>CM054145.1:58266841-58294341 GCA_028751875.1 Rapana venosa
TGCCTAATACCCGACTTTGGTTTTTTCAGGGCTATAGAAAAGCCAATCAAGGCCACGGTTTTTGTCTACGACCATGGTAGACACCACTGGTCCCAAGGGGGACCCCTCTTCTATGATCGCCGCATGCCTCCCCCTCCCCAAGGTCCTCACGGGCCAGGAGCCCCCCATCCCCACCACATGGGCAATCATTTCCAGAACCAGCCTTTGCAGGGTGCAGGGCCAGGGCCAGCCCCCCAGTGGGTGAGAGGACCCATCCTGGGGGGTCCCCCTCAGGGCCATGGCCATCTCCATCCTGGACCTCCCCATAACCACCAGCCCCAAATGGAAGGGTTTGGCTTCAACATGCCCTGGAATGTGGCCAACAACAATCACCACAACCACCGCCACAACAACCGCAACTTCAACCATCGAGACAACCACCGCAACAACAACAACGGACGAGGCGTTGGAGGTCAAGGCAATGGCGCGGGGCAGGGTGGAGGGCGTGGGGAGAATGGAGAGCAGCGCTACGTGTGCTTCAAGTGTGGGGACTTTCTGCAGAATTCCAACGAGTCAGGGGTGCACCTGTGTGATGCCAGTGTTCCAGACAACCAGCAACCTCAGCCTGCCAACAGCAACAGAGAGCTGAGTCCAGAAGAAATGCAACGCAACCTGGGTGAGCGCTGCTTTGTAATTGTATTCATGTGCCTGTCTGTCTGGGGTTCAAAGAACTGCACTGGTCTGTTATTAAATGGACCTGGAGTGTTGCATTGTCTGTGTCCTTGCTTGACCTAGAGTACACCTTTGTCCATGTCTTTGTGAACTGAGTGCTCAGTCATTAATTTCTTTGTTTTGGCCCAAAGGGCTACATTGTTTGTGTTGTAGTTTGACTTAGAACTGTTAAAACTTTGCTTTTAAAAATTTGCTTGGACCTGAACTGCTGTGTTGTCGTCATCTCAAACAAAGTGCTGTGATGTCTTGATCTCACAGTGCTAGTTTGTCCATACATGTCTTTGCATGACCCAAAGTGCTGCTTTTGTCTGTGCCTTTGTTTGGACCAAAGTGCAAAATATTGTGTTTGTTGGATCCATCATGTCCTTTGGGAAATCAGTCACAAGTCTTGGTCTAATTGGCTGATCTAGTCATACCTGTGTCTTTATTATCTAGTCACACCAGTGTAATCTTTGTGTATTTGTGAGTTTCCATCATATCCATCTCTCAGGCCTGTGAGTGAGTTTGTGTAACATTTTGGTTTTGTTGTTTGCTTTGGGTTTTTGTTTTATTTTAATATTTTGTATGCCTTGTTGTAATGTTGATTCTAGGGTGCGCCCTTGTGGGATTCCTGCATTTTTTTTAAAAAACTGCTGCAAAATGATGTGGGCAATGCGCCCTGACAGATGCAAAAAAATCCCGGAGAGCGCATTTTTGTACAAACGATGCACCATTGAAACTGCCGTTTGCATAATCTAAAAAAATAATGCACTAGGCCTTCTTCCACCAAAGTTTTCTGTCGATACTTCTAATTGGCTAAGCGCCTCACTTTTGACCAATCACAGAAACTGTAGTTCGTCCTTTTCAATTCGACTGTACCACAGTTCCTGCAGTGCTCATTACATTGATACCCCAGGGACAGCAAGATTTTCTGAATAGGTCTAGCCCCTACAAGTGATCATCCTAATAAAGCGGGCTTGTCCTACTCTGCGGTGTACTTCAGAAACAAGTATGGGGACAGAGATCGTTGAGGAGATAGCAGCATATCCCAGCAGGTTTGGAGCTGGTAGGTCTATGCCGTGGACCAGTGTGGACCAGCGGGGAAGTCAAATTTCTCCACAGTCAATGTGTGTAGCACAGGTCAGGAATATGCCATGTAGCACGTTATTTTCTGACTCACTCTTCTCCCTATTTGCAGCATTTCCTTCCTCCTCTTCCTCGTAAGCGTTTAATATCGGACTCACTTAACAATTTTTGTTCAAATGTTTCCACTTCCAATACAATAACATTCAAATAATCGTCTTGCTAATCAGATGAATCGTCTGCTACCAAAGAAGACGCCTTTTTTTTTCCCGCCACTCTGCTACAATTTAAAAGCATTCAGGTCGCTGGCTTTTCTTTCTTCCATCCCTCCCCACTACACACATGTAAGTGGTCTAACTTTATCACTGACACTCTCCCTGCATCGCCCACCGATTTTCAGACACATTGTGTGAAAACCATGAGGTCTGTGTGTTGATGGAAAAGTACTGCCGATGTGGGCAGCACCAACTGTTGGCTGCGGTTGTATTGGAATCTAGTGGCGGCCGCGTTACTGTTGGCTGCAGCCGTAACGGGGTCAAGACGGTTAACCCATAGCACCCTGAGGTCACCCAGTACATTCTCACACAATTCAGGACTGTCAAGGGAAGTAATTTTTACAACTTTCAATAGTCACTACACATAAAAAAAGATTAAATATATTTATGCTATCTTTTACTGCAAGAAATGTTATTTCCTGCATTCTGCATTAAATAAAGTACACACTGGGCCAGGCAATTTTTGCATTCATGCAGTTGTTTACAAACACACACAAAATTAATCACGATACCTCATCACTTTTTGCTATCGGTATGGCAATCATGATCTCTTCTTCTAAACTTGTAAACAACAGCTTGTAGGCCACTCTGCCCCATCTGCTTTATCAGTCTTAATATTCCAATGGAAAAAGCCTTTAAATCTGCTCTATAGGCGTCCAAATCCTCTCTCAGCACACATTCCTGCCATTGCCCATAACAAAATTTATTTAGCAAACTTAAAAAAGTCATTATTTGCTTAAAACCTCACTGATTTGGACACAGTAAAGTGCAAACAAGGGAGGCACCGTGGTCGAGTGGTTTAGGCGGTCAACTCGTGATCCAGAGGTCGCGGGTTCGATCCCCGCTTGGCTCGGTGTTGTGCCCTTGGGAAAGACACTTTACTCCTATTTTCCTCACTCCACCCAGGTGTACAAATGGGTACCGGCTCTGCTGGGGAAGTATCTGGCGACAGACTAGCGTCCTGTCACAGGGGTGGTGAAAAACCATCAGTTCGCTTAACGCTACAGAAACCGGGATAAGCTCCGGCTCTATGGGCCTTCTGGCTCAAAAGAACATACTTTAAAGTGCAAACAACATGGTGAATACAGGCTTCGCACCTGCAAGACGCACGCGCTGCAGGTATTTGCTTGGTACCTGTGGACTGTGGCAGTACTTTGACATGTGACTTTTCCAGGACAGTCGTAAAGCACCATGCCTTCAGGACCGCTAGTCTTCAGAGCACAGTGTGGCTGCTTCATGACAGTATTCTTGTCTTTTATGGCAAGAAGAGTCAGTAAGAAAATCGCCATGTGTGTCGCCATACTGACACCACGCACACGCGTTGCTGGTGTTACCTTGGGTTTGCTCCTGACTCTGATGTTCTGGGGCGGGCTACTTTTGCGGTGCGGCGACGTGGAGCAGAATCCCGGTCCTGCACCTGCGAAGTCAGAGTCCATGAGGCAGACACGGCTGACCAGCAGTGGACGGGGCTCCAGCTCAGACTGAATGGCTGCTACCCAGGACAGTGGACAGGTAACTCCTCCTCTTCCTTCTTCCCTTCGCAAGATTCTTCTGAGATTCTTCGTGTGGAATGTGGATAGTTTGTCGAGGTCACTCTCAGTCATCCTCCAGCACTCTGAGCCGTACAAAAGGGTGGAAAGTACACAGCTCTGGTATAGTCTTAGTTTGGTCCTGGTGCTGTACTGGGACGATTTCCACACATTGTTCACTGCTTCTCATTCCCTCCGTTTAGTTTCCCAGCCAAAGTTCATGACTGGCAGCTGGCAGGGCGTGGATATAAATAAACAGGGCAAAAGGAAAGGCAGCAGTAGCGGCTTGCAGCTGTAGCCGTGTTCAGCCGTAAATTACCCTTGTGTCTTTCACACATCCTCTTGCACAGTGAATTGTTTAAAAACGACAAGCAAAGCACTCTTTAAAATGAGCTTAAACGAGCTTTCTTTCGACTCCAAACTCCATGTACTTTCTTTCATACTGGTTGATGTGACAGCAGTTCAAACAGACATGAAGATAAACAGGAGAGGTGCAGGAAGAAACACAATCACAAAAAAACAGACATTTCTAACTCTCTCTCTAAAAAAGCACATACTTATATTATATAAAAATTTGAACATAGAGAAAACATTGAATATGTCTGCATGCAGACTAACCTTTTTGGGGGGCTGCGGAATTTAACCTGTTGGCAGAACGAGGCCATAAATAAACACACCGTAGCGGCTACAGGCTACCGCGCGCGGCCAGCGCGTGAGAGGCAGGGTGATGGAGAGTGTGGGGAGAGAGTCTTCCGCGGTCATTAGTGTTAGCTATCTGACTTCTCTATAAACACTCCTGCTGGTCAGGTGTTAGCCTACAGCAGTACACAGTCTACTGTTTCATCAGCTTTTAGCAGTATCCTTGCTACAGCTGAAGGTTTGTTCATGAACCAATTCCAGTACAGCTCATAATTATAACCCGAGAACACAGTAGAAAACAAATGTCTTGTCGGAAATCCTATACTGTCATCAAGCCAAGATACCTCACAAATGGCTCAGGTTTTTATTTCACTGATGTTTCTGATACTATTCAAAAAGCATTTTCTGATCCTGTTAAGAAATTGTTTTGATCAAATGTTTATCTACTTATCAGTCCTGTGTTGTGTAAAAAAAAAAATTGCACACAGGCCTACACTTTGACATCAAAGCAACACCCAAAAAAAAGCGCAAAGAAAACACACACACACAAAACGGATGACAAAATTTACAAAACTGCATATACACGGGAACTAGATTTTTAAAAAAGCACATGAGTGGTTATTCCATTATCCTTGAAATAAAAGAATAAGCAAAATAAATAAACACATACACATGAGCGCACGTGTGGCACACACACACATACACACACACAACACAAGCAGACAAACATACACACACACAAAATGGCATAAATTACATGTACGCATACCCTATACTCACACATACGCGCGCACGCACACTCATACACGCGCACGTGTGCACACCACACACATGTAACTACAAGAAGATGTGCACGGCACACATGTGCTTGAGATAACTAACAACTTGAAACTGACACACAGCCAGGAAGCACCTGGCACATGTAGGTGCTGTGGCCGATCACACAAAAACACACACACACACGTTCACACATGCATACAAGGGGACATACGCATAATAATAATAATAATAATAATAATGTATGGAATTTATATAGCGCTGAATCTTGTAAAGCAACAAATCAAAGCGCTCAGATTTTATTTCATACCACTTTAAGTCACGGCAGATTTCTCTCCGTGAAATTCGGGCTGCTCTCCCCAGGGAGAGCGGGAGAACGCGTCGCCACTTAGCGCTGCGCCACCCTTTCACCCTTTTTTTTTTTTTTTTTTTTCTGCAGCTGTATTTGTTTCCCTATCAGACGCATACACGCACGCACACACGTGTGCGCGAACACACACCACGCGCAAACGCACATGCGTGCGCCCACGCACGCACGCAAATTCACATCCCCGCACACACCACACACAATAACACACACACACACACAACACAACGCACACGATTGCATGCAGGGACACACACACACACACACCACACACACACAAACGCACTCACACAAAGTAGATCTCTCCCCCCTTCTCTCTCTCTCTCTCTCTCTCCCCCCTCCCCTCACTCTCTCTCTCTCTCTCTCTCCTCTCTCTTCATCTCTCTCTCTCTTCCCCTCTCTCTTATTCAGTCTCCTATTTTAGGGTTGTCTGAAGACTTACTTACATACTTACTTACACACACACACACACACACACACACACACAAAACACACACCACACACACACCACAACACACACACACACACACCACAGAGAGAGAGAGAGAGAGAGAGAACAAACACTCAGCCCTTCGTTTCTTGGGAAACACCGTGTTTGTAAAAAAATTGTTTAAAATTAGTTAACTTAATTAGCTGTACAACCGTCACCACAAACAAGTAAAGCAGGTATTAAAGTTTTGTTCACTGAAGTATGAGTACTGTAAAAATCAAGTAGGACATCCAGCAGCGAATGATAAATAAGCCTTTCAAATAGAAATTCGCCCAGTCGCTAATAGACAGCAAAGAAGGAATGTGTGCTGGCACCGCAAGACGCTGGACTTGGACCCCTGACCGCGCGGTGCCTAGATAGCAGCCAGATGGTATTTAGGTTATGGAGTGAGAGTGCCAGCCGCAAACTAAAGAGTCGGATTTTTCCTGTTTTGAGCAGCCGTGTGTTCAGATTTCTCTAAGCATTTCTTGCTTTGCTAATCCGGTTCTTGATGTCGCTGCCTGCTCTACCGTCATGCCTAACAGTGCTCCTGAGGTACGTGAACTCTTCAGTTGTTGGTAAATCTCCATTCACTGTGACCGGTCATCATCATCAATGCCTTTGTGCCTTATTGGCACGTAGGGCAGCAATAAAAGTTCTCCACTCCTGTCTGTCCTGGGCCAGCTTCTGAATGGTTCCCCAGGTATGTTGGAAGGTCTTCAGCTCTGCTTCAACAGTCCGACGCCAAGTGTTCTTGGGTCGTCCTCGTTTGCGTTTTCCCTCTGGTGTCCAGTGGAGGGCTGTTCGGGCGATGTTTCCCTGTTCCCGACAGCAGATATGCCCTATCCATCCCCATCGCCTATGCATGATGATGTTGTCCATGCTTTCTTGGTTGCAACAGGCAAAAAGTTCTTGGTTGGAGATGGTCTCAGGCCAGAAGATGCGCAAGATTCTTCTGAGATTCTTCGTGTGGAATGTGGATAGTTTGTCGAGGTCACTCTCAGTCATCCTCCAGCACTCCGAGCCGTACAAAAGGGTGGAAAGTACACAGCTCTGGTATAGTCTTAGTTTGGTTCTGGTGCTGTACTGGGGCGATTTCCACACATTGTTCAGATTTCTATAAGCATTTCTTGCTTTGCTAATCCGGTTCTTGATGTCGCTGCCTGCTCCGCCGTCATGCCTAACAGTGCTCCCGAGGTACGAGGTACGTGAACTCTTCAGTTGTTGGTAAATCTTCTCCATTCACTGTGACCGGTGAGGGGTTCTGAACGTTCAGTGTCATCACCTCTGTCTTCTTCTGACTGATTTTCAGGCCTACTTGCTGTGCGAAAGTGCTGAGACGGGATGTCTTCTCTTGAATGTGATGGTGGGTATGTGAGAGCAGTGCCAGATCATCGGCAAAATCTAGGTCTTCAAGCGTTGAGAAGGGGGTCCATCTGATGCCCCGTGACTGGTCAGCTGTTGTCTGTCTCATCACCCAATCAATTGTCAGGTTGAAGAGTAGTGCTGACATGGGGCAGCCTTGTCTGACGCCGGTTTGTACACTGAAACTGGTTTTGCTGTTTCCTACTCTGGACGTGAAGTTGTTGTAGAAGCTCTTAATGACTTGGATAATCTCCTGTGGAATTCCATATGCTCGGAGTATGCGCCATACACTTTCTCGATGAATGCTGTCAAAGGCTTTTTCAAAATCTACGAAGTTGATATACAGCTGTCTCTGCCATTCCATGCACTGTTGATGATGTTGTGCAGGGTGAAGATCTGGTCTATGCATCTTCTTCCTGGTCTAAAACCTGCCTGTTCCTTTCTGAGTTGTTACTGTGACCGGTGAGGGGTTCTTAACGTTCAGTGTCATCACCTCTGTCTTCTTCTGACTGATTTTCAGGCCTACTTGCTGTGCGAAAGTGCTGAGACGGGATGTCTTCTCTTGAATGTGATGGTGGGTATGTGAGAGCAGTGCCAGATCGTCTGCAAAATCTAGTCTTCAAGTGTTGAGAAGGGGGTCCATCTGATGCCCCGTGACTTTGGTCAGCTGTTGTCTGTCTCATCACCCAATCAATTGCCAGGTTGAAGAGTAGTGCTGACATGGGGCAGCCTGTCTGACGCCGGTTTGTACAGTGAAACTGGGTTTTGCCTGTTTCCTACTCTGCACGTGAAGTTGTTGTAGAAGCTCTTAATGACTTGGATAATCTCCTGTGGAATTCCATATGCTCGGAGAAGGCGCCATACACTTTCTCGATGAATGCTGTCAAAGGCTTTTTCAAAGTCTACGAAGTTGATATACAGCTGTCTCTGCCATTCCGTGCACTGATCGATGATGTTGTGCAGGGTGAAGATCTGGTCTATGCATCTTCTTCCTGGTTGGAAACCTGCCTGTTCCTTTCTGAGTTGTTGGTCCACTGCCTCTGATATTCGTCCGATGATGATCTTTGCCAGAATTTTGCTGGGAACAGATAGCAGAGTGATTCCTCTCCAGTTGTTACAATTGTTCAGGGCTCCTTTCTTTGGGATCTTCACGATGACTCCTTCTGTCCAATCTGCTGGTAGCTGTTTCTCCTCCCATATAGCTGCAAAGAGTGGCTGTAGAACTTCAGATGCAAACTCTGGATCTGCCTTGAAAAGTTCTGTGTTGAGGTTGTCCTGGCCAGGGGCTTTTCCATTCTTGAGAGAGCTGATAGCTGCTATAATCTCTTCCTTCTCTGGTGGTATGCTGTTCACATTGAGATCGGCATCAGGATCTTGTACATCTGCCTCTTCAGTTGGTGGTGGTCTGTTGAGAACTCCGCTGAAATTTTCTGCCCATCTTGCATCTTGTTCTGCTTCTGTGGTAAGTATTTGGTCTTGTTTATCTAGGATTGGTGTTTCGGTATTGCCCCGGTACTTGCCACTGACAGTCTTGGTGATCTTATACACCTGTCCTTGCTCTCCCTTTGCGGTGGCCTCCTCTGCTTGTCTTGCAATATCATCCATGTAGGTACGCTTGTCTGTTCTTGTCATTCTCTTCACATTTTGGTTTGCTTTTCTGTACTGTTGTTTGTACCTCTCTCTCATCCGCTCTGACTTTGTCTCTAAGATTTTCTTTTTCAGTTCTCTCCTGTTCTCGATGGCTTGCCAGGTGTCTGCTGTAATCCACCTTTTTCTCTTCCTCTGTCTCTGTCCTAAGCACGTTTCACTGGCTTGTGTGTAGGCTGTCCTGACTTGTTTCCACATGGTGTTTATATTAGTCATGTCCGGAGGTGTGTAATTTTCAGTATCCACCAGTGCTTGGAACTTGTTTTTCAGCTGGAGGGTGAAAGCACTCTTTACTTTGGTGTTGCGCAGCTTTTCCACATCAAAATGTTGTCTTGGTTTCCCAGATCCATTTTTTCTCAGCTTCTCTTTTAGGGTTGCAGTGACAAGGTGGTGATTAAATGCCAACATCGGCTCCTCTCCTTACTTTTACATCTAGGAGCGATCTCCTCCATGTCCCATTGATCATCAGGTGGTCGATCTGGTTTTTGTCTCTTCCATTGGGGGAACACCAGGTAGCTTGTGGATCTCAGGGTGTGCAAATAATGTCCCTCCAATGGCCAGGTTGCTTGTCATGCAGAATTCCACCAGTCTTTCTCTGTTGTCAATTATGCTGCCACATCCTTCTTTTCCATGGCTCTTTCTTGGTTTGTGTTGTCTTTTCCGACTTTTTGCATTTAGGTCACCCATCACTATCCTCATGTCATGGTGTGTTGTGTTTTCCATTTCAGCCTGTAATTGTTCATAAAATGTATATGTTTTCTTCTCCACTGTCGTTGGTTGGTGCATAGCACTGGATGATTTTGCATTTAGGTCACCCATCACTATCCTCATGTCATGGTTTGTTGTGTTTTCCATTTCAGCCTGTAATTGTTCATAAAATGTATATGTTTTCTTCTCCACTGTCGTTGGTTGGTGCATAGCACTGGATGATTGTGATATTAGCATGTTTCCCTCTCTCTCTCTCTCACACACACACACACTCTCCTCTCCTCTTCGGGGGGCCGATCACGTAATGTGAAGGTGAAGATGTACAGAAATTGCTCAAGTATTTTTGTGAATTACCAGTTTTAAGTGGCCTTAGTTTTTCATTGTTTGCAACATTTAGATAAGGAGGATGGGAATATCATTGCAGCTGTACATGGGCTGTCTTTGGGACATTTGCGGCAGTATTCACCTGTTTCATGTTGAAACAGGCAGAATTCAAATCGGCCATGCGGATGTCCATCTGACACTAAAAAGCGGACAAGACGGTGTAACTGTTAGGACTGACCCTCACCTATCTCTTCTGGGGGGGCCTTTTGCTGCGGTGTGGTGATGTGGAGACGAACCCTGGACCCCCCTTCCCTAAATCTGCTGGCCAAGGACGCAAGCTGAGGCAAACCAGCTTGATGAGTGGTGCTGGTGGTCGTAGCACCATCACAGGTAAAAGTGCACAGAAAACTAAAGTAAGTGCAGATGTGGCCGCCAGCACACCTACAACCATACACTGCAGACAGGAGTCCTCTCCTACAGTGGCGCGTGAGGAAACCTTTACCACGATGACGGCCAAGATGGAGAAAGTGGAGAACTTGTTGACAACAACAGAAAGTATGAAGAATGAAATACAAATGTTGACAAACAGTGTTGATGCCTTAACTCACTTGGGACGGCCAATTCTCTCCCTTGGTCTCCCCCACAGACGCCCATTTGTAATGGTTAGTAAAAAAAAAATCATAAAAAATACGTAACACATAGTAAGAAAATGAAATTTTCTGAACTTATGTATAACATACTGGGTTAGTACATATATAAAAATTGAAGCTCTCACTTTAGTAAAACGCCGGTCATTGAGACCTAATCTGATCCCTTCTATTTTGCTTCTGACACATATGCAAACATGCTGGGCATGTCGGCTACTCTCTACAACTGCAAACAAAGAGCTCGGAACACACGGAATCACCCGACAACGCACTGCATTCGACGTTGGACAGGCTAACGAAGCTATGTTGAGCTGCACGAGTCATAGTATCATGCGGTTGCCACATGAAAAATCTGCAAAAAGCAAATCCGCTATAGCGGCGAGTCGTCCGAAACCGTGGCTTTACACCGATCCGCTATAGCGGACAGCCGTCCTCTGAGAGTTAAAAGAAGAAATGTGTTACTAGACAAGACATGGACAATCTTTGGACTGAAAATTTAGAATTGAAACAATCATATACAGATCTAATGGACAGAGTGGAAAAACTAGAAGGAGAGCAGACGACCAAGAAGGCAGGTCGAGACAGAACATCATTATTTCATGCCATAAAAAGAAAAGTAATGAGACTGGAGCTGATTGTGAAATGGTGTGAAAAATCTTCTTTCGGAAAAAAATGGATGTAGCAGACGTCAAGTTCGATAGAGTGCACAGGATAAAATTCTAAACCCAACCTTCCATTATTGCCAGGTGTTGTTTTTATCAGATAAGCTTAGGATATTGAAGGCAAAAACTCGTCTGAAAGGTTCAAGGATTTTTGTAGACGATGATTTCTCCAAAACTTTTAGAGATATTAGGTGCAATCTGACCCCATACTTGAAGAGTGCTAGGGCAGAGGGGAAAAATGGTGAGAATGAGTCTTTGATCATTAATGGCGAAAGGATGCCCTTATGATCTTCAAAGAAGTGAATAGCGTGTTGGCTCACAGGGTAGGAAAAGTCTCAGTTAGACACTCACGTAATTAGGGCTTAGGGCCATGAGGCTTGACACATCACCAACTCAGGGCAAGACAAAGACAGGTCTGACGTTGGCCTACAGCATAAACACCAGATAGCCATGAGTGTTGTAGGCAGTCTTTTAATAAAGAACCTTCTTTAACTGCTGTTGAAAGCATAAATCTTGTCATATCAATGTAATTGGTGAAAGTGTCAGTCTAGATGGTGTTGTGATCAATTGAATTGTAGCAATACAGATAAAACAAATAAAACTTTTCATTTTTGTCTTGGAACGTAAATGGATTGTTGTCAAAACTGTTTTGACAGAGATTTTGTATCTTTTTGTGCGTAGCTTTGATTTTATATGTCTGACAGAAACGTTCCAGGAAATATCCAGCCCGATGTTTTTACTGGGTATAAGGCCTTCTGAAATCCGCAAATTTAAAGTTAGCCATCAAGGGAGGAGATCTAGTGGTTTTGTTTGTTTAATAAGGCATGAGTTAACTGCCTTTGTTAGGGAGGCACCGTGGTCGAGTGGTTTAGGCGGTCGACTTGTGATCCAGAGGTCGCGGGTTCGATCCCCGCTCGGCTCGGTGTTGTGTCCTTGGGAAAGACACTTTACTCCTATTTTCCTCACTCCACCCAGGTGTACAAGTGGGTACCAGCTCTGCTGGGGAAGTATCTGGCGACAGACTAGCGTCCTGTCACAGGGGTGGTGAAAAACCATCAGTTCGCTTAACGCTACAGAAACCGGGATAAGCTCTGGCTCATGGGCCTTCTGGCTCGAAAGAACATACTTGTTAACTGCCTTTGTGAATTGTTTAGATGTTCCATACCCTAATATTTGCACTTTTCTCTGTGACAAATCTCTGTTGTGTACAGCAAGAAATGTTTTGCTTGTATGTGTGTATATCCCACCTGAAAGGGTTTGCCTTTTTATAACATGTTGACGATGATAATGGAATTTTCTATGTTGGAAGAATGTTTAGTAAAATTTTGTGGTGACACTGGATGAAGTAGATATTTCTATGTGGGATCTAAACAGCAGAACCTCAAACCTTTTTTGTCAGCATGTAGAAAATGACTTTAGTTCGATGTCCAAAGCAAAAGTATGTCTCTCCCGCAGCATCGTAATTCTGAAGATTGATGTTATCAACAATTTGGTTAAATTTACTATTGAATATTTTGCACTGCTCTTAGTTTACAAATTCTAAAGGCGTATGAAGGGTGACCAAAAAGGACGCTATAAAATTTCATCTCTATGGAGGATGTAAATGTTAATGATTATTTTTTAGTGTCAGATGATTTTGTTCTCTCAGATTTTTAAACCCATGTCATTTGTTTGTTGCCGAGCGTTCTGGGTTCCGATCACCTTCCCTTGGGGTTACTATTAATCATATTATAATACAGGGTGGAAACTGAGGAGCCATTGTTTGGAAAAGTTGTATGGGATGAAAAAAACTTTTCAGTTTATAAAGAAATCTCCCAAAATGTGAACATGTTGAATTTTTTATATGCCTTTTTGGTGATGATGAGAAACCTAAGGCTCCAGATTTGTTTAATGTTTCATAAAGCCAGGCTGATGTATGAAAATACAGGTTAAAATAAATAAAGGTCAAACAAATGATATTGTTTGATAAGAATGTAAAAGATGAAATATAAAGGCAGAAAAATTTGAAACTTTCCCAAAAACATTAGAAACGAGGACAAAACCGTGTACTGTGTCCAAAAAGGGAAATATAAATGCTGCTTTAATGAAAAAAGAAACAGTACAATAAGACTTTCGCAGAAAATGATGATCTATCTCTTTCAATCCAGTTCTGAAAAGTGTTTTAAAAAGGTGTCATTTAGAAAAAGTCACCCAAAGAAAAAGGATATCAGTTGACAGATGGTTTCAAAATTTCAAACCCTGTGGAGAAAGAACTTATTAGGCCAACTCATTATACTGATGTTTAAAGGGTGGAAGAGGAAGATTTTGATAGTCCCTTTTTAAAAAATGAATATTATGGCAATTAGAAAAATAAGGAGTGAGAACAAGCAGCCGGATCTGATCAAATCATTGGTGAATTGCTAAATATGGAGGGAAAATTTGTGCTTTTCCTTCTAAAATTTTCAACAAAATTTTTGAGAGTGGCTTTTCCAGATAACGGGCTGATCTATAATACTAAATTGCATAAAAGGGTGTGTTAAAACCCTAATAAACCGGGAATTTCTTACTGACATAAGTAGTAGATATTAGTTACTATTCTAAATAGGGTTTGACAGGGAATGGGTTATGAAAAATAATATTACAGGTGAGCACCAAGGGGTTTTGAAAAAGGATCTCCACTTAGACATATGTTTCTGCTTGAGTTTGTACAGAAACGGTTGCTCAAAACCCGGGTAACTCTATGTAGCATTTATTGATTTTGGGAAAAAGCATTTGATTCTGTTTAACAGGAACTTGTGTGGCCTATTTTTCATGAAAAACGGGGTTTGGGTGGGAACGGGTAAAACTATTACGATGTCTGAGAGCCTTTGTGTAAAGAATGTTCAGAAGCAGAAAAAGATGTGAACTTAAAGTGACTGACTTCATATACTGTAGCACGGGTTTGTTAACAGGGTGATGTATGTACCCTTTTGTTTCACTTTTTATCAATGAGTTAACCAGAGGATGTCATCAATAATGAATGGTAAAACATGTTGCCACTTCCCCCCAAGATTTCTCAGAGTTGTTTTTTTCTCCTGTTTGCTGATGATGTTATCCTTCTATTCAAAACTGTGGTAGGCTTACATAAGCAGTTAAAACAGCTTAAAACCAGTGCTGCAACATCACTTGATCTTAAGATTAATCTGATTTAAGAGTAATATACATTGTATTCAGAAAAAGGTGGCTATTTAGCTCTTCATGAAAAATGGGTGTACAATGGAAAATATCATGCCTTTGATTAATGTATATGAATATTTAGGAATCTGTTTTTTTACTAGTTTTTTATTTCACAACTGCATGTAAAGATCTGGCAAGTCGAGAGTAAACGTAGCCTGTTATTTGTGTTGAAAAAAACTAGAATATTGAATAAAAACTCCTTTGACTTGTTCATTAAGATATTTGATGCACAAATACAACCCACTGTGTTATATGGTGCAGAAATTTGGGGCTTGGATGCAGCTGTAACACATTGTGAATCAGTGCACCTCTTTGCTTTAAAGCAGTTTCTAGGCTTAGACAGACGCACACCTAATGATCTTGTTTATAGTGAAACTAACAGATATCCTCTCTCTGTTAATGTTGCTGTAAGATGCGTTAGATATTGGATTAAGATTTTGCATATGAATGAGAGCAGGCTACCTTTTAAATCCTACAAGATGCTTTATGATCTAGATGTCAAAGGGAAAAAACAACTGGGCGACACAAATATGTACCTGTTTGTGTGAACTCAGGTTTGGATTTGTTTGGCTCAATCAATTCAAGGGGTCAGAAATTGTAGAGAGTTTATTAACGCTTTCAGGCAAAGATTGATTGACTGCCAATGGCAGCAATGGAGTGATCATATACAAAACAGTGAAAGATTTCGAATGTACAGACAATTTATAAGTTCACATGATGTCAACCCTTATCTAAAACTTTAATGGTTTATACATTTGAAAAGATTATGTCTAATTTTTAGACTTGGTGTATCAGATAAAATTTTTCATAAATTCAGGTATAGAGAACATGATATTGACGGCCTCAGGCTCTATGCTCGTTATGAAAGGCTAGCAGAGGAGGAGGGAAGTACATTTTGTTTTTGTGCTGTCCAGTATTAGAGGATGTTAGGCAGAACTACATCCCTGTTAAATGTGACCCCGTTTTTACGAAATGAGTCTTAACTCGCACACAGTGAAAAGGAGAGAAGCCCAAAAAAAGGGGAAGGGGGGGTCCACTTTGGGCCAATTTTGACTTTTCATCAAAAATGGAATCTGTAGTCTTTAAAATTTTTCCCTATCTATGTACTTGAACAGGTTAGATATGATTTTAAAATGTGTTTTAAAACCGTTTTTATCGACCTACCCCTTCTGCAGTTTTCATTTTCATCATTGTTATGACCACGATTTCAGCCATCCTTTTATCATTACCCCTGACTGGGCCCCACACATGTCCTATACCATTTGAAAGGTTGTGACCTGTATTTTCCATTCCACACAGTCTTAACGTGAAATCTAACCAATCAGAAATACTATTTTGAGTTATTTAGGCATAAACAAAAACCTGAAAGCTCCAGAAGAATGACCAATGAGAGTTGAAGAAGCATACCGCCTGTTGTAACGAACAGGCAGCTAGCCTATGATTGGTTGGGAGGGAGGTGGCTGACAACTTTTCTGTTCTATTTTAAGGACAGCATGGCCGGAAAACTTCACAATTTGCAAAGAATAATGGGCATTTTTGCTCATTTCTAGCTGATCTTCCACTCTGCGAATAGCAGATCAGTAAAAACGACATATATTTTTTACCAAATACTGTGATGCATCTTATTGTGAAGACAAAAAAATCAAACGAATTGTGACAAAGGCCCGAGAAACTTCACAAGTCAACTTGAATCAAATGAACAGCGATCTATTTATTAGGGTTCAAGTGAGATGCACAGCGCTGGTACTGTATGCAATGTTTAATAAACATGGGTATGCATACAGATCAATCGCTGCAGATCTAGACTTGAACAGTCTAGAATTCTGGGGAGACTTTTAGCATTTCACCTGTCATGGCATGACATGAGAAAATCAACTGTTTTAAACTTACTTGACTCATGTGTGTGTGTGTGTGTGTGCTGTTGTTGTTGTTGTTGTTAAACTGAATAAATTAGTGTGTGTGTGTGTGTGTGTGTGTGTGAAAATGATCAAGTCAAAATTGAGGGTAAAAGATTAAGTTCACACAACTTTCTTTTCATCCTGCCTGTGTGTGTGTGTGTGTGTGTGTGTGTGTGTGTATTAATTATACTTAGTACTATTCCAAACAGTACCTTTTTGTGCTTAGTTTCAAAGTACAGTCTTTTACAATATTTAATACTTTCATCATTACAACAAAGTGAGTGAGTTCTTTATATCATAACTGTTACTTTGTTTCATTTGAAGTATTTATCATGTATCCAGGCCTTTTATCAGTTAAAAATACATCTTCTGATCATACCTGTACATTACATACTATCAAAGAGTATATCTTTGCAATATCCCTTTTTAGTACCAATTTTTGTTGGTATTACCAAAGTGCAACATCCACATTTTATAAGTTTAATGTAGATTTTAAGAGTTTAGCCAATTGTTATAGTGAAGAAGCAAGCAGTGTATGAGATATTGTGAAAATTGAGATTTTCACTTGTTAGTGTTTGATCTTTTGACAGAACACTGCTGGCTAACATCTCAAAGCAACATAGAAATTAAACAATTTGATAACAAAACTGATACTGAGTAATAATAATAATAATAAATGAAATTTGTATAGCACTATATCTTGCAAAGACAAATCAGAGCGCTTGAGTACTGATTAACTTTTTAATAATAGTTTCATAATGAAAGTCTGTAGAAACAGGCTGTGTGTGTGTGTGTGTGTGTGTGTGTGTGTGTGTGTGGGTGTGTGTGTTTGTTTTAGATTCATATACTTTTTGTTCTGACAACACAGTCAGTAAGTAGCCATGAACTTCAATTCAGTCCCTGTGCATGGAGCTTTTTTAAAATATGTTATCCATTCCAACCTGATCTACACTTCTGTGTGTGTGTGTTGTATGTGTGTGTGTGTGTGTGTGTGTTTGTCTTCTCTATTTGAAAGATCATTTTCTTTCAGGGTACTGAATAAGTAATCTGTGGTGTTGTGTGTGTGTGGTTTGTATTGCCTTGAATTTTTTTTATTCAAGGAAAATGAATGAGTACTCATTGCTTTTTTTTCTACATGCAGTCTCTATGTGCATGCAGTATTTGTCATCTGATAATCTATTTCTTTTTTTCCGAGCAATCAAATGCTATTGAGTTTGATTGTCTCTGCTTTCACTTGCATGTATTTGTGCATGGATGTGTATGTATGTGTGCGTGTGTGTGTGTGTATGAAGGAGAGAGAGAGAGAGAGAGCAAAATTAAAGTCAACATTTTATTTCCAGATGACAACATTAAATAAGCAATGCAAAACATTATTGTTGCCTTTTATAAAGCCATCCAACTAAAATTAATAAAGTAACAACAAAGCAAGTTGAAAATGTGTGTGTGAAATGAATAACAGACAATTGGGTATGTAGTTATTATTATTTTAATTAATCTATTATAACATTTAATTCATATGTAACCAAGTATCATTTATTAGATTCTACATGTTTTCAGCTGACTGAGTTAATTCTATGGAAATATGCTTGTCAGATATTAACAAGTCCTCCTCATTAACCCCTGTCCCAAGTTCTTTCTCACTTCATGCCCTTTTCAGGGGGGGGGGGGGGGGGGGGGCTATGAGCTAAATATCACAATGATGACAGTCAATATGTACAGTATTTTTTGTCTGATGCTGTGAAATAGTATGTTTTAACACTATATCAAATATGGCCATCATCAGTTGAATAGAAGTACCCGTTGCTAAGGTGTTAGTTGGCTAGAGTGGTGAAAAACTTTAAAGCCGATTTTCTCAGAATGTGAAATCGCTGGGTCACCCATTTCAAACACTCATAACTGTGTCCATTTTATAGATAGAATAATGTATCATACATCAAAAGAAAGGTAATGATCTGTAGATTTCAGAAAATGTAACAACTCAATTTCACCCAATTATACCTTTACTTAAGACTCCTTTTGTAAAAACGGGTCACAAATATAGTAGACAGCCTAATTTATTTAGACTCTGTTTACTCCTGGCATCAAGTCATCCTGAGGTTGTGCACAGCCTCACTTTATATTTGTGTAAAGCTTTCAGAATTAGAGAGATATTGAGTCATATTTTTTAGCTGACTTTTTGTTATACAATAACATGTTGTCGTTACTATTGCTTTTACCCCCACCAAAATATTAAGCAGTTCGGCAACCCCCTTCATGTATGGGCGAATGGCCTTTTTGTGAATAAATCCTTCGAGTTTGAGTTCTCTCTCTCCTCTTCTCTCATCCTCTTCTCTTCATCTCTCTCTCTCTCTCTCTCTCTCTCTCTCTCTCTCTCTCTCTCTACTCCTCCTCTCTCTCTCTCTCTCTCTCCTCTCTCTCCTCTCTCTCTCTCTCTCTCACCTCCTCACCCTTCTTTCTGAGTTTCTCACTCACCCCTTCAACTGTCCCATTTTACTCCTTTTCTTCCCCTGTCTTTTTTTGTAAAATGACAAACTTGAGTGAAAATCAAGTGTTCTTTTAAACTCCATTTTATGGTTTGATTCTCTTAATTACTAATTACCCACCACTCTTCACATCCCCCTTTCCATTCCTTCACACACCTCACCCTCACACTACACACTACCACACACTCTCTCTCTCTCCTCTCTCTCTCTCTCTCTCTCTCTCTCTCTCTCTTCTGAGTTTCTCTCTCTCTCTCTCACACTCTCTCTCTCTCACTCTCCCATACACTCACACACACACACACACCCGCTCTTTTTCTTTTTTTTTATTTGTAAAGTCTTCTCTCTACCTATAACCTATCTAGCATACCACATGCTACTCTTTAACTGCTATGATTTGATTATTTTAGCATCTCGCTCTCTCTCTCTCTCTCTCTCTCTCTCTCTCTCTCTTCTCCTCTTCTCTCTCTCTCATCTCTCTCTCTCCTCTCTCTCTCCTCTCTCTCTCTCTCTGTGCATTTAGAGCTCTCTCTCTCACTCTCTCTCTCTCCCTCTCTCTGCTTGTGGATTTGTGCCATGCATAGGTCAAATACCTGTCTACCTGCCAAGGTAATATCTGCTGGAGACTCTTCACCAATATTTTTTAAGCCTCTATTTTTACAAGACTTTTTTTTTCTTTGAAGTCTTTCCATTCTGTCATGCAGGTGTTGGAGGTTTTCAGTATGTATTTATAGGAAGTTCCACACATTCTACTCTAGGAAATCTTTGCTGTAGGTCCCCTCTTCCCCCCCCCCCCCCCCCCCCCCATGTTTTCCTTTCTGCCCCGTTCTGCGTTTTAATCTCTTTGGGGTTTTTGTTGTTTGTTTGGTTTGGTTGGGTTTTTGTTTTTGGTGTGTTGTTGTTGTTGTTGTTGTTTTTTTGGGGGGTGTTAAAAGGGAGGATTAGTTTTGAGTTGGGTTTTGTTTACATGTGTTTTTTTGCCATTACCATTAATTGTCATTCAATAATTGAATAAACAAAAATTGTCTCTGATTTGGTGGCCCTACTTGCTCTGGTCTCATGGTGACCTCAGTTTCGGTCTCTTTGCCTGTGATGAGTTTGTGTCAAAGCCTTCGGAGTTGGAGATTCATGGGAGAAGGTCTTTGAAGGGATATTGAGGTTGCAACCCAGGTGGGTGTCTCACTCAGTCTGGCCCTGCATCTGGGCTATTACTGTCGTCGGTAGGGAACTTAGTAAGTGGTGTCCTGGGTATGTAAGCTTGGAACAGGCAGCACTGAACACCACCAAAGTGACCCAGCAGCAGTGCAGGGCCTGATGGGCTTTCTGTGGACTTCTGACCCTGAGAATGCGACACAATGAATCTTGGTATGGCTGGGGCTGGGAGATTGGAATGAGTGGTGTGGATACAGCAGGAGAGGAACTTCACATAAATTCTTTCCTTGTTTTACAAGTCTTACATAGAGAGTGTTCTAAGTTTTGCTTTCATTTGTTGGTACAATAACCTTAGTGTTAAAAACAAGAATGGCCTGCAGAGAATTGTAAGAATCTGCTCAAAAATAATTGGAAAAGAACAAAGAGATCTCATGTCGTTCTGCAATCAGCAGCTTGTACGCAAAGCCACAGCCATTTTGGCTGATCCTTCCCATGCTTTGTTTCCAGATTTTAAATGTTGCCTTCGGAACGCCGTTTTCAGTGTCCCATCAGCAAAACTAACAGAAAAAGAAATTCTTTTGTGCCAGTAAGCATTTGAATTCTGAATTCACAATGATGTTGACTGCCTAGTTTTTACATTTCTCTGAATTACTTGCCTGATTGTCATTGTTACAAGTGTAGTCAATACATAATTATGTGTGTGTGTGTGGGTGTGGTGTGTGAAATAAGTCTGTCTTCTAGTCAACGGTCTTAAAACATTGAATTCATATATTGGTGTATGGTGTGCGTGGGCGTGTTCGCACACACACGTACGTGCGTGTGTACGTGCTGCGTATATGCGTGCGTAAAAATAAGTTTTTATGTCTTCTAGTCAATGGGTTTAAAATTGTGTTCACAATTGATGTGTGTGCGTGCATGCGGGTGTTTGCGTGTGTGTACGCATGCGCGCGCGTGTGTTGGTGTGTGTGTGTGTTTGTGACATTTTATTTGAAAACCAATATGAAATATAGCTTTTGTGTCTTTGATATATTTGATGTGTATCAATCTGCCTGTCAGTATTGTAATTGCCCTTCATGGGATGATTAAAGTGTTTTTGACTTTGACTTTGACTTTGACTATATGTTCTCTCTTGGGAGAGCAACCTGAATTTCATGCTGAAAAGTCTGAAATATGATGTTATACAGTACAATGGGATACAATGCAAAGCAGTACAATATGATACAGCAGTAGCAGTTAATTTCTTTTCATTCTGTATAGTTAAACATTTATGTTGATATGGTAAGTACAAGTAGTATCAGTTAATTTCTTTTCACTCAGTATGGTTTAACATTTATGTTGATAATGATACGGTAAGCAGTATGTGTTAATTTCTGTTCACTCTGTAAAGTTTCACATTTATGTTGATATGGTAAGGGAATGGTTTGGATGCAGTGAGGGTTTTTTTATAAGTTTCATTCCCATGCCTTTGAATGCCTCTGTATCTTTTACCCTGTCTGTCAGTTAATTTTTATATTTTTTTATGTGAAGAGATAAGCCCCCCTCCCCCTTCCTGTAGATAAATCTTGTACAGTTTCAGGGGAAAAAAAGGATTGTGTTGTCAGGAAGACTAGGACTACAATGACAGTGTGCATTTCATTAAAAACATTTTGAAAAGGGGAAAAGTTTCTTTTGTCTGCTCTTGTTTGGGGTTCTCCCTATTTTTAGGGCAGCATTATACATACCACACTGACCCACCCTCTGCACCCTTCTGAATTACCACCCAGTCATCCCCATCCCCTCTCCCCTATTTTTGCTTTTATTTCCATCCCATGAAATGGTTAGTTGATGTAGTTGTTCAGATTTCCATCACATGAAATGGTTAGCTGATGCATTTGTTCAAGATAGTTTTTAAGGGGGTGCCAAATGCTAATTTCTGTATTGATTACTTACTACCCACTTCTACTTTAGCCAACTCGGACCATATCTTTTGGTAACCAGGCATCTAATACTGTGCATATTTTTTCACTATCTGTTTTTCACTGCCTGTTTCAGACGTGTTGTTGGAGCACATCAAGGAGAAATGTGCGGTGGAGATGTCCGAGATCCCCCCCATTTTCTCGGAAGCCCTGCAGGAATATTTTGCCTCGCGCATTGATGAGATCACCTCCATGCAGCTGTCCATCATCAGCGAGAGCAGCAAGAACGAGGAGCAGCTGGCAGAGCTGAAGTTGAGGCTGAGCGCCGTGGAGGAGCGGGACCAGCAGCTGAAGGAGCAGGAGGAGCAGCTGGTTCGACTGCGCACCAACTTTGAAGAGGAGTGTACAGCCGAGCGGGCAGAACTGGCCCGCCAGTGGCAGCAGCTGCGAGACGAAATCACCCGCATGGAGGAGATGAACAACATTCAGAAGGTAAGCAAGAGTAGTGGGGTGTTTGTGGTGTCTGATCAGAGCACTTGGGAGGTAAAGGTGAATGAGTATTGTTAGGTAATCCGCTGTTGAGGTGGGTTTTTTAAACTTTTCCCCCCCACCAGTCTTTTTGAGAGATTGTTACCTATTGAGAGTGTTTCTTTTATCATTTGCATGGACTGGCACATGAGAACAAAGGTGTTAACTGGTTTGTATATTTTTTTAATTATTATTATTCAAATAAAATCAGCCACATATATATTTTCTCAGATGGGAACAGTACTGTGTTAAAAGCTTCAAGGATTTAAGCAATTATCTGAGAGGTGGAATAGCCAAGTGGTTACAGTGTTGAACTTGTTCTCTGACGGCCTGTAGGTAGCATCAGTACCAACTGGACTACCCGAAAATCCTTTAGAAAAGACTATAAACCAAGATCCTGTTTTTGAACGCATGCAGAACATCCTGTGCATGTGTTAAAAACCCATCTCTCATGCAGAAGAGTAGGACATTTCATGCAGGTAGGAATAACTGACAAAATTTTTAAAAATGGATACACACTGGCATCATGTTGAGACACAATCCTTGATGTTGGAATGGGACTATGTTAATCATTAGCATAGCTGCCAACCCTTCCGGATTTTCCCTAATTCTTCCAGATTCGAATCTCGGTTCCGAACATCCGTTTTACAAGAAAATATTCCGGTTTCCCCCCCCCCCCCAAAAAAAACCAAATTTAATAAGCAGTCCGTTGAAGAAGAAAGAAAATCTGCTGGGCCATCAAGAACCATAGATGCAAGATTACAATCCTACCACATACCAAAAAAAATCCAGCCAGCATTCACTTTCCAGTTCATCATCTTCAGGAACTCTTTCTGCCACACCCCTGCAGCACAGATGAAAGAGAGCACTCTATTCCCTGGCTCTGCTGGTCAGAAAAGGAAACAGACAGACCAGTGGTGACATCAGGGAGCCACCAGCAAAGAAATGTGGAGTGTCAGATTTGGGATCTGGAAGTCAAGAAAGGATCTTCAATGCCTTGTCTGACCCACTGATTCTGACATATGCCATTTTTCTGAAGGCTGTTGTTCCTGTCTTTGAGACGACTAACACAATGTTGCAGGCTGAAAAGCCACTGATCCATGCTTTGTGAAGCATACTACTGGGGATTCTTTGTAAGATTCACAGTAAATTTGTGATCGCTTCTGTACAAAAATCCGAAGAAGCAATTTACATTGATTAACAAAGCAAGCAAAAATCAGAAAGAAGACAATGATCTTTTTGTTGGGGCTGCAACCTCTGCTCTGTTAAAAACTCTGCCACCTGCGGTTCAGGCTGAAGTTTTCCAGACTGTCCGGGAGAACTACATCACAGCCTGTGACCACATTATTTAAGAATTTCCCCTCCAGGACCCTGTTCTAATTCATGCACAGGTTGCTGATTCCACAAAAGCTGGCAGTTCAAAATGGAAAGACGTACAGTTTTTCATACAGAAATTTCCATGTCTGGTTCTTCAACATGACAAGGAAGAACTGTCAGAAGCAACAGACCAGCTTCAGGACCAATTCAACAGCTACCAACTGTTTGACTTGCCACAAGCTGTCTGTGACTTGGAAAGAGAAGACCAGAAGTGGGCTTTGCTGGCCAGAGAAAAATGCTTTGGCATGTTGGCCTTTGATAGACTGGCTCACTGCATGTTGGGAATCCTGTCCCTGCCTCACAGCAATGCCAGTTGTGAGCGGCTATTCAGCCAGGTCTGACAAAGCACACCAGACTTCAGAGGGTCCCTCAGCACAGACATGCTGAACAACATGATGGCAGCAAAGGCAAACCTTCATGGATTTTGCTGCCAGCAGAAGTTCAGCCAGGACTTCTTGAAAAAAGCAAAAGGCAGGGAGGTAGGGAGGCATACTAGTTTGGTGCTCAATGCATCTCTTATGCTATGAAAAAGGGTCAATACAGAAGAATGATAGGTTGTGAAAGTCTGTAATTTGTTAGTAATTTGAAAAATTATGTGCTTCAAAAAGGTTGGGAAGTCACTGTGGTGCATGTGTAGCAAAAAGAAGCAGTGTTGTCATCTTCTCCCTAAAGACCTGTGTTTAGGGTCTCCGCTCTCTTTGAAAAAGGTCCTTGAAATTTGACACCCCTTTTCATGGCCTTGAATTTTTGTGAAAAGACCAAACTGACAGATGTGGCAGGCATTTTCTTGAAAGTCCTTGAAAATTGAGGCTTTTTTGTTGAAAGTGTTCTCATGAAGGATGATAATGAATTTGAGGGGGAGGGGGGGTACAGAAAAAGTTAAGAGATAAATGTTTAAATCAATGTAAAAGTGTAGTTGAAACAAACAAGGAATAGTGAACAAAGGGAGGTAATTGTATATATATGCAGACAGTGTTGATTCTCGAGTGCGCCCTTGCATGATTCCTGCATTTTTCTCAAAATTGCCGCAAAACGATGTGGACAGTGCACCCTGCCAGATGCAAAAAAATCCTGGACAGAGGGTTTTTGAACAAACAATGCGCCCTCGTTTTAATAGTCTCTAAAATTATACTTCCCCCAAAGTTCCCCGAAATTGCAGGAAGTCATGTACATATAAATTGCCTGAGCAGGATGGATTTGTGTCTGTCGGCATTCAAAACAAAACAAAACCAAAAAGCAGAAAATTTGCTTTGAACACTTTGTAACTGATGAGAGCAAAGTTCAGAGACCAGATTAAATGAAGTTGCAGCATACAAACCAAGTGTTTTAGATGAGTGTGATTATAAATATCTGCCTGAAGTCAGTAGAGGGCCAGAGTTTGAAGAAGCCAGTTTCAAAGAGCCAACATATTTCAGCCATGATTTGACATTTTGTTTAACCCTTTCCCATTTTTGCCCACTCGCCCGCATATATATTTATACCCGCCGCAGCCCGCCTGACGTCATTTCAACCTAGTGGGGAATTTCCCTCATGTACTAAGCTCTACCTAGTACACGCACACTATGAATGAACATTCCACTGAGGTCAGCATAAACTAAAGAAGGAATGGGCACCAAATTCAGTACTACACAGCCTCCCATTCACAAGAAATTGGCCAGTGACTGGCTTTGTCTTTCCCACGCTTTCTTGTAGCTAAAAATGGCAGCAAAGATTGAGGATACGATTTGGGAGGAATATACTGATGTAGAAATTGAAGCTATTTTGGCTGAAGTGAAACAGTTTGAAAGAGAATTAAATGTTGAATCCGATGTTGAAGTAGATGTAGAAGAAGGAGATGAAATAGGAGAAGGTGGTGAGTCGGAAAGTGATGCTGAGGATAACATTCTATTGGCTTCATAGCAGGCGACATGGCGCAGCGCACAAGTGCCTTGCACAGTGCAAGACTTCACACTGCCGACTGGACTGGCACAAACTCTCCCACTGAATGCCAAGCCCTTAGATTACTTTGTTTTGTTTGTGCCCGAACATTTTTTTCAAACTGTAGCAGGTGAAACTAACAATTATGCCAGGCAAAAGATCGCCGTGAAAGGCTTTGTCATAGATCCATTATGGACAGAAACAACACCTGAGGAAATTAGGGCTTACCTGTCGGTTTTGATTATGATGGGGATCAAGCGTTTGCCAAGGCTTCATATCTACTGGTCTACTGATTTGAGATTTTCTGAGTCATGGATCAGTAATATTATGACGAAAACCAGATTTCCCAAAATTAATCAGTATTTTTACCTGAGAAACACGCCAACACACCTGGATGTGACACCTGCATTGTGACAGCCATGTAACCAGGGTTCGTACAAATCTTTAAAAGCCCTAAAAATGATACTTTGGCCCTGGAGGCCCTAAAAAGCCCTAAAACTGGGAACCAAGCGTGAGCGTTTCTGTTGAAATTTAGATTAAACAAATACACGAAATAAAACTTATGAGAAATGAAAGCAAGAAGGGTGTCCAAAGTTCATATTATCGCCGATAGAATGCCTGTTGTCTGCTATTCATGTCGCGCCACCTATTTTGCCAAGGGAGGTAATTTGCCTCCATTGGAAGTGCATATTTGCTTTGCTTTCACCAGTTATTTTTTACATGCTGAAAACTACCTACCCCTATGGTATGTCCATAATTTGTTTGGAAAATTATGTTAATCTATGAAACTGCAATCATGAGTCAAAAAAATACCAGTTTACTGCCCTACAGTCCTTCTCTACGAGATTTTTCAATTTTAGCACAGCTGGGCTGTGAATAGCAAGGCCTATTGTTTCTCCTGTGTGCAGTTTACAAAATGGCAGTCAGTGATACAGTTGCATGTCAGAATGGGAATACAATAAAACCTGTAGCCAGATCTATTTATTTGAGGAGATTATCCCACAGATTTCCTGCAGAACGCATACAGAAACGAATCCAGTTCATAAGGCAAGTCACAAATGCCTGAATATTTACAAATGTACAGGAAAATACAAATATTTGAATATTTTCCACCGCTCAATGTGGTCGATTCAGTTGACTTTACTTTAAAATTCGCAGCTTATTCAGTTATTGGCCGACTTGATCTGAAGATTCCTGTTTAAAAAAAAAATAAAACTATGGGAAGAGGGTGTTGGCATCCTTTTCAAGCCAGTGTTAGGCCTACCTCTCTGTCTGCATTGACGATACGGGATTTGGGACATGTATTCATAGTGAAGAGAACTTGCGTCCAGCAGCCTCTCTCTCTGGCTTTCTGTCTCTGTCTCTCTCTTTTATGCATGTATGTGTGTGCATGCACGCACGTGCATGTGTGTGTGAATGCCTGCATGTACGCATGTGTCAGATTGAAAAAAAAAGAGCAGAATTTGGAAGAGGCACTGTGACTGTGTGAGGGTATTGTTATTACCAGTTCTAGTACCGGGTAACCATCTGCATCTTTGATAAGGCAAGGAGACTTAGTTCACATCAGATGAAGTTTGAGGGATAGTGTCTTTTAAGTTCACTTTGCTAGCTGTTTGTGAAAAAACACTTTTAAAATCAGAGATACTTATTTCAGTTTTCACTTTGCTTGGTATTTCAAGACATGGACACTTCCATCACACCATAGATGTTTTACTATGTGAGGATTTTAATTCATTGTAATAGCTATGAGTGAAAGACATTTTATTCTAGAACTTCACTTGAATTTGTATCAATAATCAATATCCAACATGCAGTTGTAGACAAGAAGGCTTTGCTTACATGAGTTTGAGATTAGTTTATCAATGTAAACGTGTAC
>CM054145.1:58299341-58346841 GCA_028751875.1 Rapana venosa
GATTTTGCTAATTGATTTTGTTCTTCAGAAAATAGCAGTTTAGGAAAACAAGTGCAGGTAACCAGTTACTGCTTCTTCATAAAAAAAAGCAAATTATTCTAAAAATATTGCCTAAATGATAATTTCTTTCAATGACAGTATTATAGTTTAGTAATGGTTTTGTTCTTTATGAAAGAAGAGGAAATGACATGAGTGATCATAGTACTCTTGGTTTCCATCTAAGGCGATTTCATTTAATAATGTGATGTGCTTTATTGTTTTAGATACTACATTGGCAAGTGCAGTATCTGACTTTATCTAAAGATTGTAGCAAACATAAACCATTATTATTAGAAGCATGCAAACTGAATTCCAGTATAAACATTTTGATACAGCATAACTAGTGAACAGTAGCGCATGTGTTATACATACAGATGTATTATAAGTGTGAGATAATCTGTATGCTCTCAGCACACATGCATGCATGCACGCACAAATACTCACACTCACATCTGTCTGTCTGTCTCTCTGTGTCTGTCTCTCTCTGTCTGGCGTGTACACACATACACACACACACACACACACACAAAGTTTATCTCTATTTATTGAAAATTGGACATTTCCATAAGTTATTGATTTATTGTAAAGACTTGCATAATAAATAGTCTGGTGACTCGTGGTTCAAATCACTCATGAACGGATTTCACTGAAAACGCACACTCACAGACACACACACAGATCTGTGTGTATATGGTATAAAAGTAGAGCGTATAGGCTGTGAATCTAATATTGTATGAATTGTGTCCTTGAATATGTTAAAAAGCTTTCTAAAAACCCATAGTCCTTGAATTTTTTACTGATAGTTCTGTATGAACCCTGTGAATTTGTATATATATGTGAATTGATACAACTCAAAAGTGTAGGGTTCTTGTCAGAGAAAATTAATACATATGTTATTTTATCATTTTAAAAATTTTATTCTTTTATTTCAAGGATAATAGAATGTACTCATGTACTTTTTTACATCCAGTCCCCGTGTGTATGCTGTTTTGTACAATTTTGTCATCTGTTCTGTTATGATGTTATGTGTAGGGCCGAATAAAACTGGATGTTGGAGGTCATGTGTTTACAACATCACAACTGACCTTGACCCGAGAAGCAGACTCCATGCTGGCAGCCATGTTCTCAGGAAGGCACGGGCTGAAGAAAGAAGAGGACGGCACCATCTTCATTGACCGCGACGGCACCCACTTCCGCTACATCCTCAACTACCTGCGGGACGGGGGCCTCAGCACAGATGCCTTGCCGCGCAACAAACAGACGTTGCGGGAGCTGAGGAACGAGGCCGTCTACTTTCAGCTCCACGGGCTGGTGCAGCACATCGAAAAGATCCTCTGAGGGTCTGAGCACAGCACCGGGGGCCACCCTTCTTGCTTGCTGCCAACAAGGCCTATGTTGTGGTGATGGTGTGGGGGGTTGAGACAGGCAGAGCCTGGGATCTGTGCTCTGGCCGGGGAGAGAACTGTCTGTCAGCCAGGAGGGGGCCTGGCCTGGCCTGGCCCGGCCCGGGGCTGGAGAAGGTTTCTTTGTTGTCTTCTTCTGTGGGAAAGTTCACATTTCACTAGTTGTGGTGGCGAGTAACTATCTACACCTATTTAGTGGGGGGGTCCGCTGATGCGTTTTGGCTAGCTTTGCTCTGTTGTGTGAACAGCACCGAGATCCAGCTTGGTTTGGTGTCCTTGCTGCCATTTTGTAATTGAAGTAATCGTGTAACAGTCAGTCATCCTCGTGTTGAAAGAGCTGAGCAGTCCTGTCAATCATTTTCTTGTAACAACCAAGTCTAGAATGTAGAGAGATAAGTGTACTGTTAAGTAAAATTACTAAAAGTAATGCAGCTCTGTTCAAGAGCTAGATATATACTTTAGCCTCTTCCACTAGAAAAGAAATTACTTTTAAAAAATATATATATAAAAAAAAGTATTTAGAAAATTCTAGATTGCAAAAGGGAGTTGGTTTTAAACTTTAGAAAGTTTCATTTTCAATATTAGCTTTAGGATTTTTTCCCCACTAGTTTGGTTTTGGATATTGGTTCATGGATATAATTATTGGTTATAGTTTTGGGGTTTTTTTCCTCTTTTTCCTTTTGCAAATTGCACAAGCTTGTTTAATTAATTAACAGCCACAAGTGATTGTACACAACGTAACGGTTGCAGGCTAGGCCAGTTTTTCGTAGCTGCCCTGTACACATGATTATCACCGATTTTGTCTCCCCTGACGGTGTGTCAGGGACGACATTTGACACCTTCACTGCAGCAGAAAGAAAGAAGCCCCTGTGAACAGGGAGGTTTGCTTTGAATGTCTTTCCTCTCTTCCCTAGACACCTGGAATGCAGGACAGTGTGGGTCTTCAGCTTCTCTCTCCCTGCCTGCCTGCCTGCCTGCCTGCCTGCCTCGGCAGTAACAGCCCACGCCTGGCTCTCTGTCACCGTCACCGTCTGCGGCCGGTTGTCGCCCAACACCACACGCAGTTCATGTCTCATTTCTGCACCCACTTTCCCAGCTCAATGTGTATGTACCCTGTGGGATAGTGTCTTCTTCTTCTTTACTTTTTCTTTGTTTTTTCCCTTTGTTCTCTCATCATGTTGTTTGGTGGTGGTGGTGATGGCAGGCCAAGATGCAGTGAATGCTGGCTTTGAGAGTGGTAGGTGGGAGGGCGATGCGAGGGCTCTTGGTCTTTTGGGGGGCTTTTTTTTTTTGGTGTGTGTCGTTTTTTGAGTATGCATGTGTGCCTAGATTTTTTTTTTAATTATTACTATTATTTGCCATTACATTTGATACACTTTATATTCATATACCCTGTAGGACCAATGTACTTTACCACACAGATGTGTATGTGAACTGAGTGTAATCTAGCTTACCAGTGCTCAGAAAAATTATATATATATATTATATATTGACATATGAATAAAACTATATTATTACGTGATTGTGCACGGATAGATTTTTGGGGCTTTGTTACCGTTAGTTTGTGTGCATGTGGTTGTAATACACAAAACTTAATGATACTGCCAGAATGTCTCTCTGATTGTACTTCTCTTTGATACTGTTTTAGTCTCTCACCCTCTCTTCTTTCTTTTTCCCCCATCTTTTTAATCCTCTTTCGTGCCCTACCTTATCTCTCTCTCTTTCCCCCCCCCCCCCCCCCCCCCCCTTCTTGTCTTTTCTGTTTAATTTCCCATCACATAATGGACGGAAGTCTTTTTTTTTCCATGTTTGTATATTAAAAGCCAAGTATTTTTGTGGAAATCTCATAGCCTTGTTCCATATCTTGAGCATGAGCGTCGTCAGTGTCTCAAAATGTCCACACCATAGATTGCGTTTGATTTGTGCACCCTTCCATGCCTATATAGCTGTGATATATAGTCGTGTACTCTTCACAAAATACACAAGAAGTGCTGGTCTATAGTGTGCTATATTTTCGTCCGGAATGTGTTTGATCTTTGTAGATTGTGAGTTTGTCTTGTGTTTGGTACGTACAATACCGTTTGTAGCCTTTCCGCTCCCCCCACATCCCCCCTTGTGTACTTTGCTGATAATGCAATATTTTCATCTCAGGGTTTTGGCTGTCAGTTTTGCCAGAAGAGTAAACTAACCTAAACTGCATTAGACGTGCTGTGTGCTGTCCTCTTACCGCCACCAAAGACTTCTCTCCCTTTTCTTCCACTGTTGGCGTATAAAAACTGTGTGTTTGATTTGTCGTGATGTGAATCCAGCATTCTGGCCTTCAAAGCGATCTGCGTGTGTGGTGGTGTGGTGGTTAGTAGTTGTTGTGTGTGTGTGTATGTGTGACAAAAAGCTTGCTGCTTTAAGTAACATGCTCCCTCCTGCCTCCCCTTTCTGGACTAGACTTGGGCTGCCTCTGCCTAAGAAAAGACTTTTTTTCCTCTTTAATTGTTGATTTTCACTCAAATTTAAAACAGTCTGCTTGTTAATGGAGATTTTTCTCTTTGCATTCTTATGTAGCAGCTTTTATATCTGAACAAACAAGACCATGTTGGTGACTTTTTTCCCCTTTCTCTTTTTTACATCTCTTTTCTTCAAATTAGATTATGTATTGTTTTAGCCCTCTAAGGTTTGAGTCTTTGGAATTTCATGTGGATTTTTTTCTCCTTGACATACAGGTCGTTTAGAGTTGTGATGAACATTTTCCTCTGCATTGAACTACCCTGATGATCAAGCATAAGGCTCATTCTGCGGTCTGCTTCTGTCCACAGTCTTTACTTAGTTCCCTTCCGTTTTCTCAGTTTTGTCGTAGGATAAGAAATGATCACCTGTGATCTTTCTTGTTTTTTTTAAGATGGAAGTATGCATTGGTTTTGCATATATTGTAAAAGGAAATAAATGCACTTCCATGAATGCATACTACCAAATGCACTCACACAAATGCACGCACATGCACGCGCATGCACATGCATAGACAGACATTTACAGACCCGTGCACATTGTGTATTAAAGAAAAGTTTATATCAAAGTACAGCAATGTGTGTAGTCTAGAAAATAGTTTAATTTTCTTTTTCTTTTTTTTTTTTATAAAAATGTCATAACAGCCTCTTGCATGGAGCAAACACATCTCATCAAGCAATGCAACATGACTTCAGAATTCCTCGTTTTGCTTCATGATCAGAAACTGCTCAAGTGTTTCTTGTCACTAATAGAGCTGTGTGTTATTTACATAATATTTGTAAATTTATTTTAATAGGTAACTAAAAGATAAATTTTTTTTATCAAACTATCAATAAAACAAAAGCAAAAAAACAACAAGAAAAACTTAAAAATCAAACTATATTAATAAAACAAGAAAAAATTTAATAAAACCTAAAAAAGTAAATTGATATCTAAAACTAACCATAAAATCCTTCTTAGCTTTTTAAGAAGAAGACTATGCTGTTTTCGTTTCTTTTTCTTCTTTTAGCTCTCAACGTTGAACTTTGAATTAGCATGTGCTCCTTGTCTCCAGTAATTCTAAATGCACAGAAGTACAATTTGGTTGTAAATAGTGTGTGAGTGTGTGTGTTTTGTGGTCTTCAGAACAGTACTGTTGTGTGACAGTCCGACATGTTGTGTGGTGATTGTGACTACAGGTTTTTTTAGACTTTGTCAGTGGCCTTTTTGGGGTTGTCATCCATGTATCGGTGAGCGTTTCTCATCAACCTGGCTTCCACTTTTGTTTGATACTATTCACCTCAGTGATACAGTGCTGCTGTCTGCCCCCTATGGCGGACGTTTGCCTTACGCTTTCAGTGATGTGCATGAGTGAATGCTTCTGATTTAGTGTGTCGGTCGGTCGGTCAGTCAGAAAAGTCTCTACTTTTTCTTTTTCTCTCAGTGTATGGTGTGGTGTTGGTGGTTCTGGTTGTTTAATCAGTATTAGTTTCAGCGTTGTCTACGGCTCACTTGTGAAATACTTCTGTGTTTGCTTGCTCTCTTTTAACTCCTTTCTCTCTGTCTGCACTGTCCTTTTTCTTTTCTGATGCGAGATTTATATATATATCGGTTGTTTGAGAGTTTTTCTCTCCTCGTTGTTTCAGTCTACCCTCTGTTTGTAACTGCCTCTTTCTCCACTCTATGTTTTCTCCCTTTCTCTGCTATGTTAAATATGGTTGCAAAAGCAATCATATATTCATTCCATAAGCTATTCTATCAAGTCTCAAAATTGAGACAGGGAACAGGCTGTAAGTTGCTTAGCTGGCTTGGGGGCAACATTAAGTTCATAATCTCAGTTATGGTTGAGATGATCACTGAAAACAGCCAAGCTTTTGTGGGATGCCCTCTATTAACATATTTTGGAAACTAGTTTTCTCTGTAAAGGGAATTGTTAACATCTCTTTCTAAGACTTGCGCAGCACCTCCATTGAGGTGGGTCTTCATGATTGGCTTTTTTCTTAATCCTAGGTTTAGATGCTGATTTGTTTGGGGGTTTTTAATGACGCTTTGCAGCCATAATAACATGGCCCAAGCCATAAACATAAACAGGTCCTGAGATCTTTTTTAATTGCTGAGGAAAAAAGATATTCATATTTGTCTGTTTTTCTGTCTAGTTTTGAGGCCTTTGTCACTTTAGTTGGACTATACTTTTGCATGTGTAGTGGAGATGTTTCCAAAGCAGATTTGCTTGTTATAGCAGTTTATTCAGAAACATGCTTATTGGTCTAACCATTTAGTAAAGCCCACCACCATTACTGTTTCCAAACAAAACTGGCTTTTCAGTTGATGAATTTGACTTGCCTGCTGTTTACTGCTTGTTTTGTTGATCAAGATCCAGCTTGTTCAGGCTAACTTTCAGTCTCTGTGCTCTACTCCACTCCGCTCTACTTTCCCACCAGCCTGCCCTCAGAAAAGGAATACTGGTAAAAACTAAAGAGAGAAGGTTTTGTTTATTTTTATTTATTTATACCACTTTAAGTCACGCGGATTACTCTGCGTGAAATTCGGGCTGCTCTCCCCGGGGAGAGCACGTCGCCACAAGAGCAGCGCCACCCTTTTTTTTTTCTGTCTGCAACAGTACTTGTTTCCCTATCAGAGTGGCTTTTTTCTACATAATTTTGCCAGGGACAACTCCTTTGTTGCCGTGGGTTCTTTTACGTGCGCTGAATAATTTTGTGCAACACACGGGACCTCGGTTTATCGTCTCATCCGAAAGACTAGCGCCCAGACCACCACTCATGATCTAATGGATGGGGAAAAAGTTTCGGGTCCAAACGGGATACAAACCACGCACACTTCCGACCCGAACTTTTCGCTTTCTAGACAGGCGCGTTACCTCTAGACCACAGATCCATTTTGAAGTGTTTTGAAGTGTTCAGTCATGTCTGCTGGAGAAATCTTGCTGCACTAAAACTCATGCAGCTGGTGGGGTGCTGGTTCTGCCAAGCTTACTGCTGCTTTATCTTCAGTTGCAGTTCATGGTGATTCAGCCCTAAGTGGTATCTTCGGGTTTTTGTATACATGAAGCTTAGACCGGGCTGGCCCAGCCGGTTTTTTTCGCAACCTCCCCCAACAGCTCAACTTAACCAATCTGAAGCAATTCATTGGCCTTGATCTTGCTTCATTTCAGTTGGGATTTCTTTGTTTTTGCTGCTTCTCTGTATCTATCTATAGCCCAGTCTTGTACTGATTACGACTGAAAAGTATTTTTGGACAACCTGATTCACTGTGAATGATGGGTTTAGTTACCTATATTTTTATATGTAACTTCATTTTAAGGGAGACCAGATTTTCACCTTTCCCCTGTTTAATCCCCATGACAACGCTTTTTTGTTTGTGTATTGAAAACCCCAGTTATCTTGCCGACAATATGTATCCTGTCACTCTGGATCGGTTATGACTAACATGTGTTTATTATTTTGATGGTTGTGCATGTGTCTGTCTGCTTGTTTGTTTGTTTGTTGTCTTTGTTTTTACATGCACAAAGACAGCATGGTGTTTCCTTATGCACAAGCGGTACAATTAAAGCATTCCCATCACAGTTTGATTGTTGGTTTTTTTGTGTTTTGTTTTTTTAAACTGTAAAATCAGTTTGTTGACAATGATATCCCGTTCCATAGAAATTTAGTGGACTGGAATTGCTTTTTCTTTCTTTGTATGTGTGTGTTATGCAGAAGAGTCGTCCTTTGATTTCTACTCCTGTGAGGTTTCTGTTTGGTATGAGGATTTCTTTCTTTGTTTTTTTTATATGTTTGTTTTCTTTTTTTCTCTCTTAATGTGTATGATTGTGGTTGGTTGGTTTTTGTTTTAGGGTTTGATTGCTTCTTCTTTTAGTTGATGTAGTTTTTGCTTATGTATATGTATCATTTGTATTCTGCAGCAGATGGACAGCTAGGTTTTGTCAAAATATTCCAAACATGAACAGGTTGTTTCACAGTTACTGGTAAGGGTGTAGTTTTGGCTGAATGAAAGTTTGTCAGTTCCACAGTAGAATCACACTGCACAGCTGATGGTGATTTAGACATTAATAATAATAATAATGTATGGAATTTATATGGCGCTGAATCTTGTAAAGCAACAAATCAAAGCGCTCAGATTTCATTTCATACCACTTTAAGTCACGGCAGATTTCTCTCCGTGAAATTCGGGCTGCTCTCCCCAGGGAGAGCGCGTCGCCACAAGAGCAGCGCCACCCTTTTTTTTTCTTTTTCCTGTCTGCAACTGTATTTGTTTCCCTATCAGAGTGGCTTTTTTCTAAGAATTTTGCCAGGGACAACTCTCTTGTTGCCGTGGGTTCTTTTACGTGCGCTAAATAATTATGTGTAACACACAGGACCTCGGTTTATCGTCTCATCCGAAAGACTAGCGCCCAGACCACCACTCATGGTCTAATGGGTGGGGAAAAAGTTTCGGGTCCAAACGGGGTACAAACCGCCGCACACTTCAGACCCGGACTTTTCGCTTTCTAGACAGGCGCGTTACCTCTAGACCACCGATCCACCGTTAGCGCAGAATTGAATGAAGCATTTCAGATGTGCTGTTGTAGAGAAGCAAAAAGTTTGTTTTTTTTAAACGTACTATGTTAGACTTCTACCACTGAATGGCAAAGAGCATTAATCATTTTTTCCTAGACTAGACAAAGGAGTTGTACAAATGCTCTCCTGAGACAAGTTTTTGATACAGCTTCGTCTTCCTCTAACCTATCAATGTTGTGATTATTTGATTCAAGAGGAAACATTAAAGAATTATACTGAATTTATACACTTCAACATTGTCTATTGATATTGAATCTTGCTTCTCAAAAAGTGTGTATGGTTGTAGATCAAAATCTGAATCGCATGTTGTTTCATTGAAGAAAAATGATGGAAAATCTTTGACTTAAATAATAAGACTATGAGACTGACTGTTGGGAAGCAGGTGTGATAAAAAGCAGGAGAAAAATGCAAGATGATCAGCAGCCCATTGGTGGAAGTATTAAGACTGCCTGTCAGAACATTTTTTTTATTATATATATATATATATATATATACAACAAAATAGTTTTTGCTTGTAAGATTTTTTTTTCATTTTTATCTCTTCCTTTTTGTAATCTTTTTATTTGTTTGCTTTACTGTCACAATTAGCTGCTACAGTTTGGACATCTTTGTAATCCTTTTATTATGTTTTTAAAAATTGTGTTTTCTACCTGCAGTTAGGGGTTGGGTTTTTTTGGTAGGTTTGCAATCTTTTTGTAGTCTTAATCCAGAACTTGATATATTGAACACACACACACACACACACACACACACACACACACACACACACATATATATATATATATATATATATATATATATATATATATATATATATATATATATATATATATATATATATATACCTACCTGCTGTTGTGTTGATATTTTTATCTGTATGCATGTGGTGGCTGTATATCATGGAGCTAGGTATTTCCTTGTTATTGTTGTATATGGTAGACCTTCTCCGTCTTTGAGAAGGCAGGTAACACTGCTTCATGGTGCCGTGTGAACGGGATGAGCTTGATAACACTTTGCACAATCAAAATCCCCCTGGTGTTTTGGATGATGTAGTGTACACCATTTATTACCTGGACTTGTGTATATATAATTACGTATGTATAGAGAGAAAGAAACTACACTAGCTTTATTCAGGCAGACTCAGCATTGATTCTCTATGATAAAAACATAGTATTATACAATTTTGTGTGCATTCAGTTGTGTGCATTGAGGTTTGGGGATTCAGTGCATGGGTGATGGGTGACTGTATTGTGTAGACAGAGTATAATGGCTTAAATGTTGTGTCTTGCTACCCACTGTAGACTTTTTTTTTCCTCCTAGAGATGGCAGCAGTTTGATGTGTTCTGATCTTCTTCACCTACCTGTATCGTCGCACCCGTCCTGTACCGCAATGACCTGCTTTATCTCACTACTACAATGGAGTGTGTGCCTGCATGTGTGTATCCATATAAAATGCCATACTTGTTTGTGAGTGCTAATATAGTGGTGGACTGTCTGATATATATTATATATACACACACACACATGATCAAATAGTGATTGGTTTCTCACATGGTCGAGTAGTGACTGGTTTCTTTCATTCTAGATTGCCTTACTGCCCCTTCAGTGTATGGGTTCTTCTGTGGCTGCCCACACTTTCATGGACTTTGCCTAGGGAGGCTGCCAATGTCTTATGTTGCTTCTCACGTCTTTCAGTTTTGCATGTGATAGTGCAGGGGTGCCTCCAGTGTTTCTGTCTGACTTAGGGAGGGAGGGCAAGGGTAACAACATCTACTTTGTGTGACATTGCCTGATGTTTCATGATTTTTGTGGGGGTTTTGGTGTGTTTTTTTCAAATTTGAAACAGTCCATCACCTGGAATATTTGTTCACTTGGTGTTCATCATGCAGATCTCTTTGTTTTTGGTGTAGAAGTGATAGTTGGTGTCTGTGTTCAGCCTTTGTGATCAGTCTGTGCTAGAGAAGTGTGTGTAGGTTGGAGTATGCTCTGAACACCTGGCAAAGAACTTGGGGATTTTGTACAGAGCACAGACATCATAAAACCTGCTACCTTCTGTTAAAAAATTTTTTCGAAAAGAATTGCAAAAAGACCAGGAGAGGAAGATGCCATCCTCTTTTTTTTAAAAGAAATGTATGTGCATTGCAGAATGAGAAAAAAAAATTGGCTTTTGATCATAGATGTAGAAGAACGGTTATATTATGATAATCGCTCAAAAACAACGTGAAACATTATTGAAGGGGGAAAGAAATTACTTTGCATGAATGTTGCTTCGTCTACAAAAACTGGTCATTGATGTATCCTGGCTACAGATTTTGTTTATTCTATAACGGACTCGGAAAAATAACAATCTCATGTTCAGTGCTGAAGTATTGTGAGGAAAGAGAAGTGAGAATAAAAAATAAAGCCAGTCTTTAGGGCAGGCAACATGTTGACACCGGGTGCTGTATAGTGAACAGCTCTACTGCCCTATTAAAAAGCAACAACAACAACAACAACAAAGAACACTGACCAGAGTTGTGCCACTTCATGTTGTGTCTGTGATGCATGCTTAGAGCTGATTATCCACAGCCACGTATTCCAAAGTTGTTGATTTTTTTTGGTCTTCTTTTTTTTTCCTTTTGTTATTGTGTGGCTTTTAAAAACAATTTTTCCTTTACTGTGTTTCTCTTTTTTTTCTGATGATTTTGCTATCACTATATTTTCATCTTTGTGTTGTTTTGGCATTGGTTAGAAAGGTTAAGCGATGTGCTAGAATGTGTGTGGCTAATCATTGGCCTCATTTTATGAGAACTGCTTGACTGATTGTGACATGTGTATCTGGAATACTTTACACCCATGTTGTAACAGAGCACATATATACATGTGTGAACACCCTGTTTTCCTTTTTTTTTTTTTTCTTTAATTATTGCTGCAGTAGTTGTTGCCTAAATATCAAAACTGATCAAAGCATTTTACTTTGACACGCCGCTATTTTGTTTGTTTTTGTGTTATCATCACTGGTATTAATTACTTTGTTCACAATTGCTTACGATAATCAAGACTGGTAGTCAAGCCTTAAACCTGCTTCGTGTGCATCCCCCTGTCTTCCTGCTGTGACGAGTGCTGTTGATTAATCCCTGCCGAGCAGACGTCTGCAAGCTTGCTGTCTGTCTGTCTGTCTTCACCTTCCCTTTGTTCCTGGACTTTGATAGTACACTCAAAAGACAAAAGTGCTGTGTTGTAGTAGCCAAGGAGCCAGGCTGCTGATCCTGCCCTTTCCTGTGTTGCCATTATGTACCCTGGGTGTTTCAGAGGGTGTAACTCTTAATCATGCTGTGTATGTATGTATGCTGCTAACCCTAAGCGTAGCATGTGTGTTCAGAGTATTCAGCATTATGCAGTACTTAGCTATGTACTAGTCAAAAGACGATGCAAGTATTGATGTGTGAAGGTGAGGGTGTGGTGGACAGGCTCACCTTCACGGCCTCACCTTGTCTCAGCTACAGACAGTACATGTGTTGTGTGTAGTTTACTGACCGCAGACCGTGTAGTCGTCGTCCCCTTTTTTTCTTGTCGTCTCATCACCAAGGAGGGGGCTATAGATGGATTTGTTGTTGTATTAGTAGCGTGCAATATAGCTTTTATATATTTTGCTATGTTATTGTGTAACATATATATATACTTGCATGGGTGTTGTTCTTTATTTCTTTGTTGAACATGTATTTTCTTTTTGTGAAGTTTATTTCTGCGTACATTACTTTTTTCAGAAAGAAAACCCTTTTTATTAAATGTTACTTTATGCTGCAATTTTTTTTCTTCTGTTGTCTGCATTGGGACGGGATAGCTCAGTGGTCGGAGCACTCGCTTTCCCCCAGCCAAGTTAAGCAGCGTCGAGCGTGGTTACCAGTTGGATGGGTGACCGTTTGCGCGCCTTGGCTTCAGTACAGTTCCCCCAGTTCACCCAGCTGTAAATGGGTACCTGCCCTCTTTAGGGTCAGGGAAGGTAAAGCAGCGAGGGAGAGGAGATGGGCGCCGCCCTCAATATGCTGGCCCTAGAGAAGTGAGGTCTCTGACGCCTCGCTCCCCTACGACCTTATAGGTTATGGGACTCCTTTACCTTTACCTTTACCTGTCTGCATTATGTTATCCTTTAAATTCTTCCCTTTCTTTTTTTCTTTCCAATTTTGTATTCTTTTCTTGCTTGCATTCTTTGCTCTCATATTCCTGTGTTGTTGTCGTTTTCTTCTGTTGCTGTTGTGGTTGCAAAAAGTGAACAGTAAAAACAGATCGTCTGCTGTATTGTTGAAAAAGTTAACAAGTTTAACAGGTAGCACTGGTTGTGTGGCTGTAATCAGACTGGCTTGAAACTTGCTGTACATAACTTTTCCTAGCTGTCAGCCCGTACATAGTCTCAGCCCTCATTGATTATGAGCACACATAGTGAATTTAGTTTAGACTGTTGACTCCTGTTTGTTTTTCTTTCTTTCTTTCTTTCTTTCAAAATCTATTTGGGCTTCTATTTTTCCCTCCACCTTTGGTTTTCATTTCAAGTGTTTATGTTTTTGGTGGTTACGTACCTAGTGTGTGTCCTGATGGTGTATATTTTCACACTGACAGCCTTCTACAGTGCTATGTACGTACGTTTGCTCACTAACAGAACACGCTTGAACTGAACATCTCCATGAACACCCCCCCACCCACCCGCTTTCTCTTCCTCGCATTGTTCAAGTACCCCTGTTCAGTTCGTTTTAAAACATTTTCAGGCGATGAGCTGACCTCACAGTGGCTGTTCTGTATTTTCCCAAAGCGGAAACATGCTTTATTGTTGCCAAGCTGATTTTTTAACAAAAGTTGTCTGGTTCAACTGCTTCCTCTTTTTTGCTAACTTGTTACAGGTATATATATATATATGACCGCACTGCTAGCCATCCCTAACTTGTAATGTGTGAGAGTGACACTGTGGGTGTGTGGGTGTCTCTGTGTTTGCCTGTGTTGTTTGCTGCTGCTGTATATATGGGCAGTTTTATGTGTGTGGTCGTGTATTTGTGCCATTCAGTTTGTGGTGTCACGCAGCAAGTCTTGGGCTTCATCAGCCCTGGTTTGTGGTTGGTTGCGTGAACGTGAGGGTGTCCGCATTCTGTCCATGCTGTGTGTGGTCATTCTTCCCTGTCTGTGGTTTATCATTTTGTGGATTAGGGGGTCACCTCTCCCTGCCTGGCATTGTGCAAGACTTTCTCTCTCTTTTCTCCCCAGTTACTTTTAAACTATCTTGCATTTCTACTTCACTTTTCTTTTTTTTTCCATCTCACATCAGTGCAGCCTGTGTGTTCTCACCCTACCCTCCCTCCCTCCTGATTCTAAATTGCAGCGCCATAGAACACTATTTCCGATTTGTCAGACTACTATGTCACCAGAACTATATATATATGTATGATATATATATATATATATTTTACATACATTTTTTTGTTCATTGTGTCGATATGGTCCTGCCTTGAGATGTGGCAGCAGTAGTGTATTTGTGATAGACCATGTGCTCATTTGCTTGTTGTCTGGTATGCAAGTATGCATGAGCTGTGAGTTAGGCTGATGAAATTTCCCTGTATAACTCCCTGCCTGTTTGTCTGGAGAGTGCGAGCCCTGCAGTGGGATGTGAGAGAGAGAGTGTGTGTGTGTGTGTGTCGTCAGGGTGTCCCAGTGCTGTTTGTGTTCTTCCACTGTCAAAAAGTTCAAAGTGAACACTTGTCCAAGCTTTTCTCAGTGTATCAGGTCTAGAAGCATGTTATAATCGAGGTTGCACTTGGTCCTCCCAGGCTGAGTTTGGCTTATCATCAGTCTTCGCACTTGTGCTTTTTTTTTCTGCTTTTTTTTTTTTAAAAAAACTTCTTTTTTTTTTAAAAGTTTGAATGTGTCCTTGTGGGAAGTTGGTGATCCATTGCTTTTGATTTTTGCCTGCTGCATTCTAATGTGAGTTATTGAGAACCTTGTCAGTATGGGATTGGAAGCGCATCCTCCAAGCCACGCCAAACTGAATTGCCCAAAGTACTTTAACGCGCAACTTTGTTTGATGGGTTTGGGTTTTTTTTGTTGGGTTTTTTTCTCTGCAGTCTTGAAAGGGTCACAAGTGTGTGTGTGTGGACACTTTTGTAGTGTGTAGATGTTTTCCACACCCCCAGCTCACCCGCCCTTGCTTCCCTTTTCTTTTTCTTTTGGGGGTTGTCGGGTGGAGAGGAGAGGAGTTTGGTACATGGTATCCTATATTTCGTGTGTCGTGTGAGTATACATGTGAGGTGGCTTTATGTCTGTAGTCCATATGGTAGTGGTGTTTGAACTAAAAACTTGTGTCTGCATGGTATTTTTGCTAAGATATTGGTGCACATTTGCATTTATACATTCTCAGATTTTACTGAATTGGAATTATTTAGAATGCTCATTTTTTATGTGGAATGATCAATTATAATGCTTGCAATCTATAGGTGATAATTTGTCTGGGGTAGCTGTATTTTTTTACCCATTAACAATTTTGTTGTTTTTGGTATGCAGCAAACTGCTACAACTTTTAAAAAAATTATTATTGATTTCTTTTCGCAGAAGTTAATTACAAATTTCATCTGTTGTTTCTCTCCCCCTTCCCCCTTCTCTCCATTTTCTCTGTCTCATCTCACTCACACACACACACACACACACACACACACACACACACACACACACACACACACACAACACACACACAAGCACACGCTTGTGCACAAACAAACACACACGCACATGCACACACACACACACTTACAAAGTACTTCTAAAAGATAGTTGGGAACAGAACAAGGAATAGTTGGAAAGAAAACAGCCATTGGCTTATAAAATGACAAATCAAGTTTATTTATATTTATTCTGAAATGCTTTTTTTTTTTTTTTTTTTTTTTTTTTTTTTTTTTTTTTTTTGCTGCCTCATCTTCTGACGACCTCCGTCCTACTGTTCCCACGCCGCTCATTCCAATCTCCCCACCACAACCACACCCAGATTTGTTATGTCTCATCCTCAGGGTCGGAAGTCCACAGGGAGCCTATCAATATCAGGCCGCCGTGGGGCCACCAGCCAGAGGAGCCCTGCACTGCTGCTGGGTCACTTTGGTGGTGTTCAGTGGTGCCTGTTCTGAGCTAACATACGCAGGACACCACCTACTAAGCCCCCTACTAACGACAGTATTAGCTCAGTCACGGAGCCAGACTGAGTGAGTTGCCCACCCCAGGTGGCAACCACAACAACGTCCCTCCAACGACCGTCCCCAGCGAACCTCCAACCCCAAAGGCTTTGACACAAACTCACCACAGGCACAGAAGTGTATGGGCAAACCGAATCTGAGGCCACCATGAGACCAGAGAAACCGGGACCACCAAATCAGAGGCTTTTTTTTTTTAATGCATGATGATCAATGAGGATGACGTAATGATGCTGCTGTGGAAGTGCATATGCTTTGAGACTACTTGACAGGGTTGTACTCTGCACTTACTATCATAATATATCCCGGCGTCAACCGGGCCCGAGAGATACAGACACCTGCAGTGTTGGTCAGGTAATTTGAGCAACACTCTCAAACTCAAATCCGTTAAGTGGATGAAGCTCGACTGTGTGGTCCCAGTCTTCCCACTGAGCCCACAGCACACTCACTCTGGGTAGGAGCCGGCCGGAGTCCGAAAAATCCCAATGACTCTTATGGGAATCAAACCCGCGACCTTCCAGTCCGTAACCCAAGGCGCTAACCACTGTGCCATGGCGGCTGGTATGGAAATGCTATTTATTCAGAGGATCTAATGGATGAGCTTAGTAGAGTGAAAGTACACCTGTGCACACACACACACACGTTTTCTTACACACACACACACTTTTTTTAATAGATCTCAAAATATTGAAAAGTGTGAAAGCATATTGCATAACATCAGTAGTTCAGGGAACTTTTGTTTCATTTAACGGTCTAGAAATGTGTACACTTCTCTCTCTCTCTCTCTCTCTCTCTCTCTCTCTCTCTCTCTCTCTCTCTCTCTCTCTCTCTCTGATTTTCTCTCTCTGATTTAGAAACGCTTTTATTTTTCATAAACTAAGCCCCAGTATTTTTAGGACAGTTTTGATAAAACAAGATGATGATTCCATTATATAGTTAGGTCCTCTCCTATGGTGATTGCCAATAGCCTTTTCCATGTAGGTCAGTTTAGTGTGGGTGTTTTTTCAACTTTATAATAATCATTTCCCAATGATTGGAACAAAAATTGTTTTAGGTAGATCATCCACAAACCAATCTGTGGCTGCTTGCATTCTACACCACATATTTATTCGGAAGCACAGTTGGTGTGAAGTGGGTTTTAGTGTCTTTTCTTGTATTCTTACAAATGGAGCTTGTAGTCCACTCCTGGTAAATCATTGTCCATTTCATGTGGTGGTGGCAAGCTAGAATTGTCAGGAACGTTTTTTTTTTTTTTTTTGCACTTAAAACGCAGTGCTCCCCGCTTGGTCAAACAATTTTCAAATTATTCGTCTGTGTACAGGTTTTTTTGGCACATCTATACCATGTTTTGGGTGGAAAATAACATTTACCTTTTAACCGTTTGTCCTAATTATATACTTAGACTAGAAGTTTTTTGGGTAACATTTGAACTGTATATCTTTGATCCGCTTTGTTTGTTCTTACTATCGGAAGTAATCAGTTGTACAGTGACATTTCAAAGTACACTTTGCTTGAGACCCCCCCCCCCCCCCCCCCCCCTTTATCCCAACACAGATGTTAAACAATGGCTCTGTCACTTTCCCATATCTTTTTTAATGATATCAGTTTTGTCCAGAATTGTAACAGTTTGAAGCTGGTCTGCTTTTCCAACAGTACACATTGTATTCAGCCTACAGTGTATTCAGGCTTCAGTGGCAAATGTCCCAAATTGGCACTAGCTCAAAATTGTCAAGGCTTCGTTTTTTTCCTTTCTATTTGGTCTCTAGTATTTGGACATCTGTGGACTGTTGGTCCGCAGTGATTTATTGTTCTGACATTGTTCTTTCTATACAGTCATATATTCTTATCTGTGCTAGAGAGGTGTATGTACGTACAATCCTTGGTGGATAATCCAGACACGGTTGCATGTGTATAATTATTGTAGACCAGTACTATCTGTCTGCATGTCTTTGGTAGAAGTCTGTTTCATATAGCAAGACTTGGTTATTGTGCTAATCTCCTACAATGGTGTATTTTGTGATAGGCTACTGTACTATCAGAGCTAGCTAGCTCCAGTCAGCCAGTGATGTTTGCATTCAGTGCTTGTCCTGCCTGAAGATGCAGCAAATGACCTGTAGCTTTTTTGTGAATGGATGGAGTGTTGGGTGAGAGAGAAGTTCCCAGCACACCAGCTGCATACAGCAGCAGCTGCTGACGAGAGCAGCCGTGGCCGGCCAGTGTCTGGTGACCAAGCAGCATTCACCTAGCTCTGTCTCCTCCAGACACAAGAAAGGATCAAGGCATTGACGCAACAGAAAACTAACTACTGTATCCTTCACAAGCAGAGCATTTTATTCACGGAATGTACAGCAACATTTTTTCCCCCCATTTTTGTATTTTGCACAGCTGAAATTTACTCACTGTGGAATTTTCAAACAATTGTCACCCAATTTTTTTGTCAGTGGGCTGTAATGCCTTGGCTTTTGTGCACACACTTACACACACATACACACACATTTCTGACCAGCATTTGAGTGGAAGTCGGTTTGTCAACAAAGCTAAATTGGCCATGTCACCAAATTTGTTGCACTTTGGCCAGATTTTGATGATAACCTCCTTTTAGACACTTTGAAAAACATGGACACATTATTCAAATCACGTACATCATTTTTGGCCAACTTACAGTGCAAAATAAAAGTGTTTTTTCCCCCCATCATGTCAAACTATTAAGACAACGTCAATCGTTGGTTCAGGAGTGGTTTTGTCATGTTTTGAAATGTTTCAAAACACTGGTATTTCAGACAGTCCTCTGTTGACAAACACACAATGGCCAAAGAACTCATTGTTACCGAGTGTTGCACCCAGCCCTTGAAGTGAATGTTTTGCCATATTGCTTACAGTCCATGTGATGCTGGTTTTTGGTATAGCAGGCTCTGTCAGTTGCTGTGAGTTGAACATCTTTGATGTGGAACCCAGGTTTACTATTGTCTGTACCTTAACTGCAGAGAAAGTTGTGTAAAATGGATATGGAAACACCGTATGTCCAGCGTGTGTTTGATACAAACAGTAATCTTTCAGTCCTGGTATTGGAAAACTATCTTATTTTCCCTGTTTGCATTCAGAAAAGGTCATCAAAGCCAGTACCATGTTGCTGTGTTGTACTGAATATCCAGATATTACAGAGATGCGGTTTTGGTTAACATTTGAGTGGTATATCCACAAAGAAATAGTCGTGGCTATTTTCATCTTTTCTGACTGAAAGAATGCCTTATTCAAAATCTTAAGATATATCCATGCACTGTGACATACTGATTTTCTGGTTGCTGTGATAAAGACAACAGGTAGCGTGCTCTAGAACAGAACAACCACTTTGTCAGACATATGAACAGATGGTCTCTTGATCCTAGCTGGATAATATTATAGGTTCTTTTATTTTTCTTATATTTTTTTGGAAAAAAAAGAAGAAATTATCCCCTTAGAATTAGAAAGGAAGAAAGAAAGAAAAAAAAAAAACACCAACTCAATATTGAGATTTTAACGTTTTGTTTTTCTCCATCCTTTATGAAATCCAGAAAGCACTGATTGAAGTAGAGAAGACATTTTACAGTCACCCATCTTCTGTCTGTACAACAAAATCTGTACATTTCTTAATATGAAGTTATCATTTCTTTATCATTTATTTATAGAAGAAAATGGGGTTTTTTGTTAGCATTCTTATAAACGAACATGCTGAAAGATCACTTTGAGTAAACAATGAAAACGAAACAAGTGTAGTGAGTCAACCATAGATCAAAAACATCTGGCTGTAAAAATGAACAAACAAAAACAGATACTTAGCATCAGAAAAAAACGACAACAACAAATGTGGATGTAACTTTTAAACTAGTGGTTTTGATCATATTTTTTTGACTACTTTAGATGGGTTTCACAGCTGGCTGGTTTTTTGTCCTTCAATTTCCTTTGTTTTATGGCTACTAAAGTGTTTATTCTATTCATAGAACCTCATTTATTATACCTCTGCAATAAAGAAATCAAATTAAACATGCGAGTCGTGTTATAAGCAAGTGTGTATGAGGTGCTGTGTGTTGTAAGCAAGTGTGTATGAGGTGCTGTGTGTTGTAAGCAAGTGTGTATGAGGTGCTGTGTTGTAAACAAGAGTGTATGAGGTGCTGTGTGTTGTAAGCAAGTGTGTATGAGGTGCTGTGTGTTATAAACAAGTGTGTATGAGGTGCTGTATGTTGTAAGCAAGTGTGTATGAGGTGCTGTGTGTTGTAAGCAAGTGTGTATGAGGTGTTGTAAGCAAGTGTGTATGAGGTGCTGTGTGTTGTAAGCAAGTGTGTATGAGGTGCTGTGTGTTGTAAACAAGTGTATGAGGTGCTGCGTGTTGTAAGCAAGAGTGTATGAGGTGCTCCTGTGTGTTGTAAGCAAGTGTGTATGAGGTGTTGTAAGCAAGTGTGTATGAGGTGTTGTAAGCAAGTGTGTATGAGGTGTTGTAAGCAAGTGTGTATGAGGTGTTGTAAGCAAGTGTGTATGAGGTGCTGTGTGTTGTAAGCAAGTGTATGAGGTGCTGTGTGTTGTAAGCAAGTGTGTATGAGGTGTTGTAAGCAAGTGTATGAGATGCTGTATGTTGTAAGCAAGAGTGTATGAGGTGCTGTGTGTTGTAAGCAAGTGTGTATGAGGTGTAAGCAAGTGTGTATGAGGTGTTGTAAGCAAGTGTGTATGACTATGAGGTGCTTTGTATTGTAAGCATGTGTGTATGAGGCGCTGCATGTTGTAAGCAAGTGTGTATGAGGGCCATGTTGTTTTGTTGTGTTTGTTGGTCTGAAATATGTCATGTATGATACAACACAGCCATGCATCAAGACGGCAAAACGAAGACCCAGATACGAAAGAAAACATGGATCAGACGTTTTAACAAAAGCATTTCTATGCACCAACTACAAGTCACTGGGCTTCAAGAGACTAAACATGCACGAGTGGAAAGTGAAGTCCTTGCAACATCAACATTTTATCCACAGCTCTGGTCTCCTTGTGATGGTGTGTATAAAATGTAGAATCTGGCGTCGTCACAGTAGCTATGATGATCTTTCACCCCCACAGCTGAGCAGAACTGCATGTTATATAGAGAGTTACCAACCGAATGCCTGGCGGAGAAAGTGACCTTGCCGGTCGGACTGGTGGTCTAAGAGGTAATGCACCTGCCTGGAAAACGGAAAGTTTGGGTTCGAAGTGTGTGGTGGTTCGATCCCTGTTTAGGCCTTTCGGATGAGATGATAAACCGAGGTCATATGTGTTACACATACTTTGCGCACCTAAAAGAACCCACGGCAAGGGAGTTGTCCCTAGCAAAATTCTGTAGAAAAAGCCACTCGGGTAGGGAAGCGTACGATTGCAGACAGGAAAAACAGATAATGCTTTTGTGGCAGCACGCTCTCTCCGCGGAGAGTAGTCCGAATTCCACGCAGGGAAATCTACCCTGACTCTGGTATACTGTACAATTCAATACAATATAATACTTCTGGCACCTACGCAAAAAAAAGAAAGAAAATGAACATGCCTCTTCCGCCAGAACGTCTTTGGTTCTCATCCTCTGATGTAAAATGGTGACGCCATAATTATTTAGTCCATGATAACAAGTCAAGTCTGTGTCCATAGCCTTAAAAATCAGTGTTAAATTGACCCACAAAAGAGTCATGCCATCCATAACTGTCACACAGACAGAAAAACGTTGAACATCATCACAGCCAATGATAGTGATGATTTCTTGCTGCCTGGTGGTGAGGAGGAAGTGAGGCATCTGTTGCCAAATGTCAGGGATGCTGGCGAATAGTCTTCCATGTCTCTTAACTGTAAGGTAGAACAGACTTGAAACTGATGGTTAACATTCTTATTCTGGAGGAAGAGAGCTGTGCAGAGGGCATAATTTAATGAGCACAGTACCTGGACATAGGCAGCTTCCTGAGCAACTGGCAGATCTATCCCAGTTACTGCCAGCATATGGAATAAATATCATTACAGTCTCTTCTGTTAGACACCTGCTACCTGCAGACTGTGAGAAAATACCACCCACACCCTACTTCTTTGCCCTCCTCATGCTTTGCTTGATTTTGTTGTTCGATAAACAAGCAAAATATGAGGCAGACACTTAGAAGGGGTGGATTTAAAGGAAAAGATCAAACAGTAATATTTCATAATACTGAACACAAATGGTAAAATTTCGTCAGGTTCATGTAAACTCATGCAAAAATACAGATTTCATCAGATTCACGTAGGAGGGTTTACACGAATATCTTAGGTGAAAAAAGACAAGTAGAGTTTCAGAAGAGTCATGTAGCAACCCATATTTTATCGTTTCTTGCGAAACAGACCTCCCCTGGAATATGCTTCTCAACCCCTTTCTCAAGCAGAGAAACGTTGGGCACAGTTTGAAATAATCGCACACACACACACACACACACACACACACACACACAACCAAAAGAGACTATAAACCAAGGTCTCGAATGTGAATGCACGCAGAACATCTTGCGCACACGCTATAACCCGTTCCACCTTTCGAAAGAGTAAGCCATTGTGTGCGGGCAGGACAAGACATTTACCAAACTACATGCAGATGGGGACTAGATGTTGAAAAAGAAAAGAAAAAAAAAAGCACACTAGTGCTTAGTCTATTAACATCGAGATAAAAGAATTTACACACTCGCGTGTGCGCGCTCACACACACACACACACACACACACACACACACACACACACACATTTTCTTTGTTCAAAGATAAGTGGCTTGTAGCGAAGTGAAATATGTTTGTCACTTGGTTTTGCGGCCTGCGTGTAATACTGGCCACACTTGGCATCCAACTGCAATGTTGTAGAAAAAAATGCTTCCTGGCTGCTTGAATTTTGTTGTGTTGTATTTAATAATAAGAATAATAATAAATGGAATTTATATAGCGCTATATCTTGTATAGTGTGGAGTTGTATTTTATTGCGTTGTTGTATTGTTTCGTATTGTATTGTGTTGTTTTTAGTTTAAATTTAATTGTATACCACTTTAAGTCACGAGATTTCTGTAGTGAAATTCGGGCTGCTCTCCCCGGGGAGAATGTTGTATTGCGTTGTGTTGTGTTGTATTGCATCGTACTGTATTATGTTGTATCGTACTGTATTGTGTTGTATACACCTGAGCAGCGCCAATCTTGTGTGTGTGTGTGTGTGTGTGAGAAAACACTTAAAGTCCCCGTAGATTTCTCTGCGTAAATTTAGGCTGCTCTCCCCGGGGAGAGCCCGTCGCCACAAGAGCAGCGCCACCCTTTTTTTTCCCCCTTTTCTTATCTTCAACTGTAATTGTTTCTCAATCAGAGCGGCTTTTTTTCTACATAATTTTGCCATCGACAACTGCCTTGTTGCCGTGGGCTCTTTTACGTGCGCTAAATAATTTTATGTGACACACGGGACCTCGGTTTATCGTCTCATCCGAAAAACTAGCACCCAGACCACCACTCATGATCTAATGGGGGGGGGGGGGGGGGGGGCGGGGGGGGAGGATTTTCGGGCCCAAAAGGGATTCGAACCACCGCACACTTCCGACCCGGACTTTTCGCTTTCTAGGCAGGCGCGTTTACCTCTAGACCACCGATCCATTGATTCTTTATGAGTGTGGGTTTTTCCCCCACAGAACTTTGCCAGGGACATTCCACTTGATGCGAACTGTGGAATGGTGTGAGGGATGTTTTGGCCTGCTTTTTCTTTACGTTGGTTAAATGTATGCCGCACGTGGAAACTCCATTTTTCATTTCACCCCACAGTCGCGTACACAGAACACGCACTACTCACGTTTTTGTTCATGGAGGGGAGGGGGGGGGGGGGGGGGGGGATTTGGCCTTTCTTCCTCATGAAGAAAAAAAACGAGAAACACAAAAAAAAAAACACTATGTTGTTCTGTTTTAAGATACAAAGAAACAGAAAACAAAACAAAACAACAAGAAAATAGGGGGAAAAAAACTATAAAATGACGAATAACACGTAACAATAACAACAACAAAGGTTCTGTTGATTACAAATTGTTATGCACTCTCTCTCTCTCTCTCTCTCTCTCTCTCTCTCTCTCTCTCTCTCTCTCTCTCCTCTCTCTCTCTCTCTCTCTGTGGTGCATGCGCGCTGTGTGTGTGTCCGCGCGCCATCTGTGTGTGTGTGTGTGTGTGTGTGTGTGTGTGTGTGTGTGTGTGTGGTGTGTGTGTGTTGTGTGTGTTTCATTTTATTTTTCATTTTATTTTTATTTCGAGGATAATGGAAAAAGCACTTATGTGCTTTTCAACATCCAGTCCCCGTATGTATGCAGTTTTGTAAATGTCATCCGTTCCCACCGGCACACAATGGCCTACTCTTCCGCGAAACGGGATTTAACGTGTGCACAAGATGTTCTGCGTGCGTTCGCACACAGGACCTCGGTTTAGGGTATCATCCGAAGGACTTTTGGGGAGAGTGGAGTCGGCACTGATGTTAACTCCAGAGGAAAAAGCTTTTTGAACAGGAATCGAACTCGGGGCAGCAGATCACGAGCGTATCACGCTAACCACCAGGCTATCCCGTGTGTGTGCTTTTGAGATGAGAGTATAATCTAAGGTTTTAGCGTGGAATAAAAACGTAAATCTTGGTCACCAAAGAGGACACACTTGCTAGCACTCACACGTACACAGACGTGCACGCGCGCGTATGTGTATGTATGAGTGTGCATGCGCGCGTGCACGCGCACGCCCGCACGTGTGTGAAGGCTGATCCAGAAAGTCTCCTGGCTTTGAAAGAAGCACATTTGTTACGCGATCTCTCTTGGTGAGGTATGGCCTTTAGCTTTGCAGTGCCGCCACTTCCTGCAAGATGACAGGAAACTGACAACTGTTTTATGAAAACCTCACAACCCCCACTGTTGTCTTCTCTGTCTGGACATCAATCATCCTCACTTTCACTTACCTTCTCTTTCTCTCTCTCTCTGTCTCTCTCACGATTCGCTAGGTTGTGGCGCAGTGGTCAGGACAACTGTCGCTCAACTGTCATGTCACCCCTTCATGAGTTCATGTCTAGAACGTAAACACTTCATCATGACAATGGTGTCATGACAGGATTTTGAAAAATGAAAATGATTTCTTCAGTCTGGAAGTGTAAGTTTAAGGCCTCCCCCTGCCTTTTGTTGCTGTTACTGTTATGTTGTTTGGGTTTTTACTGTTGTTTGTTTTTGTGTATGTTTGTTTGACTTTACTTTTTAAGGAGGCGATTAACTCAAGAACCAGATTTTTTTCTTCATTGTATCACTGAATCTGAAATGGTAGGTAGTGGGGTGCTAGCTTTTGATATGAGAGTATAAGGCCCTGAATACATCACACTTTTAGTGCGGAATAAAAACGTAAATCTTAGTCACCAAAGAAGACACACTTGCTAACACTTAAACGTACACAGGCGCGCGCACACTCACACACACACACACACACACACACACCATGGAACCAGAAAATATTACACTATTTCTGATGCCAATCATGCTTTTTGAATAACCTATATTATTCACTAAATATGGAAGATATCAACTGATTTTATTCAATGATATTAATGACATTTTATATTATTGCTATCACAGCAATCATAAAAGCATCATCGGTTGGTAGGTTTGTGTAATTTGAAGTTACAGTTTTCAGTTGTTGTTGCTTTCATTTTTACTGTTTATAATCGTCCTCGTTTGTTTTCACCTTTGTGACAGGACCTGAAATGAAAAATTAACTGTCAAGCATTATAGAGAGGAAACATCGACAGCTCCTGTAGCAAAGTACTATTGACATCAATTCATTTCAGATCACTAGACATCCACTATGGCACTTCTGAGCTACATTTTCGAAGGCACATATCAAGAAAGTTGACTATTTTTGTGTGTGATAAATGAATTAAATCAGAGAATGCACCAGACGAGCTGCACACAGTGTGACCAATACAGGGTCTTACATGCCCAGATCTTTGAAGGACGCCCAAATCATGGGGTAGATCTGAGGATTTTAGCTATGTGGGTCTAATATTTTATCTCAGAAAAAATATATGTGACTTTTTATTTTAAAAAATCCAAAACTGTATTTAAAACAGGAGTGAATCATTTCCCGACATATCGATCTATATGACAGCCGAAAGGTCCAAGAAGAGAACAATGGAAATTCTTGTCCTGACCAAGAAAAGTTTGCAGGATGTTCATAATTCGGACGATAGCTGTTTCTGTTCTGTGCCCTGCCTGATATGTTGACCGTCGACCATCGAGGATACGGTGACTGACTGGTCAGGGGACAAAGGAGCCGTGTCCTATTGACCATTCGAGGAGGTTTGACAGAAACTGCGTAATGATGTGGGTCCCCATGTTTTTTGTTTTGCTTTTGGTGGCGGTGGTTTTTTGTTGTTGTTTTTGTGGTTTTTTGTGTGTGTGTTTTTTCGGGGGGGGGGGGGGGGGGGGGGGAGTTAATCTTTGGATGCAGCACAAATTTTTTAATGAGGTTTTTACCATGGCAGTTTTTGTTGTTGGGTTGGGTTTTTTTCTATAACCCATTATAAAAGTATGAATTATGAGATATGTTCCTAACATTTCTAATTCTTTGCAGAAGACTTTCGGTGTGGAAGAAAAAGTTTGGTCGGTAATGGTTTGAGTACACAGGACAGTGAGGGTAATACAACGAGTTGTGTGTGTGTGTGTGTGTGTGTGTGTGTGTGTGTGCGTGTGTGTGCAACGTTTTCTCAAGTGTCCGTGTGTAAATCACAGGGGACAAAAGCATTGCAGTACAGGGTTCATCAATCTGTTCCGTGGTGCCCACCAGACACCGTTCTTCCATTTCTGCATGCCCATTGTAGAACACTGCTGACTGCAGGCCTGCTGTCCCAAGGTGCCACAGACTGCCACGTTCATCTCCCAGCAGAGGCAGCAGAAAGTCAAATGCAACTCAACTCTCTACACCCCCGCTGTCGTCGGTAGGAGCTCCACGCAATGCCACCAGGGTTCGCCATCTCTCTCTGTCTCTGCTGAGTTCTACCATCTCCTGTAGCCCTCCTCCCAGACCACTGATCTCAGTGATGTTGGCACGGTAGGATGTTGGTGGTGGTCTGCCTCTTTTCCTTCTGCCCTCAATCTTGCTTTGGAGAACTGCCATCATCAGACTTGTCTTGTGTGTTTCTGTGATGTTAGTGGTCTGCCTCTTTTCCTTCTGCCGTCAACCTCACCTCGGAGAACTGTTGTCGTCAGATTTGTCTGCGTGTTTCTGTTTTCATGACCAACATTTCTCAGTCCGCACCTACCATCTTTGCATTGAGAGTTCATCATGAATGCTTGTATTTGTTCTTCTGTGGAAACAATAGGACGTGAACGTCATAGAAGATGAGCCAGCAAAAAGAAAATTAAAAGAATTAAAAAAGAAAACCAAACAAGAAAAAAAAACCCACCACCAAGACGAAACAAAAAACAATAGTGGTATGGTCATGTAGCAATGATCATCTTGCAAAGTACAGTGCAGTGAAGTAGAAAGAGGCAGACAGAGAAAAATAATGGGTGGACATCTCTGAATGGGCTTAAAAGACCTTTGCTGAGACCCAGGCATTGGCACACGACCTCCACCATTGTGTCGTGTAGTGTAGTGCAGTGTAGTGCAGTGTAGTCACTGTTTTCAGTCCGTTTCCTTTTAATGCCAAAGAAGCCCTGATACAGTGTAGGTGGCCATCTGGCTATGAACAACATAGATGCAGGGGAAAAAAGTGAAACAAAAACAAGTAAAATTGTCAGCAAAGTTGGGGTGGTGGGGGGCTTAAGAACGAAAGGACTGACGCCAAATGCTAAAGTAGAAGTACTTAAGCAAACACATAATATCTCAGATTCAGTTTACAACATGGAAACAAAATTCAGGACTACACCAAAGCAAACCACTAGGAAAGTCAATAACCAAGGAATGAATAACAGAGATCAATGAATTATTAAGTGGACTCTGTATCTTTAAAAAAAAGTTATTACAAGTAAACCGATAAGAGCAATTCGCTAAATGAAATACGTAAATAAACAAAATAAGATAAAGTGTTACACATTAAAAATACCAGACAAATAAACAAATCAGGCAGTATGGAACACAGCGAAGGACTAAGAACTAACCTAACAAACTGGACATTCAAATGTATAGAAGTGTGTGTGTGTGTGTGTGTGTGTGTGTGTGTGTGTGTGTGTGTGTGTGTTGTTGTGTGGTTTTTCGTGCGTGCGTGCGCGCGCGCGCGCGCGCGAGCGAACGTGTACACTGGGTAGATATACGCATAAGCAGTCTAGATCTGCGTGCACGCATGGTTGTCTTTTATATTTATATATTATAATAAATATATCTTGCGCATGCACACTTACACACACACACACACACATGCTTCCAAAGTCCGCCAATATACCTTCTGCAAACTCTGTCATGCGCGAGACTGCCCTCAGGTAAACGGTGTGTATATTCACACACGTGGTGATGATTTAATGAGAAACCGCCCAGTAGGTAGATAGACGAAGAAAGGAAGGAAGGAAGGCAGGCAGGCAGCCTTCTGTATGTATACATACATGTAGCTTCTTCCTTTGGACATACACACAGCAAGCGGGCACAAGGTGATCTGGGAGTAAGTGGGTAAACAGTCCGTGCAGGATTCTTTTCGTTTGTTTTGTGTTTTCTCTCTCAGAGCAGAGACAAACAAAACAAGGGGTGGAATTTGCGCAGTGACCGGGCCGCTGTCTCCTCCGTGCTTCAACACTGCAGTAACAACAGGTAAGTGACCGCAGGAATGGGTTTTCCGTGATGGCAAATACACTTTCTCCACTGCCTCCAGTGGAGGAGATAACCGGGTTTGGCTCTAGTGTAGTGTCGCCAATAACTATGATGACTGAGAAGGACGAACAGGAAAAGGAGGAGGAGAAAATGAAGCAAAAGGAGGTGTGTGTGTGTGTGTGGGGGGGGGGGGGGGGGGGGGGGGGGGATAGGGGGGGGGGTGGCTGATGGAGGAAGAGGAGCAGAAGATGAAGAACGTGAAGAAGAAAAAAAATTTAAAGGAGGAAAAGAAAATGAAGAAAAAAGAGAAGAAGGAGGAAGAGGAGCAGAAGTAGAAGATGAGGAAGATTTTTTTTTTTGGTAAAAAGGAAGAGGAAGGAGTACGGAAAAGGAGGCAAGGCAGAGCAGGGTTAGACAGGGCAGGGCATGGCATGGTATGGCAAGGTAGCCTAAGACAAGGCAAGGACTGGCAATGTTAGGCAAGTCAAAGCAAGGTGAAGTAGGACAAAGCAAAGCAGGGCTAGGCAAGACAAAAGAAACAGAATTCCGAAGAGAAAGAATGCTAAGAAGAATTCTAAGAGAAAGAAGGAGGAGGAGAAGAAGAAGAAGAAGAAGAAGAAAGGAGAAGAAGAAGAACAACAACAACAACAATAACAGCAACAAGAACAACAACAATTGCTAAGAAGAAGAATTGCTCAGAAGAATAAGAAAGAAAGAAAGAAAGAAAGAGATATGCAAAGGATTGTTTTGTTTATTATTTTTATTTTATTCTTTTATATCGAGGATAATGGACTAAGCACTTATGTGCTTTTTTACAATCAGTCCCCGTGTGCATGCGGTTTTGTAAATTCTGTCATCTGTTCCCACCGGCACACAATGGCCTACTCTTACGAAAAGCGGAACAGGATTTAACGAGAGCTCAAGATGTTCTGCGTGCGTTCGCACACTAGCACGGCTATTGCGAAGAAGATGAGGACGAAGAAAAAGCAGGAGAGGAAGAAGACGAATTGTAAAGGAGAATGCGAAGAAGAATTATGCAAAGAAGACGACGAAGAAGATGAATGCAAAGAAGAAGAAGAATGCAAAGAAGAAGAAGGAGGAGGAGGAGAATTAAGAAGAAGAATGCAAAGAAGAAGAATGCAAAGAAGAAGAATGCAAAGAAGAAGAAGAAGAAGAAGAAGAAGAAGAAGAAGAAGAATTGTGCAGAAGAAGAAGAACAAATCTGGGGAAAAGAATTTCAAAGAAGAAGAATTGCGAAGAAGTAGAATTACGAAGAAAAAGAATTGCAAAGAAGAAGAAGGACGAAGAGGAGGAGGAGCAGAAGAAGAAGAAGAATAAGAAGAAGAAACACAACAATTATAGCAATAACTGAACAATTGATAACAGCAGTAATAATAACAACATGAAAAAACAACGATATGATTGTGTGTGTGCGCGCCCGCGCGCGTGTGTGTGTGTTCCGTACATTCCCATGAATTTTTGCATGCATGCATTTCTTTATCTCTTTCTTAGTCTCTACCTCTCTCTATCCCTCCCTCCCTCCCCCTCCCCCCCACTCTGTGTGTGTGTGTGTGTGTGTGTGTGGTGCACAAAGTTTTGAAGAAAGGTGTATCTTTTATAATATTTATAACAAGGGAGCAAGAACATTTCGTTAATTTTATTTATGCTGTACACCGGAAGAGCCTGCCAAGACGAAACATTTGCTACGTTGCCTCCCCTGCCTTTGCTAACTGTATGTTTCTTCAGAAAATTAATGCTCAAAAAGAAGAAAACACAGCAAGCAGCAAGCAGTGACAATGACAAGTACGAACACATTTTCTGCCGAAATTCTTTTTCTTAAAATGGCATCAAAAGGACGAATAATAGATTAGCTCACAAAAATGATATTTGGATGAATTTCGGGAAAATGTCATGTTAAACCATGTGAAAAACACTTTAATCATCCCATGAAGGGGAGGGAATAGCCTGGTGGTTAGGGTGATGCGCTCGTGATCAGCTGACCCGGGTTCGAATCTCGTTCAAAAGGATTTTTCCCCTGGAGTTAACATCAGTGCCGACTCCACTCTCCAGAAAAGTCCTTCGGAGGAGACTATAAACCGAAGTCCCGTGTGCGAACGCACGCAGAACATCTTGCGCACACGTTAAAACCCGTTCCGCTTTTCGGAAGAATAGGCCATTATCCTTGATATAAAAGAATAACGAAAGAAAAAAAAAGAAAGAAAGGGCAATTACAATACTGACAGGCACATACTTGGTATGAATTATGCATAATCTAGAAAGAAAAACCCACACAAATAAAAGCTATGAATGATATTCATTTATGTCATCACAATATTTACTGTGAAAGCAATTCACAGCCTGTTTTCGAGTTACTTGTATTACTTCAATTACAGTTATGACTAAGTCGGAATACTGCTTTCTTAATGGTGTGTTAAAAAAAACCCTGTCGCATACGCAACATATCACCACGGATGAGACTATAAACCGAGGCCCCGTGTGCGAACGCACGCAGACCATCTTGCGCACACGTTAAATCCTGTTCCGCTTTTGGTAAGAGTAGGTCATTGTGTGCCGGTGGGAGCAGATGACAGAATTTACAAAACCGCATACACAGGGGACTTGATGTAAAAAACACATAAGCGCTTATTCCATTATCCTCGTATAAAAGAATAAAATCAAAATAAAATAAATACAAAGGGGTGAAGCTCGGAGCTCTAGCCGAAGAAGGAAAGAAAAAAGAGAGTTATGATTAAATGATTGGTAGCCATGCGTCTATATTTCCTTTGAAAAATTGATTCAGTTATCTATTGGGGACAGACTGCTTGTTTGCAAAACGCGCGCGCGCGCGCGCGTGTGTGTGTGTGTGTGTGTTTTATTTTTATTTTTATTTATTTATTTATTTATTCTTTTATATCAAGGATAATGGACTAAGCACTTACGTGCTTTTTTTACATCCAGTCCCCGTGTGTATGCGGTTTTGTAAGTTTTGTCATCCGTTCCCACAGGCACACTATGGCCTACTCTTACGAAAAGCGGAACAGGATTTAACGTGTGCGCAAGATGTTCTGCGTGCGTTCGCACACGGGGCCTCGGTTTATAGTCTCATCCGAAGTGTGTGTGTGTGTGTGTGTGTGTGTGTGTGTGTGTGTGTGTGTGTGTGTTGTTGTTGTGTGTGTGTTTTGTTGTGGTGTGGTGTTTTGTTGTTGTGTGTTGGTTGTTGTTGTTGGTCTTCAATATAACGTCTGTTCACTCTAAGTGATATTAGACAAGGGATGTGGAAAATGTAGTGGAAGTTAAAACAGAGAGGGGAATGTACAGAGAAAAGACTGATTAGGTAACATGTGTGTTGGTATTTTCATGCAATCAAAGGGGTGGGGGGAATCTTAAACATGAGTAAACATTTAAATTCAACAAATTGTTAACATGAAACAACTATAAAGTAACTACAACAAATACTCTAATGGGCTGTGCAATAGACATTTAACAATGGCAAAGGCTAATTTTGGATTTTTAAAAACAGTTTCCACAGACTGCTCACAAAATGTGGGTAAAAAAGGTTTTACAATTGGACACTCAAATATGATGTGAATGTTGGAAATATGTTCCCCACAGAGGCACCTGACATTTTTACAAAATTTTGTTATAAATGCATTTAATTTTATTCTAAAATATAGTGCATTAACTCTTCTTGTTGTTGCGATACTTAAATACTTAAATAATACTTAATACTTAAATGTGTTTGAGAAGGAGTCATGTAACATGAAATAAGGCCATTAATCAGGCAATTCTTTAAAGATCGTTCCTTGAATTGATCTAATTCTCTCCACTTACACCACGACGTCTGTTCTAATAAACAATATCGTGTGTGTGTGTGTGTGTGTGTGTGTGTGTGTGTGTGGTGTGTGTGTGTGTGTGGTGTGTGTGTGTGTGTGTGTGTGGTTAGTTCTTCAGTTTAACGTCCTTCCACTAATTAGTGATATCAGATGGGAAAGTGGGAGTGAGTGAAGTGAGTGAGTGAGTAAGTAAGTAAGTCTTCAATTTTAACGTCTTTCCACTTTAAGTGATACCAGACGGCCCTAAAATAGGAGAGAGAGAGAGAGGAGAGAGAGAGAGAGAGAGAGAGAGAGAGAGAGAGGGAGAGAGAGATAAATAGATAGATCTACACTGTGTGGTGGCGCATGGGTGTGTATAAGTATGTGTGTGTGTGTGTGTGTGTGTGTGTGTGTGTGTGTGTGTGTGTGTGTGTGTGTGTGTGTGTGTGTGTGTGTGTGTGTAATTAAGAGTAATAACAAGGGAAATACACAAATAGTATTCTTAACATAAACAGATCAAGAACATTTAAAAAATGAAATTCAAAGAGAACTACAACTACAATAAGTTCCCTATAGGACTTAACAATAAACCTTTAGCAATGTCAAATGTTAGCTTTACATTGTTCAAAACTTCGTCAATGGTATTCTCAGAAAAGGCAGGGAGATAAGGTTTTAAATTCTCACATTCAAGTATGATATGGGTATTTGAAATATATTCACCACATAAGCATTTAATATCCGTGATGAATTTTGTTGTGAATGCATTTAATCTTATCCTGAAAAATAATGCCTTGAGTTGTCTTTCTTTGACAGCATTTGTATGAATCTGTAAGTGATCAATGTATTCAATTACGCTCTTCCCACTATGAGTTGAATGTGAAAGCTGCTTGATTTGCCGATGCTTTTCTATAAATTTGTTTAAGGAAGCTTTTTCTAACAACTGATAACCCTCTGCAATGGATAGAGGGACATGCAGTACTATAGACCCCTTTATATTACGTGCACCTTTCTTCGCAGCCCGATCAGCCCACTCATTAGAAAATAATCCTATATGTGAAGGAATCCAGCAAAAGGAAACATGAATTCCTCTTAAACGCAGAAGATTTCTGAAGTATTTGATATTTAGTATAAGTTTAGTAGATTGCTTATAAGTTATAGACTTTAAGGCATATAAAACTGATTTTGAATCCACACAAAGTAATATGTGAAAGAAACAGTATGGATGATCTAAAGTGAAATTCAAAGCCATAAGAATAGAAATAAGTTCAGCTGTAAAAACAGATCGATTTTTACCAACATAATACGACTTTTCTATTTTTAGTGCTGGTATGACGAATGCTGAACCTGCTTGATGATTGTCTAAAAGTGAGCCATCTGTATAAATTTTAAGACAATGAGAGTAATTATGTTCTATATGTGAATGAACGTTAACTGCCATGATATTTGGATTCTCATTCTTTTTCATGTTGATATAATCTACATCAAAGTGTGCTTGCTTCATTTCCCAAACAGGACAGATTGAAACTGCTCTTTGTGAGTCTACATCAGATTTGAAAAATTCAGAACGCTCGTAAAGATCTGATGTGTAGGTACTTATTGTCATTAAAGAGTTTATGTGTCGGGCTCTTTTGGGAAAATCTGTTTCAGACCTCATTTTTATTTCTTCTGAAGCAAAGTTATCAGGTGTTGAGCTTCTCAGAATATATTTGGCACATACAAGTTGTCGGTACTCATCAAGTGGTAACATTCCAGTTTCTTTATATGTATCAAGTGCCGAGGTATGAAATGGTACACCTAGAGCAAGTCTATATGCCTTACAATCTACACTTTGAAGCTTCTTTAATAAGTATTTAGGTGCACTAAAATAAACTTCTTGTCCATAGGATAATTTAGATCTAATTAGAGAGGTAGACAGATGTAGACAGTGAGTGAGTGTGTGTGTGTGTGTGTGTGGGGGGGGGGGGGGGGGGGGTTGTCGATGCACATAGCTAATTATTCGCATATAAGAAACACCAATTAGAACCACTTAAGAAAGTTGAAGGGGAAAAACAGCTGAAACACTAACTTTGCAATTCATACAACTAGTAAACATCGTTAAACTAGAACAATCTGATAATAGGACTCTGACTTAATGACAATACAATTTCTTTCATTAATGGAATGTCTTTTAGAATTTGCTCTAAGCAACACACTGTGAAAACAGGTAAAATGTTTTTCAAATCCTTGCATTCTAAAAGAATGTAAGCAATGGTAATATTTTCGCCACAGATACATGCTGCTTTAAAAAAAAAATTTAGTTCTAAAAGCATTAAGCTTAAACCTGTAGACAAGAGATACAACATTTCTATATTCATGTGATTTACAACATTTGGTCTCATCAAAAGATAATGCATGGGATACATCGTCATTCCAGGAAGAACCGATATCTTTTAGCTTCTTTTTAAAATGTTTCCAACATGCATTTTGTAACATGCTGTAGCCCTCATGAATGGATAAGGGGATATTTATGCTGCAGGACCCATTAGTATGCTTAGCTCCATATTTTGCTTGTGTGTGTGTGTGTGTGTGTGTGTGTGTGTGTGTGTGTGTGTGTGTGTGTGTGTGGTGTGTGAGATATAGATATATTATATATATATATAGTATAGATATAGTATATATATATATATATATATATATATATTATATATATAATATATATATATATATATATACACCCTCATCAAAAGACATGCCGCACAATCAAAACGCATACTCATCAGCACAACCTAAGCAGCAACAAGACCATTTAAAAAAGATTGATGGCATAGCTCGTCTACAGCAAAACTTAATTGACACCACAACTGATGCATTCAGAGATGATGAATGTTCTTGTTTGTAAACAAAACGTTTTGTGTGCGGGAATTTTCACTTTTCTTTCTATTCCTCGTGCCTCTCTCTCTCTCTCCCCCCTCTCTCTCTAATTTCTTTGTTCCTGTCTGTATGTCTGCCTCTGTCTGTCTCTGTGCGTGCGTATGTGTGTGCATGCGTGCGTCTATGTGTGTGTGGGGGGGGATGGGGGGGGGGGTGTTTCTGCCTTACTGCTTACCTGTCTGCCTGTCTGCTTGGAAAAGTGAATGTTAGCTCCAAAGTTAAATTCTTCATGTCCTGAGTTGTTTGTGTCTTTCATGTCATCTCCATCACTGCTCGTTCTTCTTTTCTAACCCCTTTGTTTTTCTTTCCCTGCTTTTGGTTTGTATGTTGTTGTTGTTGCTGTTGTTGTTATTGGTGTTGTTTTTTGGGAGGGGCGAGATTACTGACCTATTGTTGCTTATCTGTTGTTGCTGTTGTTATTGGGTTGTTTTTCTTTTTTTAATTTGGCGATGGGAAAGGAAATTATTTGCAGTACGATCTTCTTCTTTATAATTTGAGATGGCGTTCATTACCATCATCGTTGTCGTGTTCAACATCATCATCATCATTATTATCATCATCATCATCACCACTACCACCAATACCATTATTATTATCATCTTCACCACCACCAATACCACTGCCATTACCACCAATACCACTACCATCAACAACACTAACACCAACCACTACCACCATACCTCAATCATTATCATCACCACCACCCTGCCATCTCACCAGAGAGAGAGAGAGAGAGAGAGAGAGAGAGGACGAGGAGGAGGATAAGCACAGGGAGGAGGAGAAAGCTGTCAGACCAGAAATGAGTTCTACAATTGTCCATAACTTTTTAGTTTTTAACAAACACACACAAGACACTTGATGTCCACCAAGCATCAAGAAATTCAACTCTTTTTCTCTCTCTCTCTGATCTTTTTCCTTCTTTAACTACAAAACAGGCCTTGTGCATCCAGTGAGCGGCAACCAGAGACAGAGCGCTTTGTGCTCTTGAAACACGAAGGTGTTAGAGACAATATACGTCTTTGTTAAAATAACGTCATATCTTCTTTTCCGTAATTTAAATGACGTGTGTGTCACCCGGCTTAGGCTCTCTCTCTCTCTCTCTCTCTCTCTGTCTCTCTCTCTCTCTTCTCTCTCTCTCTCTCTCTCTCTCTCTCTCTCTCTCTCTCTCCAGGGAGACAGACAGGCGAGCAGGCAGGCAGGCAGACGGACAGAAACAAAAAGACAAGTGACACAGACACAGAGACATGACCTTGTGACATAATCCTGAGAGAACTCTGAACTCTGAAATAATTTAATTGTACATCGGCCTTAGGCCACAATACATCAAAAGGGAGTGAGGGAGGGGGGGGGGGCACAATCGAAAAGAACAGTGATTTCACAAACACAAAGAGAGAGAGAGAGAGAGGAGAAGAGAGGGAGAGAGAGGAGATGAGAGAGAGAGAGAGAGAGAAGGAAGGCGGAGGGGGGGGGGGGGGGGGGGGTAACAGCGAGACATACGGAGACATACAGAAATAAAGAGAGCGAGGGGGAAAGGACAGAGATGGACAGACACAGACAAAGACGAGCAGAGGTAGAGATACAGACAGAGACACAACAAGAACAGACGGACAGCACAGACAAGACAATCATACAGACAGGCCGAGACAGAAAGATAAAAAACGTCGGACAGGGTCAGGGATGTAATGGGGTCAGTAGAGGAAGAAAGAAAGAAAGGAATGAGTGAATGAATAAACGAATGTATGATTTATCAAGCGCATAAAAACATAGATCTACGCTTGAAGATGTGATCCGAACAGTGGTCGTCATATAACGGAATGTTTGCTGACCGTAGAATTTTGTTCTGATGCAGCGTGAGTCGGGAACGACAGAGGTTTGTTAACAAGCATGCGACACCACTGAACAAGGTCAGAGAAACAATGCTGGAAGATGCTCTCCAGCCCACAGAATGCCGATGGCAGTGTAGTTATGATATCAAGCTGACGTTAGATGTGACGCAACGCTTTAGTCAGATATGATATCAGGCTGACGTTAGATGTGACGCAGCGCTTCAGTCAGATGCGATATCAGGCTGACGTTAGATGTGACGCAGCGCTTCAGTCAGATGCGATATCAGGCTGACGTTAGATGTGACGCAACGCGTCAGTCAGATATAATATAAAGCTAACGTTAGTTGTGATACGGTGGGAATCAAAGACCATTAGTGAAATATTTTTTGGCCGAAGAATGTCGGGATTAAAAATATTTTTTGTGTAGTACTATAACAATCATATTTGTCATGAAGTGCAATGGCCAACAATGAACCAGGTGAAGCTGACATGTGAGACCGGAGAGGTGAGATAATTAATCGCAGCTCGTTTATTTAGGTTACCTGAGTTTTCTACACGGGGACGGGATAGCCTGGTGGTTAGAGTGATGCACATTGCACTCGCGATCTGCTGACCCGGGTTCGAATCTCGCTTAAGAGGAGTTTTCCTCTGGAGTTAACATCAGTGCCGACTCCACTCCCCCCCCCCCCCCCCCCCCCTTCCCCCCCCCCCCCCTTCCAAAAGTCCTTTGGATGAGACTATAAACCGAGGACCCGTGTGTGAACGCACGCAGAACATCTCGCGCACACGTGAAACCCCTTCCGCTATTTGGATGAGTAGGCCATTGTGTGCCAGTGGAGACGGATGACAATTACAAAACTGCATACACACGGGGACTGGATGTAAAAAAGAACATGAGTGCTTATTCCATTATCTTCGAAATAAAAGAAACAAAGAAATATACTGCAAGCAAACACTGCAGTCTGTTCTTTCCTCTCTTCACAACAACTGCATGTGCCAGAGTGAATAAACAAAACAACAACAAAAAACCAACCTGGAAGCGCAAGCAACAAACAATTCGCTGTGGGCTTAATTCCATCTTTCTTGCAGTTTTCTGGCTTCATCTGCTTCTCAAATCCACATACAAAACACAAAGCGTATTTTTCTGCTTGAGAAATCATATCAATAAAGGATTTTCTTCACAGCATTGGACGTAAGTGACTTGAAACAGGCATGGGATGGATTCTATAGCAGAGTGGTTAAAACCGTTAGACTTCAATCCTATCAGTCCATAAAATGTCGGGGGTTCGAATCTCAGCGGCGTCTGGTGAATTAAGCGGGGCGATTTTTTACGACCTCCCAGGTCAACTTCAAGTGCAGACCTGCCAGTGCATTCCTCCCCTTCGTGTATATTCACATACACAAGATCAAATATGCACACTAAAAATCCCGTAATTCATGTCAGCTTTCGGTAAGTTACGGAAACAAACACACCCAGCACACATCCCCGGAAGTCAAAATGCCGCTGCCTTCATGGTGGGCAAAAACGGTCGCCATAATTATGCAAAATCTCACCGGTAGTGAGCCTCGGAGCTCTAGCTGATGAGCGAAAAACGTACATGTGGAGTGTAGCCGCTAGGGTATGGTACTGTTTTAACTATTAATACTATTCACATGGGATAAAGCTGGCAATGCCCCGTCTGTATAGACATGACACGGAGAGAAAAATGAGGAGGGCTGTGGAGTAACACAAGACTTTGCTGTTTTGTGACAGTGTCACATCCAGAAGATACTGAGGGGAAAATGATACCCACACCAATTCTGACCCCCCCCCCCTCCCCTCCTCTTCCGGAACAATGAAACTATAGCAAACAAACGTAGGTCAGCCTTTGTCCGAAGCTTTGTACAATCTATCTATCTATCTATCTGTCTATCTGTCTGTCGTCTATCTATCTATCTATCTATCTATCTATCTATCTATCTATCTATCTATCTATCTATCTATCTATCTATCTATCTGTCTGTCTATCTGTCTGTCTGTCTGTCTGTCCGTCTGTCCGTCTATCTGTCTGTCTGTCTGTCTATCTATGTGTCTGTTTGTCTGTCTGCTATCTTTTTGTTTGTCTGTCTGCCTATCTATCTCAACTAGTTTTAGGCTGGCACGTGTTTTCCTCTTCGCAAGTCACTGTCATGGGAAAATGACCAGGGGAAAAGACAGGCGGTGCCTGAGAGTTACTGAGTGTGTCTGAAGCTGTGCGGAAGATGGATGTACACTTTCCACTGCACGCGGAACTGCCTTCAGCCTAAGTTGACCCTCAAACCTCTGTACATGCTTGGGCGTCTGACGGAAAGACGTGAAGGACTAGATGACACAGCACAAAGCAGCCTGCTGTGTCGTAAAGTGGTTATTGCGGGTTTTGTTGGTTTGTTTTTTTTAATTAATTTTTTAGCTCTGGCTAGGCCCAACCTATTGTACGTTTGCCCTGGGTTTAATGGGAGGATTCGGATCATACTGTCCTGCATTATGTGCTTTCTAAATACCAATTTGAGAGAGTGTTGAATGAATGATTTGATCAGCACTGCAAGTTTTTGCATCTCTTGGGCCTGAATGACTCTGTGATTTATTTCTGGAATAGATTATGGGAATCGTAGAGCACAGCTCTGTCAAACTGCTACAAAGCAAGGTGCACTTCCACAGCATCATCATCACCCGCTGAATGTTATTGATCAGTGTACAGCCTTCTTTAGGGACAGGGAAGGTAAAGCAGCAAAGGAGAGGAGATGGGCGTCGCCCTCAAAATGCTGGCTTTTAGCGAAGCTGAGATCTCTGACGCCTCGCTCCCCAACCACCGCATAGATCATGGGAAAACCTTTACCTTTTACTCCGTCAAAGAAAAGAACAGTGTCTCTGATTCGGTATTCTCTTTTGCTCCACTTCAGGATAACCTCAGCTGATGGATTTCCTCTGACTTTCATATCAGTGCAAGTTTATGTCACGGCCTTTGAAGTCAAGAAGTTTTTATGGAAGGACTGTCACTGCAGGGAGGACGTTGAAGTCTCCACGCCAGGATGGCTGTCTCGCTCAGCCTGGTTCTGCATCTAAACTATCACTGCCATCAGAAGACTGCTCAGTAGATTTGGATTTATTGTTTTTAAAAGCCAAAATGATGTAGCAGCCATATTGGGTGTCTTCCGGTGGGTAGTCATATGACGGTCTACCCCTGACTGCTTCGTGTGAGCTGAAGATTCTGGAGGTGGGACTGGGTGTGTGTGACTACAGAGAAGAGGTATGAAAGAACACCATGGGAACAGCAGCACTTGAACGTCACAGAAGATGAGATGGTCAACAAGGAGGGAAACGTCTGTTAGGTACTGGCGGCAAAACGAGCTTCATCACAGATTTCCAATGAATACCGTCCTCCAGCAAGAGTACCCCACGTCTTCTGACCGTGAAGACATTGACGCAGCTTGATCGCCACGAACAGACATCAAAGTACCATAAAAAAGCATTAAAAAAACACAGACAAAAAACAAAATCACCACCACAACAATAAAGAGAGCACAACCCACCACCACCACCACCCTCACGAATCTAAGTTTAATGTAATGGTTGAGTTTACTTAAAATAACAACGAATCAATCATTTTTAACTTAATATCTGAAGAGTCTGATATATTCTCTTTGCCTGAAGAGACTACAAATGAACACTGAAATCAACTTACATGTGAAGAAAAGAAAAACAATATTCAACATGATGTTGCAGCTGAAAAGGAAGGAAAATAATGCTATACATGAGACCGTTTACTTTGCATAGCTAACAACACTGTACAAAAAAGGAAGAATAATTATGTATGGAAAAGAAAGGGACAAAGATTTTAAGTGGGCGCGTGATTCTTTCTTTTTCAAAAGGGAGACCACTGTTTAAGGACAACATGTATTCTAATCAGAGCAGCACAACAGAGAAGAAATATTCCAGCTGAAAAAGGGAGGAAACATCACTCTACAAAAAGTGAAACTTGATTTTGAAAGAAGAGGGCAAGACTGCAAACAATGGATTTGGTTTATGAAAAAAAGCAGAGGAAGAAGAACCAAAGGAATAGACATACACAAAAGAACCACTACCATAGAAGAATCATAGTAAGTAATCAAAAAAAGCAATGCAAAAGAGAACTTTGTTGTTGCTTTGTTGTTGTTTAAAAGGGGAACCAGAACAAAGCAACATGAAAGAACGATAAATAAGTGTGAAAAAGACCCAGCAGACCAGGAAAAACAAATTATCCCCCTCTTCCCCCCAAATCTACATAATACTCAAACGCTAGAAGCTAAATACTATCTTTCATATAAAACTGACATACACCCCCCTTCTCTCTCTCTCTCTCTCTCTCTCTCTCTCTCTCTCTCAACCTCCTCACTTTCAGGTCTGTTCTCTCCTGTTCTGTGTAAGGTTTATGCTGCCTGTGTTACTCAAAACATGCTGACACCCGACTCATTGTCCTAGGGCAGACAAGGGGAACCTTTGTTGTTGTACTTTTTTAATGACTTTCTGTGCAGGAAGAGGAGGCCACTCCAGCAAAAGCGACCACTTCCCGACCTTCACGTTCGTTCCGGTTGTTTGCGGTGAGAAGATCCAAGATGGCAGCGCTGGCGTTTCTCCTCATGGCCTTGCCTCTCTGTGCGGGACTGCCGGGCAGTCTCGGCACCGCCTTGGGAGGAGGCTTCACTTATGGGGGAGGTCAGTTTGTTCCTGGCACTTTTTCTCTTTTTGACGGATCGTTTTTTTTCACTGTGAGATTTGTTTTATATCATACATTATGTAGATAGTTTGTTTACTTTTTAATGACTTTCTGTGCTGTTTGAGATTTTTTTTCCACTGTGAGAATTGCTACACAACACACACTACACCACACCCATAGTTATGTATTATGTATTTTTTGGGTTTAAGTATAAATCAAGTATGGTAAGAGCATAGGGTTATCATAGGACTTAGCATATTGTGAGAAGAAGATAGATGTGGGTGTGTGGACGTTGGGAGGAGGTTCAGATGGGGGAGGTCAGTTGTACGGCAGATGTCTTTTCTTCCTGATTTTTTTTCACTGTGAGATTTGAATATGAGTAGTAGTAAAATATATATATAATAGTAATGAGTAGATATAGTATATATAGTGTGATGATGTGTGTGGGTTAGTTTCCTTTGTTGTGTGGTTTTATGCAGGCGTATAAGTTTTCTTTTTGTTTCTGATGGTTTAATTTTTAAAATGCCTTTTTTTCTGTCATACTTTCGTTTGCATTTTTCTTCCACTTTATTCATTTGCATTTAAGTTGATTTACCTTTTCTCAGGCAATTGGCCTTTCCTTTTCAATCATTTTGAAACTTTTACTGAGTTTGTCTAATTGGTTGAATTAGACTATTTTTTAGTGAGTTTCTCTAGTTATTGGTTGTATTTGATAATTGAATGATGATTTCTTTTCTTTATCTTTCTTGTCTGGTTGTTGTTTTAAGGGGTGTCTGTTCATCTGCATGTCGCATCGTCTGTCTCTTTGTCTGGCTGGCTGGCTGGCTGCTGTCACGCTGACAGGCGGGTTGTCTGGTTGGATCTCTCTCTCTCTCTCTCTCCTCTCTCCTCCCTCCTCTCCCTCCCCCCCCCCCCCCCCCCCCCCCACCAACCATCAACCAACCAGCCAACCAAACTTTTCTCTGTGTTAATTTCTCAGCCAATTCAATGAGACCCAGCAGTGGGCTTTACAGACTGTGATGGAATCAGATATTCCTTTACTCTAAGATTTCGTGGTTTCCACAAACTGTTTTTTATTTATTTATTTATTTATTTATTCTTTTATATCGAGGATAATGGAAGAAGCACTCATGTGCTTTTTTTTTTACATCCAGTCCCCATGTGTATGCGGTTTTAATAATAATAATAATAATAATGTATGGAATTTATATAACGCTGAAATTTTGTCATGTTTTCACCGGCACACAATGGCCTACTCTTCCGAAAAGCGGAACAGGATTTAACGTGTGCCCAAGATGTTCTGCATGCGTTCGAACACGGGGCCTCGGTTTACAGTCTCATCCGAAGGACCATGTGTTGTTTAGCGCTATACCTAATTCCTTAAGGTGTGTGCTGAGGGACACGTTCCTGAAAGAGTCAACGTTCAAGCAAGAGAATCAAAATACAGCTTTAAATTTAGTTGATATAATTATGCTATTAGGCAATGACCTTGATGTGATTTACCGCTCTCAAAGCGTGACTGAAATGAAACACACTGGGAAAGAGACGAAGAAATTCTAACTAGCCATGTGTAAAGACATTTTTTTCTTTGGCGCAAATTTTTTCCCCAATGTTGCTCCCTGTCCTCATTAATACTATGAATAGACAGACAGACAGACAGAGAGAAGAGAGAGAGAGTAGAGAGAGAGAGAGATGAGAGAGAGAGAGAGTAGAGTGAGTGAGTGAGTGAGAGAGAGACAGACAGACAGACAGAGACAGACAGACAGAGACAGAGAGGCAGACAGACAGACAGACAGAGGCAGACAGACAGACATTATAGACAGACAGAGAGAGAGAGAGAGGGAGAGAGAAGGGGGGGGGGGGGGAGTTCAGAGATAGAGACACAGACAGACAGACAGTCAAACAGATAAAACAGACACACACACACACACTTACACACACACACACATACACATACACTCACACTTTTTACTTTTTATTACACACACAGACACACACACACACACACAGACACACACACACACACACACACTTATACACACCATGCACCACCACACAGAGTAGATCTATTTATCTCTCTCTCTCTCTCTCTCTCTCTCTCTCTCTCTCTCTCTCTCTCTCTCTCTCTCTCTCTCTCTTTCATTCAGTCTCCTATTTTAGGGCCGTCTGGTATCACTTAAAGTGGAAAGACGTTAAAATTGAAGACTTACTTACTTACTTACACACTCACACACACTTACACACACACACCACTTACACACACACACCACACACACACTCACACACACACACACATACACACACACAACACACACACACACTTACCACACAACACACACACACACCACACCACACCACAACACACACCACACACCACACCACCACCACCACCACAGAGAACAGTCTCAGCCACACAAGCGCTGTACATACATGCATACATACATACATACATACATACATACATACATACATACATACATACATACACCTTGCTGCACAGGGCCGCCGCCGCCAGGACATGGGCTGGGACTGCGCAGCACGATGATGGACATGGCTGCCCGCGTGATGACCATGGCTGCCCAGGCTGCCCGCCACCGCCCAGGCCTGCCCCTCAAGGCAGGCCACGCGGCTCCTCAGGGCGACTGGTCCTCCCTGCCCGGCGCCCAGATACCCGGGCCCCCCCTGCCCAGGATGCCTCATGCCCTGCGCTCGGCCGCCCACCTGGGCGAGCAGATCAAAGGCAAGTTCATGGACTTGTTCTCGGCTGGCGGCCCTGCCGGAGAGAAGTTCGGAGGTCCTCATCTCCCGCCGCCGGTGCTGGGGAGGTTCGACGTGGGCAACCCCCCGTCTCCTGGGGGCTCCTCCCAGCTGCACATCATGGAGAAGCTGTACGGCCCTCCCAAGGACGCGGTCATGACCCCGGCAGGAGACAAGCTGGCTCCGGTAGGCGTGGGCGCCGACTACACCTACTTCGCGGGCAAGCTGGCCGGTGGGGGGGTTGGAGGAGGTGGCGGCGCCCTCCATAGCGGCCCTGACTCTCAGGACCCGCACGCCATGCCGACCGCTGACGTCGGCCACGTGCTGGTGGACGCTCACGCGCCAGGATCTCAGCAGGTCAAGGACCTGCACTACCACGACGCCCTGACCCCGAGTCCAGACACCGTGACCCCACACGCGGCTAACCCCGCCAAGAACAACAACAACAACAACAACAACACCGGTGGATATCACAACCCCCAAATTCCGCCACTCCCTCCCACACCAGCCCCCAACCCCATAGGCCCGCCCTCGGCCGAGCAGCTGCTCATGTCCAACCTGTTCGCCATGGGTCAGGGGAAGGTGGACCAGAAACAGGTCGTCCCAGACCCTGTGGTCAGCCCCGGCAAGAACCGCGGCTTGGGGCCCATCCCGGGGCTGATGGTGCCGCTGCACGGGGGCAGTGGTGCTCAGGCCGCCAGCAGCAGCAGCAGGGCGGAGGACATGGGGGCTCTGAGGGCGCCGTGTGACCGCCTGGTGGACGCGGTCTTCGCGCTGGACGACATGAAGAACTTGTGGCTGGCCCGCGAAGCCATCCGCTACTACGAGACCCAGCTGCTGCCCTCCACGCAGACCCGCTTCGGGGTGGTGCTGTGCGGCCAGCACAAGTCCTTCTACACCGCCCTGCACCAGCACTTTTCTGGTGAGCGCTTTGCTGGGGTGGGGGGGTGGTGGAGGGGGGGGGGGGGGTTTGGGTGGTGGTGGGGAGGGGGTGGTGGTGGTGGGGGGGGGGGGGTTGTCTGTATTTGAATTGAGAATTAAAGGAAGGGAGGAGGAAGAAGAAAGGAAGGAAGGAAGGAAGGAGAAGGAAGGAAGAAAGGAAGGAAGAAAGAAAGGAAGGAAGAAAGGAAGAAAGGAAGAAGAGGAAGAAAGGAAGGAAGGAAGAAGGGAGGAATGAAGGAAGTAAGGAAGGGACACAGATAGACAGAAAGAAACAAGAAAGAAAGAAAGGAAGAAAACATAATAGAAAAGAAGGAAGACAGAAAGAACGAATGAAAGAGTATATGAATGAATGAAGGAATGAATGAATGAATGACTTTTCTAGCGCAAACAAACCGTCACAACCATAGGTCTGATCACAGAGTGCCTGGATAATGCGTGGGTTCTAGAACTTGGGGCTTTTCTGTCTGTGTTTGTTTAGCTTTTTATGTTATAGGACGTGTTATGACTCTTTGTGATGTCAAAACGAAAGCCAATACCCCCAGCCTTCACTTTCCTTTACCGTTGTCCACCTACAACTGGCCTGTAAACTTTTTCAGCTTGAAATGTCTCTGTCCTGTGGAAAGTGTAACCCGCCACACTTGTCTTTTACCTAACATTAATTTTCCCCCATTGATGACAATGTCAAAGGATGTGGTCATGTTCAGCCTGCCGCTCTTGTTGTGGATGGCTTCAGTAGAGGAGGCAGCTGACCTCTGGACTAGCAGTTCTGAAGTTACTGCTCGCAAGTTGAATCCTGAGGAGGCCTGGTTTCTCGAATAATGATCGTTACAGTTTTCCACACCGCATTCACATACATCCTCTCTTCCCCGGTGGATTAAAAACTGTCGCATACGCAAAATTTCACCATTGTTGAACCTCGGAGCTCTAGCAGAGGAACGAAAAAATGCAGCCCTGCCATTGCTTTATTCCATGCGGAAGAGCAAGTAACGTTAAATATCTCGTACAGCACATTACCAAGAAACTTCACAAAGTGTTGCATTATAAATACACATTAATTATGCATAACATAGTTTATTATGTGGGTCTCTTGGCAGGTGTGATATTGCGTATATGGAATGTTCTGCAGTTACAGAGAGAGAGAGAGAGAGAGAGGAGAGAGAGAGAGAGAGAGAGAGAGAAGAGAGAGAGAGAGAGAGAGAGAGAACTACATGTCCATTATGGAAATGAAATGTAATGGGTGGGGTTAAGTGGTCTGTGATTAACAGCTGCACCAGAGAGTCGTCGCTGTTTCGGAAATATATATAATTTAACTACGTTGGACCCTCACGCACACAGAGAGAGACGAGTTTAACGGTGACTTGATTTGACTTCTTCTCTAACTTCTTGAGGAGTCGCTGAGGCACGGCAGTGACTATTTGAGGCAGTTGTGTCGTGGGCACGTTGAACTCGGTGGTTAAGTTGAGTCACCGTAATTTAAAAAAAACTATAATAATAATAATAATAATAAAGGCTAGTCACAGTCCACACGTAACTGTGCCGTCAGCGCCTGGGCTTTATCAAAGTTCTTGATTAAACCATTGACGCTGGGGGCAACAGCAAAGTGAAGGGCTGTATGACCAGTGGCTTTCTTTCCAACTCATGGAATTCCACTTTACAGCTTAGTCTTTAGTGATCGACTATGACTCTCTGACTAGGAGGCTTGACTCGCACAGTCCTTATGTGCTGCAGCCCTGGGGGCTGGTTGGCCTTTGGAGAACATCTCCAACGCTGACTGTCCTTATGCCCACTTGGCCGAGAGAGTGTGGATGTACTGTGGGCAAGGCATCTCCACTATAATCAAATTTCTGCTGTTTCCGAAACAGCAGCTGCCTCCTCTGCTGTTTTGGAGGTCATCGTCGGACACGACGGACAAACATACATACATACCTGGCCTACTGTTCCACAAAAGGCTTATCTTGTTGTTGTTTTTTCATTCCTCAGCTAGAGCTCCCTTGTTCACCAGAGGTGAGATTTTGCGTGTGCGACTGGGGTTTTTTTCCCTCGCCATTAAGGTAGCCACATTCCAACTTTAG
>CM054145.1:58351841-58376841 GCA_028751875.1 Rapana venosa
TCAATTCTTCTTAGCAATTCTTCTTCTTTTTCTTCTCAATTCGTCCCAGCAGTTCTTCTTCTTCTCAATTCTTCTTCTCAATTCTTCTTCTTCTTCGCAATTCTTCTTCTCAATTCTTCTTCTTCTTCGCAATTCTTCTTCTCAATTCTTCTTCTTCTTCCTCTTCTTCGCAATTCTTTGCATTCTTCGCAATTCTTTGTAATTCTTCACATTCTTTTTCTTCGCATTCTTCTTTTTTGTATTCTTCTTCGCATTCTTCTTCTTCTTACCAATTCTTTGCATTCTTCTTCTTTTTGCATTCTTCTTCTTTTTTGCATTCTTCTTCTTCGTCTGTGTTCCTGGCTCTGCTAAATCTTTAACCCGGTCTGGATGAACAAGTCTGCAGTCTGTCACAGTGACCCAGCTGGTCCCCACAGGAGCTCTGCTGGGCTGGGCCACTACGTCTGGTGTCTCAGCGAGCCCTGTTGGCCAAGGATTCATGTTGTGCCGAGCAGTTTGTACTGACTTTGTCATATCATCAATTTGAAGATTTAAAAGGATAGAAACCTAACTTACAATAGTTATAAATTTGGAAGAATGTTTAGCATATCCTTCCCGGACCATGAACGAAGAAAAAGTGTCCACATCACCCGACAGGCCACAGACCGCTATGAAGAAGCCCTCACCATGGCCAAGAAAAGACAACTCAAGGGACATAAGTGTGTCACGTGATGGTCCAACGTTTCATACGCTTATCATGCATGGCAGTGTCTAGGGAGGTAGACTTTTTCTCCATTCCTCGGCTACAAATACGAGTTTCCCCAATGGGGATATGTTGCGTATGCAGCCATTAATTTGCTCACCATTATGATACGGGATAGCTCAGTGGTCGGAGTACTCACTTTCCCCCAGCCAAGTTAGGCAGCGTCGAGCGTGGTTACCAGTTGGATGAGTGACCGTTTGCGCGCCTTGGCTTCAGTACAGTTCCCCCAGTTCACCCAGCTGTAAATGGGTACCTGCCCTCTTTAGGGTCAGGGAAGGTAAAGCAGCGAGGGAGAGGAGATGGGCGCCGCCCTCAATATGTTGGCCCTAGAGAAGTGAGGCCTCTGACGCCTCGCTCCCCTACGACCTTATAGGTTATGGGACTCCTTTACCTTTTACCTTTATGGTAGGTAGCTGCATTCCGACTTCGGGGATAGTGTCTAAACAATACATTTGTGTGCATGGATTAATGAGGACACAGACAGTAAAGAGATGTGGGAGGACAACATGACTGAGTGGTCCCTGAAATCGCCGAATAACCACAAATAGAGAAAGCTGGTGTTTTTCGTAAATGCAACACCTACACAGCCACCCACAGTTAAGAAACTGGTGAAACGTAGTAGTGTGGCTGAAAATGTTACGTGTCATGAGACCGTGCTTTAAATTGTCTGTACAATGGAAGTTTTGTCATCAAGATGTGCACTCTTTGGCTTTTATATTCCAGAATGTACATTTTGTGTAAAGGGCAACCCGTCTTAAATTCCGAGCTAAAGAATAATTATCATGTCAGGCCTGTTACATCAAGTATGCTGAGTGTTCTAAAGCATATCTACAAGCCAGTAGAAGATAAAGGATTCAGGGGGGAGGGGGGGGGGGGGGGGGAGGGGGGGAGAGGGGAGAAGAACTGTTAAACCAGGAAGTGGACCACTATCAACTCTGATTATTCCAGGGAGGGGGGAGTGGGAGTGGGGACAGCACCCCCTCTCTCCTCAATGCAAATCACTTCCTTTCCTTTTCTTCACCCTTCACCTGGTTTATACCACACTAATGTACATGGTATCGTGGAGGGGGAAAGGAAAAGAAAATATGCCCTTTTAGAAAATAAATTCTGGATATTCCTTCCTTAGAGCTGGACTTAAGCTCATCCCATAACAGGTAATTATATGCATGTTCGAGCAGTCCTCCAGTTTGTTTATTATTTTATGTATTTATTCTTTTATTTATTCTTTTATTTCGAGGATGACGGAATAAACACCCATGTGGGTTTTCTTCATCCAGTGCCCGTGTGTATGCAGTTTTGTAAATGTTTGTCCCACTGGCACTTAATGGCCTATTCTTCCGAAAAGCGGAACGGGTTTTAACGTGTGCGCAAGATGTTCTGCATGCGTTCGCACACTGGACCTCGGTTTATAGTCCCATCTGAAGGACTTTTGGGGAGAGTGAAGTCAGCACTTATGTTAACTCCAGAGGAAAAATCCTCTTGAACAAGATTCGAACCGGTCACAGATCGATATCACTAACCACCGGCTACCGTCCATGTTGCTAGTAGTATGTATAGTAAGTGTATCGTAGTCTAGTAGTCCAGTGCCAGTAGTAGTGTAGTTAGTAGTCTTTAGTTTAACGTTGTTACTTAAGTGTACAGAGATAAAGTATGAAGTGTGTGTTTGCGTGCGTGGTTGACGTGCGTCGTGCGTGCGAGTGTGCTGTAGTGTTACGAATACATCAAATGAAAGAACGTGTAAAACATAACAAGCATGATTTTTATTTTTAAAAAAACAGAACAAAAATTCAATATTATACAAATGTCCTATGGGACTTGACTGCAACTTTAGAATATCAAACATCTTTAAAAACTTCTTCAAAGAATCTAACCCTTTTTCGTTTGTATATTGTTGTCTGTATATACGTCCTCGTCTGTATGAACGTAGAAGCTATGTATTATGTCCAATGTCTGTTGTATGTATTGTCTGTCTGTCTCTATTCTGAATATATGTCTGTATGTCTCTGTGTCTGTACTCTTATTTCTGTCTCTATGTATCTATGTATGTATGTTCTATGTCTGTCTTAGTCTATCTGTCTCTTGTTTGTATGTCTTATGTATCTCTAGTCTGTATGTATGTATGTCTGTCTCTATGTCTGTTATGTCTGTAGTATGTATGTCTGCTATGTCTGTGTTATAGTGTGCACTTTGCACTATAATGTTTGAACTAAACCCCTCTTTCCTTCCCCTCTCCCCCCCCCCCCCCCCCCCCCCCCCCCCCCCCTTCTAGAAAGAATGTTTTTAACCTGGTTAGACTTCATGATTTGCTCAGTTCAGCAATTCCAAAAGACAGAGTTAGGTTTCTTTGACAACCTCTAAGTTACAGTATTGTGTTCAAACAAACAACTTCTCAGTCTGTTTGGATACCCATGGTTGCAGGCTGAGGATTCTTGTAATCCACTTGAGACTTTTAGCTAGGGAGGTCCATTGGGGTCTGTGTTGGTGGCCCTTTTCTTCCCTTTGGTGTCCAGCATGTCTCCATGAGTTTGGAGTATTGGCAAGCTCTGAAGTGTTTACCACATCACTGTTCCACTGGACACTCTAGACTACAACAATGACTCATGCCATGAATAGAGAGGACTCCACTGTAGCTGACAAAGGAACTGTTAAAGACAAAGGCTGTGCCACCAGCCCTGGGACCATAGGCCTACATTGAGAACACTTAGCTACAACCATGGCAAGGAGTTGCTCACAGAGACATGTTGGACACTTAAGGTGAGAGAAGGTTCACCAGTATACATGCCTCACTTGTTTACTAGGCCTCCCAGTCCACTGAGACACCCAGGCACCTAAGCTAAGACAGTGACAATTCACACATGGATTGGTTGCCAATGCTCCAAACTCATGGAGACATGCTGGACAGGGAAGAAAAGGGCTGCCAACACAGACCCCAATGGGCCTCCCTAGCTAAAGTCTCAAGTGGATTACAAGAATCCTCAGCCCACAACCATAGGTATCCAAACAGACTGAGAAGTTGTTTGTTTGAACACAATACTGTAACTTAGAGGTTGTCAAAGAAACCTAACTCTGTCTTTTGGAATTGCTGAACTGAGCAAATCATGAAGTCTAACCAGGTTAAAAACATTCTTTCTAGAAGGGGGGGGGGGAGAGGGAAGGAAAGAGGGGTTTAGTTCAAACATTATAGTTCCAAAGTGCACACTATAACATGTGTATGTATGTCTCTATGTCTGTCTGTATGTATGTCTAACTGTCTCTATGTCTATCTGTCTCTATTTTTGTCTGTATGTATGTCTGTCTCTATGTCTATCTGTCTCTATGTCTGTCTCTATGTCTGTCTCTATGTCTATCTGTCTCTATGTCTATCTGTCTCTATGTCTATCTGTCTCTATGTCTGTATGACTAGCTGTCTCTATGTCTGTCTGTCTGTCTGTCTGTATGTCCAGCTCTGCTGGCCAGTCTGGAGGACCTGCAACATGCCAACGCCACCCTGGAGCCTGCCCAGCACATGCCCGACACCCCGGGTCACCGCTCCTCCAACAACCCCTACCCACCCCGGGTGTCTGAAGACTTTGCCCAGATTGACGCCGGGTGCCTGGAGACAGCCTACCATCTGTTGATGTACCAGGTCAGTGGCTCAGCCCTTGTCTTGCTAAAACAAACAACTCCCACCCCCCACCCCCGCCAAAAGAAACGACAACAAAAAACAAAGAAACAGATCAGTTAGCAGCGGAAGGCTTTCTAGAAATCTCTAAGGAAAGTATCTACCAAACTAGCAGTCAAGGTGTTTGATGTGTTTGTGCGGTGGGGTGGGGTGGGGGAGATATTGCTGGAGTCAGTGAATTAACATGTTTGTTTATTATGGTTGGTTGGATGCTTGGTTGATTAGAGAAAGGGATCTATACACCTGTTGGTTGGCCCTGTGTTCTTGATTAAACAAGGGGTCGAAGTGTAAAGTAAGGCCATCCTTCGCAAAGTGTGCTGCAGATGTCTTGTCTCCCCACACCAGCCTAGCTGGTCAAGGAACTTAACGACAATGCCAGAGACTGACTGTGGTAAGCCCACTCACAAGGAGACAGAGGGAGGGGGGTTGGCACAAAACACACATATGCAAACTAAGAACAGAATCAATTAACTACAACCCAAAGAATCATCATGTCATGGATTCCATAACATGGTTTTAAGAGAGATTCAGGTTAATGTATTTTCTGCATAAGCTTTGGTTAGCCATTGCATGGGGACTTTAGAAGGGGGAAGGAGTTTCGCAAGACAAATCCAATTTCATACAACAAACTGGTCTGCTACAAAGAATCCAGGTCACAAGGTCGCTTCTCTACTTTCTTTTCTTTCTCTTTTTCATGGCCTGTGCAAATGAATGAGTGAGTGAGTGGATAAATTATGGAGCCAGTCAGAGACAGTTTGGCCTGTAAAACTGAACACGTCACTTGATTTCCTGTAATTAATGTCAGGCTGAACTTTTTTTTTACCTGCCTTAGCTGAGGGAATAAAACATCAGATTTCCCAGTACCAGGATTCTAGTTCAAAACGGCAGTGATCTCAGTGATGGATATATGCTGGGATTTAGATTCACAATCTCTCTGCTCTGTTGACGTCCACATTTACCCTGCAGCCCTGCCAGAAACCAGAGTGCCTTTACACTCTTTGTGAACACACACATATCTTGGAGAGAACGAAAGACCAATGAATTTGTCAAGAGTCAAATAACACAGCTGGCAGGTCCACAGGAACCCCTTCTCACCATCGTCAAGAAGAAAAAGCTGACATGGTTCGGCCACGTCACCCGCCACAACACTCTGCCCAAAACAGTACTGCAGGGAACACTCGAAGGTGGCAGAAGGAGGGGAAGACAGAACAAGTCATGGATGGACAACATCAGAGAATGGACCAGGATGAATGACTCGGCACTACTGCGCAGAGCCGAGGACCGAGATGGATGGAGGAGGCTTACCACGGCATCGTCTTTCATGTCTCCCCCACGACCGCCAAGGTCACGGGTCTGATGATGATGATGATGATGAACACACACACACACACACACACACACACACACTCAGAGCCTGTCAGCTGTTCAGAGCCTTAGTACCTACCAGCAGTGTCAGTACACCCAGTGGGCTTCTGAGGTTTAAGCACATTGGGTTATGCAATTTGTCAAGTTCTATTAAAACATGTTTTTGGTAGGAAGCAGTATGTATGGAATACTTCACACTTTGTGACAACAGGTTAGCAAAACTCAAACAGTAGTAATAACCGCTGTGGGTACCTTTACAGAAGGTCTCAGAAAATAACTGGATCCCACAAGAAAATGCTTTGACCCTTCTCTTCTGAAGCTTCAGTGGGCTAGTCCTTATGTCTGTCATGACTCACAGACGCCAGTCTACTAATGTCCTTTCACATTTCCCTCCTTATTTTTGAGACTTCTACCTCTGCCAGAGGGTTTTGGGTAGGTCAAGATGAGGTCACCTTTGTATGAACAATAAGACTTTGTTTTTTCGTTCCTCGGATAGAGTTCCGAAATACACCAGTTGTGAGATTTTTTGCATATGCAGCCGTTTTTATTAATTACCCCAACATTTATGTAGCTGCATTCCTACTCCAGGCAAAAGTTTTACCTCTATTGTTGACTATTGTTGTATCTACTTTAAGTATGCCACTCTCTCTTTTCTCCCGGTAGGATCCCCACCTTCTGGAAATTATGTGCTAAGAATCTCCTCTTTTCTATCCCTTTCTTTGTTTCTGCCTTGTTCCTTTTCTTCTTGTCACCTCACCTCCTCATCTATGTTCTGCCTTCTTGGTCCACTGTCATGCCTTTTTTTTTTTCCAGAAAGACTTAACAGACAATTCTCTCCCATGCCAAAGTCGGATGTGCTGGGCCTGATTTGTCAAGGGCTTAACACAGCAGTTTGGCTCTGCTCATATGACAGACAACAATAGTTGCTGTCTGAGTGTTTGAGGAAGAAGACTCACTCTCTCACTGTCTGTCTGTCTGTCTGTCCACCCCAGGGTCACCCTAACGTGGAACGTCTGCTGACGGTGGTGGCCACTAAAGAGCGGTGGGCAAACACAGTGGTGGTGGACGAGGCCCGCTTCCTGCACTCCCTCAACATCTCCCTCCTCACCATGGCTGACGGAGTGCTGTCCCCTGCCGCCCAGGATTCCTTGCGCAAGATGGCCTCCTCCCCTGACAAGTTCCGGTCTGTGAGCGACAACGTCACGCTTCACGCCCTGCCGGCCATGATCGGCAGCGCCATCTGCCGGCGTGAGTTTGGTTTTGTTGGGGGTTTAGAAGGGAGGTTGTCTCCCTGTCTTTGTTGTTGTTGTTGTCATCGTCTTTGTTGCTATTGTCGTTGTTGCTGCTGTTCCAATTTGGTTTTTTTTTAATTGTTGTAGTTAGAAGATATGCTTTTTTTTCCATTTATTTCGAGGATAATGGAATGAGCACTGATGTGGCTTTTTACTTCCAGTGCCTGTGTGCTTGCCGGTTTTGCAAATTTTGTCATCCCTTCCCACTGGCACACAATTGCCTTCTCTTCCAAAGAGCAAGATGCTTTGCATACATTCGCACACGGGGCCTCGGCTTATAGTCTCGTCTGAAAGGAGGTATAGAGAGGGGGGTAGGTAAGGAACCCCCTTCCTCTTTGCTAATCCATTGTATGTTCAATATGTAGACTGCATGTTTATACATCTGTGTGCATCAATATCATCATCGTCCTCGTCAGCACCACCACTACCGTCACCCCCTCCTACTTTCGGCCTCCTCATCGTCATCATCACTGTCGTAATCATTATCATTATCGTCATCATTGTCACCATTATCATCAATGTGCTGCTACATACTGCCACTGCTGCTGTTACAGTTGTAGGCCCAACTACTACCCATTTTCACGTTACTTCTACAGCTGCTGTTACTGTTGTAACTACTGCAGCTTTTCACGTTACTTCTACAGCTGCTGTTACTGTTTTAACTACTGCAGGTTTTCACGTTACTTCTACAGCTGCTGTTACTGTTGTAACTACTGCAGCTTTTCACGTTACTTCTACAGCTGCTGTTACTGTTGTAACTACTGCAGCTTTTCACGTTACTTATACAGCTGCTGTTACTGTTGTAACTACTGCAGCTTTTCACGTTACTTCTACAGCTGCTGTTACTGTTGTAACTACTACAGCTATTTACGTTACTTCTACAGCTGCTGTTACTGTTGTAACTACTACAGCTATTCACGGTACTTCTACAGCTGCTGTTACTGTTGTAACTACTACAGCTATTCACGTTACTTCTACAGCTGCTGTTAATGCTGTTGTTTCTACTGCTGCTCCAGCTTCTTCCGTGCTTATGTTAGTTTTGTTAAACCACTAGTTTTCGTTTTGCTGCTGCTGCTGTTACTGCTGCTGCTCCTACTGCTATTGCTGTTACTGCTGCTGCTGCAGCTACTGCTGCTACTATCACTGCTACTGTTGCAACTGCTGCTGCTCCTGGTGGTGGTGGTAGTGCCAATGCTGCTACCATTACAACTATGCCGACGACAACAATTATTGGCACAAATGCTGCTGTTCCTGCTGCTATATCAGTTGGTTTTTTAATTTTTTTTTTATTCATCCCTTTATTCTTTCAGCGAAGTTCTCAACAGACCACCATCAACTGAAGAGGCAGATGTACAAGATCCTGATGCTGATCTCAATGTGAACAGCTCACCACCAAAGAAGGAAGAGATTATAGCAACAATCAGCTCTCTCAAGAATGGAAACGCCCCTGGCCAGGACAACCTCAACGCAGAACTTTTCAAGGCAGATCCAGAATTTGCATCTAAAGTTCTACAGCCACTCTTTGCAGCTATATGGGGGGAGAAACAGTACCAGCAGATTGGACAGAAGGAGTCATCGTGAAGATCCCAAAGAAGGAGCCTGAACAAATTTTAAAAATGGAGGGAATCATTTTGCTATTGTTCCCAACAAGATTCTGGCAAAGATCATCCGGGCGGATCTCAGAGGCAGTGGACCAACAAATCAGAAAGGAACAGGAAGGTTTTAGACCAGGAAGAAGATGATAGACCAGATCTTCACCCCGCGCAACATCATCGAACAGTGCACGGAATGGCAGAGAAAAGCTGTATATCAACTTTGAAGATTTTGAAAAAGCCTTTGACAGCATTCATCGAGAAAGTGTATGGGGCATACTCCGGCATATGGAATTCCACAGGAGATTATCCAAGTCATTAAGAGCTTCTACAAAACTTCACGTGCAGAGTAGGAAACAGCAAAACCAGTTTCATTTTACAAACCGGCGCAGACAAGGCTGCCCCATGTCAGCACTACTCTTCAACTGACAATTGATTGGGTGATGAGACAAACAACAGTGACCAGTCACGGGGCATCAGATGGACCCCCTTCTCAACGCTTGAAGACCTAGGGTTTTGCCCATGATCTGGCATGCTCTCACATACCCACCATCACATTCAAGAGAAGACATCCCGGTCTCAGCACTTTCGCACAGCAAGTAGGCCTGAAAATCAGTCAGAAGAAGACAGAGGTGATGGACACTGACGTCCAGAACCCCCACCCGGTCACAGTGAACGGAGAAGTTTTACCAACAACTGAAGAGTTCACGTACCTCGGGAGCACTGTTAGGCATGACGGTGGAGCAGGCAGCGACATCAAGAACCCGGGTTAGCAAGCAAGAAATGCTTATAGAAATTTTGAACAATGTGTGGAAATGTCCAGTACAGCACCAGAACCAAAATAAGACTATACCCGAGCTGTGTACTTTCCACCCTTTTGTACGGCTCAGAGTGCTGGAGGAATGACTGAAAGTGACCTCGACAAACTATCCACATTCCACACGAAGAATCTCAGAAGAATCTTGCGCATCTTCTGGCCTGAGACCCTCCCAACCCAAAAACTTTTTGCCCGTTTTCAACCAGAAAACATGGACAAATCATCATGCATAGGCGATGGAGGGATGGGAATCTCCGTCGGGAACGGGAAACATCGCCCGAACAGCCCTCCCCTGGACCCAGAGGGAAAAAGCAAACGGGTGACCCAAAACATTGGGTCGGGCTGTTGAAACAGAGTGAAGACCTTTTAAATCCCGGGGGGCCATTCAGAAGGGGCACTAAGCTAACCAGCCGCCATGGCGCAGTGGTTAGCGCCTTGGGTTACGGACTGGAAGGTCGCGGGTTCGATTCCCATAAGAGTCATAGGGATTTTTCGGACTCCGGCCGGCTCCTACCCAGAGTGAGTGTGCTGTGGGCTCAGTGGGAAGACTGGGACCACACAGTCGAGCTTCATCCACTTAACGGATGCGAGTTTGAGAGTGTTGCTCAAATTACCTGACCAGCACTGCAGGTGTCTGTATCTCTCGGGCCCGGTTGACGCCGGGATATATTATGATAGTAAGCGTAGAGTACAACCCTGTCAAGTAGTCTCAAAGCATATGCACTTCCACAGCAGCATCATTACGTCATCCTCATTGTCATTGATCATCATGCATTAAAAAAAAATTGCCTCTGATTCGGTGGTCCCGGTTTCTCTGGTCTCATGGTGACCTCACATTCGGTGTGCCTATACACTTCTGTGCCTGTGGTGAGTTTGTGTCAAAGCCTTTGGGGTTGGAGGTTCGCGGGGGACGGTCGTTGGAGGGATGTTGTGGTGGTTGCCACCTCGGGTGGGCAACTCACTCAGTCTGGCTCCGCGACTGAGCTAATACTGTCGTTAGTAGGGGGCTTAGTAGGTGGTGTCCTGCGTATGTTAGCTCAGAACAGGCACCACTGAACACCACCAAAGTGACCCAGCAGCAGTGCAGGGCCCCTCTGGCTGGTGGCCCCACGGCGGCCTGATAGTGATGGGCTCCCTGTGGACTTCCGACCCTGGGGATGAGACACAGTGAATCTGGGTGTGGCTGTGGCGGGGAGATGGAGATGAGCGGTGTGGGAGCAGTGGGACGGGGGTCGTCAGAAGATGAGGCAGCCAAAAACAAAAAAACCCCAAAAAAAACCAACTAAAGACTAAGCTGTAAAGTGGATTTCCATGAGTGGGAAAGCCACTGGTCATACAGCCTCTCACTTTGATGTTGCCCCCAGCGTCAATGGTTTAATCAAGAACTGTGATAAAGCCCAGGCGCTGACGGCAATATCATCATCATCCTCGTCGTCGTCGGCACCACCACCACCGTCATCCCCCTCCTACTTTCGGCCTCCTCATTGTCATCATCAGGGAGGCACCGTGGTCGAGTGGTTTAGGCGGTCAACTCGTGATCCAGAGGTCGCGGGTTCGATCCCCGCTCGGCTCGGTGTTGTGTCCTTGGGAAAGACACTTTACTCCTATTTTCCTCACTCCACCCAGGTGTACAAGTGGGTACCAGCTCTGCTGGGGAAGTATCTGGCGACAGACTAGCGTCCTGTCACAGGGGTGGTGAAAAACCATCAGTTCGCTTAACGCTACAGAAACCGGGATAAGCTCCGGCTCTATGGGCCTTCTGGCTCGAAAGAACATACTTTTACTATTGTCATCATCACTGTCGTAATCATTATCATTATCGTCATCATTGTCACCATTATCATCAATGTGCTGCTAAATGCTGCCACCACTGCTGTTACTGTTTAACTACTACAGCTATTCACGTTACTTCTACAGCTGCTGTTAATGCTGTTATTTCTACTGCTATCACTGCTACTGTTGCAACTGCTGCTGCTGCTTCTGGTGGTGGTAGTGCCAATGCTGCTACCATTACAACTATGCCGGCGACAACAATTATTTGCACAACTTCTGCTGCTATGTCATTTTTTTAAAAATGTATCCCTTTATTCACATGGCTCATGAAATAACTTCATTCTCTCTGTGATGTGATGTTTCAGCCCAGAAAGCTGACGTCACCGTGGCGATACAGAGAACGGAAACGGGCGCTGTTCAAGATCCAGGTGAGTCACGGCACCCGACTTCCTCATACATTATTTTTAAAACAACAGTCTGCATCACCTCCCACCCAGTGCTTTTTGCACTGTGCCTGCTAGCCTCGGGTTTGGTTTCTATCCTATTTTCATGCATGTGGCAAGTTTGTACCAACGTCCTGAGGAATTTTAGTCTTGTGGCTTTTTGGGGTTTTTTTTTTGGTGGTGGCTGTTTTGCTGCCTCCTCCTCTGTGACCTTCCTATCCTACTGTTTCCGCACCGTTCATTCCGATCCCTCTACCCCAGGCATGCCTTGGCTCATGAAGTATCCTTTGAGCTATCATCGTTAGGCTGCCATGGTGCCACCAACCAGAAGGCCCCTGCACTGCTGCTGGGTTATTTCAGTAGCTTAGGTTGTGCCTGTTCTGAGCTAACATGCGCAGGACACCACCTACTAACACCCTTGCCAAAATGTATCATTTTTCAAAATTTACCTCTATGTAAAAAATAAACATAAAAAGAATGAATAGGTGAGTCCATACCAATGTTGTGTCTCACGACTGGAGACTTTTTGTTGTTGCTGGTTTTGTCTGTTTATTCAAGAACAGAAATTCTTTGCTCATACTATGATTATATGGTCTTAGATCTGATCTATTGTACACACACACACACAAAAACAAAAACGCTGTTTATTGTTAGCGGTATGTTTTGAAGTAGGTTTATTATCTACTCACAAGCACAGGAATTCTTTTTTCACTTCTGGTAATTATGTTTTAAGTCTGGTTCATTGTTTGCATACACAGTATGGGCATTCTTTGTTCAGTATTGGCAGTCTGCATTCTAAGACTGGTACACTCTTAACAAGCAAATACGATTGATCACCTACACACAAGTACTGGAATCAGTAATAATAATAATGATGATGATGATGATGATGATGATGGACACTTTTTGAGTTCTTTCATTACCCCTTTATAGGGGAAGCACAAAGCGCTTTACACTGCAAGAAAAAAAGTCAAAAGCAACACTAAAAAACATACAACACAATACCGCTCATACACTACAGTGACCTAAACAAAATCGTGATGTAAACAACGTACATAAACATCGCTTCCAACACACACAAAAATGATAACAGACACAAAATATATATTCATACCGCTTAAGTAATACACTAATAATCATTTACCCAATCATAGCGGTGTGTTCTTAGCAGGAACATGTTAACTGAATTCAGTGCAGTGCCCCGAGCAACTCTTCAGACTTAAGGCAGAAGAGGGGTTCTCAGCAGATGTTGAATGTCGGCACACAGAAGCCATAGCCGGGTGCTTAAAACCGTTCAACTTCAATCCCATGGGTCTTTGAAATTGTGGGTTCGAATCCCGGCAGCATCTGGGGTAGGATTTAGGGGTAGGGGTAGGATTTAGGATCTTCCAAGTCAAGTTCAAATGCAGACCTGCCAGTGCCTCAAAAATTCCGTTTGTGTATATACACATGCAGAAGATACAATATCCACATTAAAGCTCCCATAATTCATGTCAGTGTTTGGTAGGTCACGGAAACACAGACATACCCAGCATACATCCCCAAAGATGGAATATGGCTACCTTCATGGTAGGCAAAAACGGTCACATACATAACCAAAATCTCACCATTGGTGAACCTCAGAGTTGTAATTGTAGCCAAGGAACGAACCAACAAGAAAAAACTGTGGGCAACCCAGCGTTCTTTGCGTGCATGTGTATGTGTTTCAGTGCTGACGGACTGCCAACAAGTGAGCCCGGTGACGATGCGACGAACGTTGGACTTTGGCCGCTTCTTTGGCGTTCACACGGACATGGTGCAATGCCCTGCCGGCTTCCATCCCGACTTGCGTCTCTGCGCCTGCGTGTGATTGCCAGGGGGGAGGGGTCGATGGCGGTGCCAACCGAAGGGCGAAGAAGAAGAAGAAGAACAAACAAAATCGGTCTCTGCTGTCTGTAAATAGTCGAAGAGTTCTGTAATAAAATGTTGGATCAAACTGTGCCATATTGGCAGAAAATAACGCTTGTGTTTACATTAACAGCAAGAAAGGCTTTTTTGGGGGGGTTTGTCAAATATGTGTTGTTGGTTGGGTTTTTTTTGGGAAGGGGGGGGGGGGAGGAGGGGGAAGGGACAAAAATGTTTACACAAATGTGGGTTTTTTTTCCTGCTGTCTGGTCATATCCTGTGACATGACAGGCACTATAACCTGAGTGGACAGAGCTTTGGACTTCTGTCATTGTGGCTCCATGAAGTCGTGGGTTCTATTCTTGGCGGTGGGGTGTGGGGAATTAGGCGTGGAGACTTTTACCATCTCCTAGCTCCACAATCTCCTAGGTCAACTGAAGGTGCAGACCTGCGAATGCCTTAATTCCTTTCATGTATTTACACAAGCACAAGATCAAAACAAGTGTGACAAAGATCCCGTAATTCATGTAGGTTTAGTGAGCTATGGAAACAGAGACATACCCAGCATGCATGCACCCCGTACCTGGAGAGGGGTGGGCTAATGTAAGTTTAGTGAGCTATGGAAACAGAGGCATACCCAGCATGCATGCACCCCGTACCTGGAGAGGGGTGGGCTAATGTAAGTTTAGTGAGTTATGGAAGCAGAGACGTACCCAGCATGCATGCTTCCTGTACCTGGAGAGGGGTGGGCTAAGACAGGTTCAGCTTGCCCCAGAGACGTGGACTGAAAGATTTCAGAGCAGTGCCCCAACGACTCCTCGGGGACTGAATGAAGGGAGAGGCTAGAGTACAAGACATGCCAGTGCTGCTGGTCCTTCACCTGTAACTACTGCCCCCAAACAAATTACCAAATTTTGAAATCACAAAAAAATCATTCATTAAATGCATCATGGACCATGTATGCAGAAAAATATGCCCCCCCCCCCCCCCCCCCCCACCCCACCCAAAAAACCACCCCAAAACAAAAACTTACCATCTAACAGTTACTGTACACAGTTTACAGGGTGTTTTTTTTCAAAGAACAACAAAAAAACCACTTATCTTCCCAAAGTCAAAATGTGGCCACCTTACTGGTGGGTAAAAACAGTTGCATGTGCAAAATCTTACCAGTGGAGAACCTTGTAGCTCTAGTCGAGGAACAACAAACAACAACAACAACAACAAAAAGCAAAACCTTATCACCCGAAATCTGTCCAAAAATGTACAATACTCCTAAAAGAACAAGGTAAACTTCTTGTCTGAAATGATTGTAGAAATGATACAACCTCACAGCAATGACACTTCACATGGGTTCGTTGATTCTTGTTCATACGATGAGAAAACTCCATATCCACCACACACAGAAAAACAAGTATTAAGTAATATCAGATTGTTATATTGTGAAAAACTCAAACTTGAATACGCACAGAAGTGATTCTCTCATAAAAGGAATGTAAAAAAGTACAACAAAAATCCAAACCTTAATCTATGACACTGCTGTAGATAACATTCTTTCACATTATGTAAGTCCTCTTTACAAAAAAATTTATAATAAGTACATCATCAGCAAATATGAAAATGTTCAAATATAAAATCACATAATACACAGATTTAGCTCTCTCTCTCTCTCTCTCTCTCTCTCTCTCTCTCTCTCTCTCTCTGTCTGGCGGGCTAGATGTAAAAAAAAAGTCCTGTACTTATTCTATTACCCTCACAAAATAACATTTCGTAATCGTTATTGTTACCTCTCTCTCTCTCTCAATGTAAAAAAGCACACGAGTATGCATTCATTATCCATGAAATTCAAGAATTTGACCTGATTTGGTATGATCACACACACACGCACACACACTCAATATCATTTCAAATGGAAAGACTTATCAAAGAACAAACAAACACACACAAACAGGTTCACACACTCACTCACTCACTCACACACACTCACTCACACAGTGAGGAGAAGCAGTGCACACACAGAGGCAGCAGACTGCAGGTCTTAGGAATGCAAATCATTCTCTCCAGCCCTCAGTCTCTGGAGTCGTCCTCCAGCAATCCTCTTGGCGGCCCTGCAACACACAGCCAGTCACCGCCACTACATCTCTGCAGGGTTAGAGTGTTGCATGTTGCGCTTGTCACCTGACAGCTTAGGTTCAAACCCAGTTCATGGTAGACTGTATTGTAGTGTACTGTATTTTATTGTACTGTACTGTATTGACGGGATAGCTCAGTGGTCGGAGCACTCGCTTTACCCCAGCCAAGTCAAGCAGCATCAAGCGTGGTTACCAGTTGGATGGGTGACCGTTTGCATGCCTTGGCTTCAGTACAGTACCCCAGTTCACCCAGCTGTAAATGGGTACCTGCCCTCTTTAGGGAAGGTAAAGCAGCGAGGGAGAGGAGATGGGCGCCGCCCTCAATATGCTGGCCCTAGAGAAGTGAGGTCTCTGATGCCTCGCTCCCCTACGACCTTATAAGTTATGGGACACCTTTACCTTACCTTTACTGTATTGTACTATACTGTATTGCACTGTATTGTATTGTGCTGTATTGTATTGTACTATATTGTATTGTATTGTACTGTATTGTCCTTATTGTACTGTCCTGTACTGTATTGTATTACATTGTACTGTCTTGTACTGTATTGTACTATATTGTATTGTATTGTGTTACATTGTACACCACTTTAAGACTTAGATTTATCTGCATGAAATTAGGGCTGTTCTCCCCGGGGACAGCATATGTATTTGGTTTCCTATCAGAGAGGCTTTTCTCTACAGAATTTTACCAGGGACAACACTCTTGTTGGTGTGGGTTCTTTTATGTGCACTAAATAAATATTGCACACAGGACCTCGGTTTATTGTCTCATCCAAAAGGCTAGCACGCAGACCCCCACTTACGGTCTAGTGGATGGGGGAAAAGGTTTGGGCACAAACAGGGATATAACCATCACACGCTTGAAACCCACACTTTTCGCTTTCTAGACAGGTGCATTACCCCATGACCAACGATCCACCAGGAGTTGATATCAAAGCTGATTCACTCCCTTCACAAGTCCTTCGAATGAGACTACAAACCAAGGCTCTGAGTGCAAACGCACGCAGAACATCTTGTGCATATGTTAAAACATGTTCTGCTTTTCAGAAGAGTAGGTCATTGTGTGCCGAGGACAATGGATTATTGTTTGATTGCCCAATCCTAACTGACCTGTTTAAAAGGAAAGGAATAGATATTCATAAAAAATATGCCACTGTTCAAGAAGTTTTATATGACTCTCAGCAGTTCATAACATCAGTTGCTGAGATTATATATTCTTCCCCAGTAAGACCACTACTGTAGATAGTTGTGATAATATAAATTTACGTACATTAAAGAGAGAGAGAGAGAGAGAGAGAGAGAGAGAGAGAGAGAGAGAGATGTTGGTTTGAATGCGGGTGTGTCCTTATCACCAAGTAGTGAATGGACATTAAACAAAAAAACTAAAAAAACAACAACAAAAAAACAATGGATGACAAAATTTACAAAAATACACACCCATGAAGAGTGGATGTAAAAAAAACAACAACACATAAGTACTTATTCCACTGTCCTCAAGATAAAATAGATAAATGGAAACAATACAAGATTGCTTTTGTTGGCATCGGAGGCACCGTGGTCGAGTGGTTTAGGCGGTCAACTCGTGATCCAGAGGTCGCGGGTTCGATCCCTGCTCGGCTCGGTGTTGTGTCCTTGGGAAAGACACTTTACTCCTATTTTCCTCACTCCACCCAGGTGTACAAGTGGGTACCAGCTCTGCTGGGGAAGTATCTGGCGACAGACTAGCGTCCTGTCACAGGGGTGGTGAAAAACCATCAGTTCGCTTAACGCTACAGAAACCGGGATAAGCTCTGGCTCTATGGGCCTTCTGGCTCGAAAGAACATACTTTGTTGGCACCAGTCTGCACTGCTATACTCTCACACTATCGGCAGCTTTGCTATATTTCAGAAATACTCCTATCTGCTTCATTTTTACAATACAGGGGACAGGGTAACTTAGTGGTTAGAGCACTGAGTTCATGATCTGACAGCATGGGATGAGGCCACTTCTGAGGCGCCTGATTGATTTGAGGATCCCCCCTCCCCTCCTCCTTCCTAGTGTTAACACAAGTACCAACCCCACTCGCAAATAAGTTATTCAGATGAGACTATAAACCAAGGTCCCATATATGAATGTACGCAGAACATCTTGTGTGTGTTTGTACCCATGTTAAAACCTGTTCTGCCTTTCAAAAGGGTAGGCCACTGCATGAAAGTAAGAATGGATGATACATTTTTCAAAAACACATGGACATGGAATGCAGCTACCTTCCGGGGTTGAAGGGGGGTGGGGGAACAGGCACAAATGCAAAATCTCGCCATTGGTGAACCTTGGAGCTCTAGCCAAAGAACACACCCTCCCCTCCCCAAACTACATACACACACAAAGTATACAACACTATCTGCAGCCTGTGTACAGTAAGGGAACGGTCCTGTCTGCTTTATCCTTCCTCTACCGTACTGTCAGATTCTTGTTGAAATATATTCTGCTTTAATTTCTGAATTATTACTCATTTATGCTTGCTTCTATATTGTGATACATCTGAATTAAACACTGCCTGAGGACTTAAAGATCAAATAAAAAACTAAACAAAAAGTAAAGAAAAAATGAATAAAACTAAAAAATATATCATTATAAAATCAAATGAAACAAAATAGAATTTTAAAAATCTGACAGAACAGAATAAAATGAAACAAAATAAACAGAAAAGACAAAAGAATAAAATGAAATAAAACAAAATAAAATGAAACAAAATAAAACATAAAAAATGAAATAAAATTAAATAAAACAAAAATGAAATGAAATGAAATACACAAAAATAAAACAAAAAATTAAAACAAAATAAAAACATACCATAAAACCAAAAAATGAAAAAAAACACCCAAAAAACCCAATGACACTTTCCAAAAAGAAAAAGAAAAGAAAATAAAACAAAATAAAAACATACTATAATAAAAACCCCAAAATGAAAAAAAACAACCCAACCCCAATGACACTTTCAAAAACAAAAAAAAGAAATAAGAAATAAAACAGGATGGAAGCAGAAGTTACCATTTCGCCAGGGCAGGCAGGTACTGGTTGAAGTACATGTAGGACAGCTCCGGGTGCATGCTGATCCACACCTCGTCCAGCTGATTGGCGATGGCCACGGCACACAGGTGACCGCAGCGGTCAGTGGCCATGCGGTGCTCACCTGCCTTCATCTCCACCTTGGCCTCCTGTGATAGCGACCCACAGAAGTACGTCATGTTCCGTGCGCAATTTTGTGTAACAGAAAATAGCCCTGAACTACATTTTAAAAACAAAAGAAGATTTTTTACCTTTTCCCTACGGGTAACCAGCTACTGGGTAACCAACCATCTACTAGCCCTTCCCTAAGTATCACCCACTACTGGGTTACGGTAGCCTATAAATGTGCATAGTGCACGTGTGCTGGGAAAGACGGGTTCTCTCCCTTTAATGTAGGGATAATGTTAAAGGTAATATATATTCTACTTCAATGAATGCTCAGACAGCAAGGATCGTTGCCTGTCATAATAAGAGTGAATTGGTGGAAATGCTAGTAATGAATGGCAGGTATGACAGCCCTGACATGTCAGTGAGGCTAAAGATGATGTGACATGAATCCCCCCCCCCCTTTCCTCAGCTATAGTGCCATGGTTTTTTTATTTATTTAATTTTTATTTTATTCTTTTATATCGAGGATAATGGGATAAGCACTTATGTGCTTTTTTACATCCAGTCCCCGTGTGTATGGGGTTTTGTCAATCTTGTCATCTGTTCCCACTGGCACACAATGGCCTACTCTTACGAAAAGCGGAACAGGATTTAACGTGTGCGCAAGATGTTGGTTCACCAATGGTAAAATTTTTGCATATGTAACCATTTCCCTCCCTTCCCTGCACCCCCCCAATTTAGGTATCTGCATTCCAACTTTGGCGATGGTGTCTAAATACTTGCACCTGTGTGCATGCAGTTGTTTTGGGTTTTTTTGTTATCCACTTATCTGGCACAACATGGCATACTCTTCCAAAAGGTGGAATGGGTTTTTAACGTATGTGCAAGACGTTCTGGATGCATTCACACACAGGGACCTTAGTTTTTAGTCTCATTCAAAAGACTCTGACATTCAGTTTTTTTCAATTTTCTCGTCAAACTGGGAAAGAAAAGGCAAGGCCAAGAATCGAACCCACAACCTCAAGGTTTGCTTGCTTGGCAGGTGAATGTCTTAACCGTCCTGCCACCCACTGGGGTGATGGGATAGCCTGGTGGTTAGACTTATGTACTCATAATCTGCTGAGCAGGGTTCAAATCTCATTCAAGAGGATTGTTCCTCTGGGGTTAACATCAGTGCCAAAACCACTCCCACCAAAAGTCTTCCCATGGAACTATAAACCAAGGTCTCATGTGCAAACCCATGTGGAACATCTTGCGCACATGTTAAAACCCATTCTGCTTTTCGGAAGAGTAGGCCATTGTGTGCCGGTGAGAATGGATTACAAAATTTACAAAAATGTATACATGCGGGGACTGGATGTAAAAAGAAAAAAGCACATGAGTGCTTATTCCATTATCCTCATGAAGAAATAAAAAAATTTTAAATACCATCTTCCTTCTTGTGACATGAAACAAAGCTGTGCTCACCTGCCCTGCAGTTCCAGTGAAGGCATATTGGAGAGCGTTGGAGAAGATGGGTCCTGGGCAGATGGCGCTGACCTGGATGTTGTAGTCATGCACCTCCATCCGCAGCGTGTCAAACCAGCCCTTGCCACACAACGCCAACCCTTAGTCATGGCAGTGAACCCGTTGGGTTGGGTTGGGTTGGATTGGGGTGGGATGGGGTGGGTTGAGTTGGGTTGGGTTAGGTGATTTTTTTTTTTTTTTTTTTTTTTGCTGCCTCATCTTCTGTGACGTCCCCCATCTTGCTGTTCTCAGCCGCTCATTCCAATCTCCCCGCCACAGCCATACCCAGATTTGTTATGTCTCATCCTCAGAGTTGGAGGTCCACAGGGAGCCCATCACTATCAGGCCGCCGTGGGGCCACCAGCCAGAGGGGCCCTGCACTGCTGCTGGATCACTTTTGTGGTGTTCAGTGGTGCCTGTTCTGAGCTAACATACGCAGGACACCACCTACTAAGACCCCTACTAACGACAGTATTAGCTCAGTCGCGGAGCCAGACTGAGTGAGTTGCCCACCCGAGGTGGCAACCACCACAACATCCCTCCAACGACCGTCCCCCGCGAACCTCCAACCCCAAAGGCTTTGACACAAACTCGCCACAGGCACAGAAGTGTATTGGCAAACCGAATCTGAGGTCACCATGAGACCAGAGCAAATGGGACCATGGGTTAGGTGATTTGGATTGGGGTGGGTTGGCCTGGGTTGGGTTGGGTTCACTGTTTTGTGTTATATTGTCTGTTGGTTTGCTGTTTTGTGTTATATTGTCTGTTGTGTTGTGTTATACTGTCTGTTGTGTTGTGTTCTGCCATGTTACGTTGCACTGCACTACACTACACTGCACTGTATTGTATTATATTCCATTGCATTATATTGTACTGTATTGTATTCTGTTGTATTGCATTGCATTGCAATGTATTGTACTGCACTGAAACATTGTATTTTATTGTATTGTACCGTATTGAAACACATTGTATTTTATTGTATTTTACTGTATTGTGTTGCATTACATTGTATTGCATTGAATCATATTTATTATTGTATTGCACTGGATTCTATTGTACTGCACTGCATACACACAGGGTGTATAAAACAATGAATGTATATTCCATTATCCTTAAAATAAATAAAATAAAAGGATAATAAGACACATACACACACGCACACATACACACACACACACACACACTTACATGCAGAGCATGTTTGGATCCAGCATAGGAACCAAGGCCTGGGGCTCCTGTAACAGCAGCATGTACCACCTCAGTCACAGAAGCCCATAAAGGCCACACCACATGTGTCAAGACATCCAGCAGGCTCATGACTAGTATGTGACACTCCACCATGAAATGAGTCACGTTGCACCTCACCCACTTTTCCGCTAGGAGCCATTTCAGGCAGGTGGGGGTCAGGTTGTTGATTTTGGGACTTTGACTGATTATAAAACTATAGCCATTCTTCTACCGTGTAATGAAATATCAAAGCATAACGTGAATAAACGTTAAACTGAAGTTATCAAAGTATAATTTTGTTTCCTTTGTTTTAGACGCATTTAAAAATACCCAAGCCCTCATTCTGACCATCTATTACATTGCTAAACCTGTCGATTTCTCATTTTGTCACTTCCTGCAGTCTACCATTTCAATTTGTAATAATTTTTTATAGAAATGTCTGATTCTTAATCTGTTTTCTGTGTTGAACAGCATTTTTATTGCAGATTAACATGTTGACAACTTAAAACTGACTTCTGGCGCAGTGCGACTCATTATGTGGTGAAGCGTCACATGTCATTGTGCAACAAATGGTGCTGGTCAAGCTTTGATAGGCTGCCATATTTTGTGACTAAGAAAGTAAACACACGGTTTGTTAAAGAAACTGCTAATAATCCATATTTTGTGACTAAGAAAGTAAACACACGGTTTGTTAAAGAAACTGCTAATAATCCATATTTTGTGACTAAGAAAGTAAACACACGGTTTGTTAAAGAAACTGCTAATAATCCATATTTTGTGACCAAGAAAGTAAACACACAGTTTGTTAAAGAAACTGCTAATAATCCATATTTTGTGACCAAGAAAGTAAACACACGGTTTGTTAAAGAAACTGCTAATAATCCATATTTTGTGACCAAGAAAGTAAACACACGGTTTGTTAAAGAAACTGCTAATAATCCATATTTTATGACCAAGAAAGTAAACACACAGTTTGTTAAAGAAACTGCTAATAATCCATATTTTGTGACCAAGAAAGTAAACACACGGTTTGTTAAAGCAACTGCTAATAATCTTCTTTTTTTCTTCATTCCTCGGCTAGAGCTCCAAGGTTTACCAACCATGAGGTTTTGTATATGCGACCATTTACACACCATTAAGGTAACTGCACTCCAGTTTCAGGGATCATGTCTAAACACAACATCAGTGTGCATACATTTTTTCAATGTTGTCACCCGTTCCTACACACACAATCACTCACCCACCCACCCACACACACGCTCACCCATTCGTCCCACAAGGCTGGACATGACGACGATGTGGCCTGACCGCCTGGCCACCATGTGAGGCAGGACGGCTTTGGTCAGTGACAGTGGACCCAGCGTGTTCAGTTCCAGCACCTCCCGGTCCACAGCCAGTGATGTGTTTAACCACAGGGCCCGCTGTGAGCGCCCTGCATTGTTCACCAGGACGTCGATCTGAGACACAAGGTTCAAACTTTTGCATTTGTTTTGTGAGGAATTAAGAGAATTCAAATGATGAACTTCCTCGTTTCTTTCAAAACAATTGTAGGACTACCTGGTTCTTGCTCTCTCACTCAGTCCACTAAGTCCTTTGGATGAGACTATAAACCGAGGCCCCGTGTGCGAATGCATGCAGAACATCTTGCGCACGCGTTAAATCCTGTTCCGCTTTTCGAAAGAGTACGCCATTGTGTGCCGGTGGGAACAGATAACAAAATTTACAAAACCGCATACACACAGGGAGTGGATGTAAAAAAGCACATGAGTGCTTATTCCATTATCCTCGATATAAAAGAATAAATAAATAAATAATAAATAACCTTCTTCTCTTCTCTGCATTCCTTTATTGGGTGTGATGCATAGTGCCAGGTCTTTTCCAGTGCTTCTAACTCTGCAGGAGGTTTGCCCACAGGTCTCAGCTGACACAGTCTGACTTCAGAGCAGTTCAATAGTTTTAATACAGGATGCATACTGGGTATAACCCACCAAACCCTGACTTAAATAAATCTTATTATATAGGTCATGGAGCAAGGGAAAAAGTGGGCAGAAATGCCCTCTACCCCTCCTGGGAGAGTATCCTAAATTACTTACAAAGAAATCCACCATGACCATATATTATAAAATAATACATAATAAATGGAACTTATATAGCGCTATATCTTGCAAAGACAAATCAAAGCGACACATAGGACAGGGTTTAAAAAACAGTCCCTAAATCCGAAATCTACACTGGGACGTAAATACAATCACACTAACAACAGGGTTTTAAAATCAAACCACTTCTCTCCCTCTCAGACCCCAGACCTGTTTGAAATGCTTGAGGACAGTGTTGACGGCTGTCTGGTGAGAGTCAAACTGCAGCAGGTCCAGAGGAAGAACCAGCACATCCTCCTCCTTCAGCTTGTATTGATCTGCACACCATCAGTCCACCTCTTCAAAACAAAACCCCACCCTTTCCTCCACTTGCCTGCCTGACTGACTACCCATCCACCCTCCAAAAACTCCACAAGCAAGTTGGGTACAGAGTTATGTAATGCTGCTGGTACAAACTTTACCCCACCAAAACACAAACAAACAAAAAACAACAACAACAAAAACAAAACAAAAACAAAACAAACAAAAAACCAATTTACTGCAGAGTCTTGTTCTAATATGAATACCTTATTATAAATCTTAACAATAAGAGAAATTCATGTGGGTTACAAACTTACATCTGTAAAAGAAACATTTATCACACAAAACAACACACACCACCATCAGAATCTCTGCCAAACCATTTTTATGCTTGTAGATATAAACAGAATTAGAAGACATCTAAATATCAATGTATTCAATTATGTTCAGATGCTCATGTCTGCTACCATGGACTCATGCTCTAACGTAACCACACATAAACACAATTTATTCCACTATCCTCCATATAAAATAATACATAAATAAACAAAATAAATAAACAAATGTGTCAAACGATGATAATCCCTGTCAGCAAAACAAACTGTACGTTCAACATCAAACCAGAACAGAGGACTAAAACTACAACATCCCTCACCAACACATCGCTTCTTGACACGCTGTAACTCCTTCTCCCGCCTTGCCGACAGAACCAGTTTACTTCCGCTGCTGCCAGAGCATAGCTCAGCTCCTCCCCGATCCCGCTGGAGGCCCCCGTTATCCAGATGACCTGGCCCTTCAACGTGTCTGGAACAAGCCAACACCTGTTATCCAGATGACCTGGCCCAACAACATGTCTGTATTTGTATTGTATGTTAGTCCGTCGTTTTTGACGATGACCTCCAAAACAGCAGAGGAGGCAGCTGCTGTTTCGGAAACTGGGCAGAAATTTGATTATAGTGGAGATGCCTTGCCCACAGTACATCCCCACTCTCTTGGCCAAGAGGGCATAAGGA
>CM054145.1:58381841-58424341 GCA_028751875.1 Rapana venosa
ACCATAGCACAATGGCCTACTCTTCAGAAAGGCAGAACATTTTTGTGAACGTGTGGGCAAGATGTTCAACAAATGTTTGCATATAGGGCTTCAGTTTATAGTCTCATCTAAAGGATTTTTGGGGTTAGTGGAGTCGACCCCAGGGTAAAATTTCCTAAAACAGGTGCCTCTGTGGTGGCTCAATTCCACCCCCTGCACTTGCTTCTAAACATGGTTAGGTTAGGTCCGTGTATGAAGTCACAGCAGAAATATCCGATTTACAGACAGAAACTGGAGCACAGCAAGATGATTGTAACCTGCCTTATCAGCCACTGGCCACCCATGAGGGGAGCGAGGTCTAAATGCATAGAAGAAAAAGGTTGAGATAAAAAAAAAGAAATGCAGGAAACTGCAAAGTATTGTCGTACAAACAAACTTCCAAACTCAGTTCAACAAGCACACACATAACTACACACAGAGTGTGCATGCACACGTACATGAGCGTGAGGCGAATATAATTCGTTTAATGTCACTTGAAGCAAAATGAAGTGAAATTAAAGAATGAACACACACACACACACACACACACACACACACACTTTCCCTTGGAGTTAACAACAGTGCCGACTCCACTCTCCCCCAAAGTCCTTCGGATGAGACTATAAATCGAGGTCCCGTGTGCGAACGCACGCAGAACATCTTGCGCACACGTTAAATCCTGTTCCGCTTTTGTAAGAGTAGGTCATTGTGTACCGGTGGGAGCAGATGACAGAATTTACAAAACCACATACACAAGGGGACTGGTTGGGACTACGGGTAGGTGAAGGTGAAAATCACTCATTGCTATAGACATTCAAGACATTAATTTTGGTTTTAAAAAAGTATACCACTCCAACTAACATGACTATTTCAATTACTTTTCATTCAATAAACTGTAGAGAATGGTGACAAAGCCACCAACAGTGCATAGTGTAAATTAATGATCAGTCAACCCATGCACATACGATATTTTCACTTCTACACTTAAAATCATACGACATTAACCCCTAATTTGAATTTTCAACTGATCTACGAAAAAAACCATCAAAAAGACAAGTATAGTGCATCATATATACACAGAACACAAATATCCCCCCCACCCCAAGAAAAACAAGTTCCCCCATCCTTGCATCTCTTTCCCTGAAATTCTACCACCACCACCCCAGCCCTCAAGGGAAAAAAAAAAAAGTTTTACCATTATGTCATCCTGAACCATATTTTCCGCCAGCCTTTTGTGTCCACATGGCTTGCCATGGTTAATTAAGAGTTAGGTTAATTGTGTGGGGACGGAATAGCTCAGAGGTCAGAGCACTCGCTTTCCCCCAGCGAAGTTAAGCAGTATCGAGCGTGGTTACCACTTGGATGGGTGACCGTTAGTGCGCCTTGGCTTCAGTACAGTTCCCCCAGTTCACCCAGCTGTAAATGGGTACCTGCCTCTTTAGGATCAGGGAAGGTAAAGCAGCGAGGGAGAGATGGGCACCGCCCTCAATATGCTGGCCCCTAGAGAAGTTGAGGTCTCTGATGCCTCACGCTCCTACGACTACATAGGTTATGGGACACCTTTACCTTAGGTAAGTATTAGTGTTAGCTTTTAAAAGTGAGTGTTGTGTTTCAGTTGGCTGGACTGTCTGCCTGTATGAATGCATGTGGACACAAGAGCACATAGACACCATGGTATGTAGCTGTAGACAAAGTGGAACAGATCGCGATTAGAATTGTATACAACCAGTCACATAGACTCCTACAATAATTTGTTGGGTTTCAATTTTCAGATGTTCAATCTCTGGCTCTTAGTTCAGTTCAGGTATGAGCAAAGTGATTTTAAGCCTCAGGGCATTTTTGAATGAGTATATCACTCACACACACACACACACACACACACGATAACTTCTGGTTCTCCCATGTGTCAGGCTTAAAAGGCAAGCACCCTGTTAGGGGCCAGGATTGGGGGTGGGGGGTGGGTGGGAGTGGAGAAACAATGCAAGGGCTGTCTCAAAGTGTCCCTCAAAAGTGTAAACATTGACCTCAAATTTCGGGAGTCACTCATTTTCGTTTGCCCTGGAGCTGTCCTGTCTGGCGAGGCAAGACCTCCAGAGGTGCCCATGCTGCCGAGAGGAGATGAATTAGGGAAGCCTGGAAGAAGAAGAAGAAAAAGAAGAAGAAGAAAAGAAGAAGAGAAGAAGAAGAAGAAGAAGAAAAAGAAGAAGAAGAAGAAGAAGAAGAAAAAGAAGAAGAAGAAAAAGAAGAAGAAGAAGAAGAAGAAGAAGAAAAAGAAGAAGAAAAAGAAGAAGCAAGCTGCCTGCAAGGCCTGAGCCACCTTCACTCCCACTGCAGTACAGTACCCACCACTTGTGTCCACTCAGGGACAGGATAGCTCAGTGGTCGGAGCACTAACTTTCCCCCAGCCAAATTAAGCAGCATTGAGCATGGTTACCACTTGGATGGGTGACCGTTTGTGCGCCTTGGCTTCGGTACAGTCCTCCAGCTGTAAATGGGTGCCTGCCTATTTAGTGTCAGGGAAGGTAAAGCAGCGAGGGAGAGGAGACGGGCGCCACCCTCAATAGGCTGGCCCCCTAGAGAAGTGAGGTCTCTGATGCCTCGCTCCTCTACAACCTTATAGGCATAGCTGCCAACCTCCAAGACTCAAAAATAGGAATCCTGGTGGGGGGTGGGTTCGGGAGGGGGGGGCCCAAACAAACCACAAAAAACAAGCTCTAAAAAAGCAATGTTGTTGTGTACATCTCCTCAAAGTCAGGCCAAACCTTTTCTTTTCTCACCATTTGGGAGGTTGGTGACTTTTGCTTTTTTCAAGAAGTCCTGGCTGAACTTCTGCTGGTAGCAAAATCCATGAAGGTTTGCCTTTGCTGCCATCATGTTGTTCAGCATGTCTGTACTGAGGGACCCCCTGAAGTCTCTTTTGTTTTGTCAGACCTGGCTGAATAGCCGCTCACAACTGGCATTGCTGTGAGGCAGGGACAGGATTCCCAACATGCAGTGAGCCAGTCTGTCAAAGGCCAGCATGCCAAAGCGTTTCTCTTTGGCCAGCAAAGCCCACTTAAAAAAATTTGGGGGGGGGGGGAAACCGGAATATTTTCTTGTAATATGGAAAATCGGAACCGAGATTCAAATCTGGAAGAATTCTGGAAAATCCGGAAGGGTTGGCAGCTATGTTATAGGTTATGGGACACCTTTACCTTTACCTTACTTGTGTCCAGTATTTTCCCCCCATTCCTCGGCCAGAGTTCCAAGGTTTACCAATGATGAGGTTTTTGCATATGTGACAGCAACCCCCCCCCCCTCTCTCCCTTCCCAACAACCACTATTTGGGTATCTGTAGTAGTAGTAGTTGTTGTTGTAGTGATAGCAGCAGCAGCAGTTGCAGCAGCAGAAGTTGCAGCAGCAGTTAAAGTAGTAGTAGCAGCAGCAGCAGTAGTGATAGCAGCAGCAGCAGCAGCAGTAGCAGCAGCAGCAGTAGCAGTAGCTGTGATAGCAGCAGCAGTTGCAGCAGCAGCAGTAGCAGTAGTAGTGATTGCAGCAGCAGCAGTTGCAGCAGCAGTAGCAGTTGCAGCAGCAGCAGCAGTAGCAGTAGTAGAAGTAGTGATAGCAGCAGCAAAAGTCACTCACAATCCATACCACACATGACAATTCATTCCAAAACATAGCACAGTTTTACAACCTTCTTATAAAAAAATATTTATTTTCTGATACAAGCTGCTCATAAATAATACCCTGTATTGTTAACATTTGGCAAAAAATAATCAGGTAAAAAATCTTCAACACCCTCATTTAATTACAAAAAAATACTTCAAGGCAGTCTTATATCAAAAGCATTGCATATATATATATATATATATATATCTATATCTATCTATCTATCTATCTATCAATCAATCAATCAATCAAGCAATCAATCAATCAATCTATCTATCTATCTATCTATATCTATATATATATATACCTTAAGTTACATCATGAGAGTCCAGGAGCTACAAAGGAAAATCCTAATTTTGCATCTTGGGAGTCAACAAGTTATTCACATGGATCAATTCATTGCAAGACACAATGCATAAACATTTCAGAGCCCTACCCTAATAGCTCCTCAGATGTTTAAAGAGAAAGCGCTAAACATCAGCAGAAGCTATGAATATGTCTTCCAAGTCAAAAAGACAGGAAAAATGTCCACTTGTCACTAGTGGCAGCAATTTAAGTACATCTTTCTTCTTGGTCATGGACATGTTCATCACCACAAAACCAATAAACTTCAACAAATTCATTCTTTTAAGGCATCTGAGATGTTTTATTGCAAGAATAAAAACATTTTTTTTAAAGGATAAAGAAAACTTTTCTTTTTGAGTTTGCTAAACTTTTCAAATATATATGTAGGCAAGGAAAGGCTATAATGGTACCCAGTAAAATGTTGGTAAAAGATATGTATATAAAACATCTACTATTTTTATAAGCTTTCCCAACACACAAATAATGCACTGAGCTCTAGTTATACAAAAAGAAATGAAATATGTACATTGTATATGGCAAGTAACATCAGCTGAATATGGTATTTTGAGCATTTGAAGAGCCATACTTTTTTGTTCCCAAAAGCTGTTCATGGACATATTTTATGTCTATTATCAGCTGAACTTCATGTAAAAGAGAAGAAAAAAAGCACGCAATCTTTAAAAAAAGATTCTGGTGTGTGTGTGTGTGTGTGCGTGCATGTGTGCATGTGTTCATGTGCGTGCGTGCATGGGTGTGTGTATGTGTTTGCATGTATGTGTATGTGCATGCACACACATGCATATATGTACACATGTGTGACAATGTGTGAGCAAATAATTGTGTTCAAATTATACACAAATCATTCTGTACTTACATTTTTCTTAAATAATAAATAAAAACAAAACAACACACACTATATCACGCACTTAAACAGCTTCCAGAGGAGGGGTGACATACTGCTCCCTTGGATTCCCTCACCAATCACTCCCCCTCCTTCCTTCCACTCAACACCCCTCTCATCACATTTCCTCCTCACAACCTGTTAATCTGAGGAATAAATACTGATGATAGTGACATAGGCTGTTAACGAGTGTGAGAAAACAGAATGGTGGTCTCTGATAAAGCCACGAATGTTCTTATAATTATGAGAATAAAGATTAACCTGCAAAAGTGTGTGTGTGTGTGCGTGCGTGTGCGTGCATGCATGTGTGTGTATGTGTTGTGTGTGTGTTTGTGAGTATGTATGTGTTTATGTAAGTACTGATTATTATTTATTGATCAATCCATATTATATATATAAGCTTGCAAAATGTACAAATGCTTTTGGTGTACTTTCAGCCTGTACAGCCAGAGTAGTGAATGCATTCTACACAAATGATTTCTTATCATTTCAACATTACTAAGTATATATATAATACTCAGCTATAGCCATGAGCTTTCAATCTGTTTTTAAACCTAGATGCAGGTTACCAACTCTCAAGCCCTGATCAAAACACTGCTTGCACCTTAGGAGGGTAAGAACACAAGCCTATGGACATTCCCTAGTCAAGCCTTTCACACGAGTTTTCCTGACAAAAATCTTCACACAGGGACTGAAATCTCATGCTCGACGCTGAATATTTGCTAATAAAAATTCTGCTCTGAACATGGTAACATCTTATCAAGCGTCTTAATGGTCTGCCAACAGATCAAGGCTTTGGCACATAAGTGAAGCCATCTTGTCAACACTGCTTTCTTTCAATGGGTCATCAAAGAGACTTTTTACAAAAAAATAAGGGAAAAAATGAAGGATGTGTAAACAGACAAAAACTGATAGCAGGCTTATGTGGAAAAGTAAGTTCTGCAGTGGATGGACTTTTTCACATATGATCAAGATGCTTAATGAGATGTCAGCTTGGTGACAAGCCTAGGTGCTAAGGAGTAAAAAGCTTTAACAATGAGATGTCTTCATTTCTAAAGATATGTTAGGGGATTTCTGTCTTCCAAATCCACAGCCCCATCCTCTTCCCTCCCATCACACAGCCTTTTCTCACAGTGCTGCCCTGTCCAGCCGGGCAGACAGCGACAAGTGTAGTTCTGATACGGATGAGGTGGATCCCTCGTATCATCAGCACTCGCCATGCCACTACGCCCACCGTCCCTCGTTTTCATCTCCCACACCAGTTTCTCATTGAGGCAGTGCTTCTGGTGACTCAGCACACGCTGCCACTGCACCTGCTTCTCCAGGCCTTTGTCCACACAACGACCATGGGCGCTGCAGAAAAAGACGCTGCAGTCGGTCAGAAAGCGAGTCAGGTTCTTCACGTAGGGGCCCAGGACGGTGTTGACGTACTTCTGCAGCATCTGGCATTCGTCATGAGTGTGGAACAATCCGGAAGATCCCCAGAGCACAACACCTGCCGCTCCCATCTTGCCTGGCAGACCAATGGACAGGGTCAGGTTTTCCTGCAATTTGGAGGAAAAATGTCTGGGTGAACTACTGTTATTTTGATTTAGTAGAAAATGTCCTGTTTACCTGTTTTAACATTTCTCTCTTACTGTCACTGACACATAACAAATCTGTGCTACACTGATGATACAGCACTACCAGCTGACAACATCACCAGCATGAAGTGAGTGTTACACAGAGTAGACATAACAGGAAGAAGAGCCGGTCTCAAGCTCTGCCAAAAAGATGAAAGTGCTGCATGTTTCCAGAACCAGCTGCCAAGCAGATCATGAAATGAATATTGACAAAGATACTGTAGAAAATGTTAAAGACTTTAGATATCTCAGCTCAGCCAAATCAAATGATGGATCATACACCAAGGACATAAAGACAAGAATAGGTATCACTACAAGTAGAAGGATCCAACTAATTAACATTTGGAAAGATTGCAGCATTCCTTACCAGCTGAAAATGAAAATTATGAAATGTTGAGAATGGTCCATCATGCTATATGGCTGTGAATCCTGGACAGAAACAAAAAACGATGATGCTTTCTATAATTCACAAATGTGCACAAAACTCACTTCTATTAAGTAACTTTATCTCTGACAGTTCTGTTTAGAGGAATTTTCCTCCAGAGTTAACATTGATGCTGATTCAACTCCTCTTTCAAATGAGACAATAAACTGAGACCAAATGTATGAATATACACACACATGATTTTATGCAAATGTCAAAACCCCATCCATCTTTTGTAGTAGAAGAGAAGGCCAGACTTGACAGGCACATGAATGACACGAACATACCCAGCATGCATCCTGCTACCTAAGGTGGGATGAGCTCTCCCAGGGTTGACTTGCCAATGACACACAGAGAAATTCAATGCTGTGCCACAAAGATTGCTCAAGGAATACAGAGAGGAATCAGATCAACTGAAGTTTCTGTAAATTGCGCGTAGTACATCTTCTTCTTTGCCAAACACTCAGAGAGCAAATATTGTTGTCTGTCATATGTGCAAAAATGAATTGTGCATCCAACTTTGGCATGGTGTGTAATTCTGTCACTGACAGCCCAGCCAGAGTAGCCATATCAGGGGTGTCACTATGTCATGACGATAATGTAACAGAGTGGAGATATTTGATCTGCCACAACTCTGTACAACTTCTCGCCTACAGCAGCACAGTATGAACAGGGGGGATGTGGCCTCTGAGAGAGAGACCTTATAAATTCTACATTTTACCTGGAAGGCAAAGTGTATGCAAGGGATGGTTTTCAACCACCACCCAACGAATCAGAGCGCCGCACAATTTGCAGGTGTGTCCCAAAATAGTAACACACGTCGCTCTGAATGCATGGAAGATAAGCGAATTACTGCCCCATCACAATAAGATTCACCCCGTCAGGCTTACCACAGAGAAGAAGTTGGTGGCATTGTCCTGACACAGGCTGTAGGGCAGGATGAGGGTGTCAGGGGAAGAGAACTTGGCCCACACACGCAGCGTCTCGTTCACCTGGCCGTAGATGTACTTCTCTACAGGAGGCATAGGTGAGGCGTCTTGCATGTAGATGCGAGGAAACAGACCTCTGCTGGCTCGCCACAGGTAGGCCAGGCTGGGGGATAATAATGATAACAATAATAATAATGTATGGAATTTTGTAAAAACTATTAATTGTGCACGTGTGTGTGTTTACATTTGAATTTGTAAAAATCTATTATTTGTAACTGGCTGCATGTGAAAGACTAGGATGAATGAAAGCGCTTTGATTTGTTTTTTGCAAGATAAAGCGCTGTATAAATTCCAAGTATTATTACTATTATTAATCTATATAGTGCTGAATCTTGCAAAGGAACAAATCAAAGCGCTTACTTTCAAATCATTTACACTTATGCAATCATTCATGAATAAAATAAAAAAGATATCAATATCACACACACACACACACATGTGCACAGCATGGCTATACACGGTGATGGAGATGGGGATGTGTGTGTGAGGATCAGAGGAAATGGGAAGTTTTGATGTTTAAGATCTTCACATACACAATGTAAGTTCGTAAGTAGGTGGATGTGGTTAGTCATGTATATATGAATATGAATATAAACACGTACATACACACATTCACATTAGCACATGATACACACACACAATATGCACACACACACACATGTGCACACACACAAACACAATGTGCACACACACACACAGAGTAACCCCCCCCCCCCCCACTTCTTTGCGGTACTTTACCGGTCGTTAAAGGTGCCCCCCCAGTTGCGAGGCAGGCCGTAGTACCCCCAGTGACTGTTGGGTCTCAGGGTGTGGGTCAGGTTCAGCGTGCTCTCCATGAACAGCCTGTACACACACTGCTGGATAACAATAACATGGCTTTTCTGTTCTAAGATTCAAATCTTTTCACAACCTTTTCTAAGCAACTTTAAGAATTCTTCTTTGCTAAATTCTCTGACAGCAACTATTGATGTCTCATATGAGCAAAAATGCCTCGGGCTGCCATTAAGCACCTGACAAGCCAGGTCCCTCGCATCCGATTTTGCATGATTTTATCAATGAATATGATTTATCAAGCTTTTAAAAATGGTCATACTCAATGGCGTGATCACAGCACTGGAAGATGAGAGGAATGGGAGGATGAGTAGTGAAAAATAGGGGGCGGGGGGTGTATTAGAAGAGGGTGGGGGTGGGGTGGGGGATTTCAGCAACAAGAGCTACAAACACATTAAAACAACTTTAACAAGATCAGATAGGAATCTACTCACACATTTATTTATTAATTTCATTTTATTTTATTCTATTTTATTTTATTTCATTTTATTTTTTTATTTTGAGAATAATGGAATATGGTTTTTTACATCCAGTCCCCCTGTGTATGCAGTTTTGTAAATTTTGTCATCCATTCCCACCAGCACACAATGGCCTACTCTTCCAAAAAGCAGAATGGGTTTTAATGTGTGTGCATGATGTTTTGTGTGCATTCGCATACGGGGCCATGGTTTATAGTCTAATCCGAAGGACTTCTAGGGGGAAGTGGAATCAGCACTGATGTTAACTCCAGAGGAAAAATCCTCTTGAACGAGGTTTGAACCTGGGTCAGCAGATCACAAGCGCAATGCGCGTCACTCTAACCACCAGGCTATCCCATTCCCCCATAATTTTCTTAGCTAGAAATAGGAAAAAGTATGTCTAGAAAACATCATAAGAAATCATAATGACTTGGTAAAACAAAGTTCATAACATTAACCTGCAATAATAAAGATTGTTAACAGCAAACACTTGAAATTTGCTCTAGATACCATTGCTCTTACTTCATTTTTACTCTCTCCTCCTCATCTTCTTCTTATATTGTTTACCCTTCTCCTTTCCCTTCCTTCTTTAGTTTTCCTCCTTCTCCTCTTTTCCTTCTTCTTCCCAATATTTTTCTGTCATTCTTCCATTTTCTCCGTTCTTCTTCATCTACTTCTTTGTTTTCTTCAAATTCTTCTGTTTCTGTTTCTTCTTAAAATACTGTGCCAATGCTCATGGCATTCATTTATACAATCATACCACACACACACACACATTACATTATAAGTCAGTTATGTTCATGGTATTCATACTAACAGCCATAACAGTAAAATCTGGATGGATTTTAGATATAAAAAAGGACAAGGTCATGTCATGCATGTCTTTGAATTTCAAAGCAATCCACAACCTTCAAAACAATCCACATACGTTCAAAACAATTCAAAACAATCCACACAACCTTCATTACAATCCACACAACCTTCTAAACAATCCATACAACCTTCAAAACAATCCACACAACCTTCATTACAATCCACACAACCTTCCTAACAATCCACACAACTCCACCAAACCATCAAAACAATCCACACAACACAAACCTGGCTCCAGCATCAAACTCTTTGGTTGCTTCCAGCACGACAGCCGTGGTGTTGAGGTATGGATATCTGGCCTTGACAATGTCCTCTGACATCTTCTGGTAGACTTTCAGCTTTCCAAAGTTGTGTCCAAAAGTGGGCCGCCATTCCTCCATGTCTATCACTGCCACGCCATCAAAGTCAGGCTTGGTCGTCTTCAGGATCTCGGCTTTCGCCAGCCCCAAGTGATTTGTGAGGTTGCCCCGCTGCAACAGTCCTCATTTTAATAATAATAAATAATAATAATGTATGGAATTTATATAGCGCTTAGCTATATATTTTGTCATCTTCGGCTTGGAGTGAACCTTGACCTGACTTGATCTGACTTCTCCTGTAACTTCTTGAGGAGTTAGTGGGGCACTGATCTCTACTTTTCAGTGAATAGTTGGCTTTTTTTTGGGGGGGGGTTTGTTCCTTGGCTAGAACTCTGGGGTTCACAAATGAGACTTTGCATATATATGCAACTATTTTACTCACCATTATAAGGTAGCTATATTCTGACTCCTGGAATAATTACTATACTATAGTCTTGGAATAATTACTATAGTCTTTATGTTAGCAGCATCACACATTCAGACAAGAAAATACTTGGATAAAAAATTGTTGCTTCTTTTTTTCCTCTTTATCATCACCATTGTTTTCACCAACATGACATGTATCACCACCATTGCGCTAAGCAATTACAACCACAGCAATGACTTCATATATTACCTAATACATCAAACAAAACATGTCAATGTTTGTATCCAAAGTTTTCTACTCACCTGGGGCACACCCCCATTGGCTACAATCTTGCCAGTTGTCCGATCCAACTCAGGCCATTCACCCAGGCGGTAATAGATATTCATGTTGTCGCCAGCGAAAGCGTCCTTCTCATTCTCCACGATGTCCCAGGCAGACAGATTGAGGCTGATGCCATGAGCATCACAACGCTGAGACGGCTCGTTCCAAATCACCATGAACGGACGGTCCGGCAGCAGAAACTTGGACGTACAGCCTGTGGCAGATTCTGCCGGTGTACAGCGGCCGGTCTCCTGTTCCGCGACTACTGATGTTGTGGTGAGTATGCCTGACAGTATCAGGACAACGTTGATCCAAGTCTTCTTGCCCATCGTTGTCCAGGCTTGGGTGTGTCTAGTGCAGTTCTTGTCTTTGCTTTCAGTTTACAGAAATGAAATATGAATACTAAATAAGTAAAAGAGCATGGGTGAAGAAACAAGCAATCAAACTTTTGCATAATATTTAAAGCATGGAAGAAGAAAAAAAGATGGTCCAAGATGGTTGTCTTTTGAATGAGATCCTATTAGTGTTATGGTAGGTCATAATACACAGACACATCACACACACATACACACACACGGTATATAACACACACACACACACCACACATCACTCACACACACAACACAACACACACACACCACACACACACATCACACACACACCACCACACACATACATCACACACATACCATACAACACACACACAACACACACATACACACAATGCACACACACACACACACCCACACACACACACACACAGACCCATCCATCTTTCTAAGATGATCTATAAACTCTTTTTTGCCAGTGTGTCCATCACACAAGAATTACAAAGGTCTAATGCAGTTAAAAAATTTAAGCTGCTGCACTTGGAATCTAATCTAATCTTGTTTATAGCAATGCTGACCACAAAGGCCACATAATAATAATAATAATAATAACAACAACAACAACAACAACAACACATCAACATTAACAACAACAACACAAGGAATTTATATAGTGCTATATCTTGCAATCAGGGCTGTCACCTTGTCAACTTTTTAAAACCTCAGATCTGCACTTCTGATGCACTTCTCAGAGTTGATCTGCAAATGGAAGCATTCAACATCAGTGAAAATCACAACCCTGGCAGTGCAGAGAAACAGACAGACCAGCAATGCCTGCTCCAACATTTAATTTGAGCAGGCAGAGCTGCCTGTGGGGTGAGGCACTTGAAAACGGTTTGATACACAAAACTTGCCACCTTGTGTGTACTTGCAGTCTAGTGCTGAAGTGGTGACTCCCAGGTGTGATGAGTCAGGCAAAGCGAATGTTCCAGGTCCCCCCCCCCCCCCCAGGTTGTTAAGCTGCCGAAAATATAAGACCTGCCACTGATCTCTGTATGTTTCAGCACTCCATGGATTCCATAATCAAGTGATTGACAGTAACTGAAAGTGTCAATGTCAGTCATTTACATGTTTGTGCTGTTCTTGTTTAATATTTTCCTATGACCGTATATACTGAATAACACTAAAGAAGTGTGGCTGTGCATTTTGAAGCAATATGGTCATATGATCTACATTCATTCAGTTTTCCCCAGTCAGCAGAAAATACCGAACAATGGGCTACCCTGATCAGAGCGCTAACATCATGTATGTAAGCGTTTCTCCATGGACAGGTAAAAACAATAGGGATATTGCCAATTTTTCAAAAATTAACAGAATCATTATGCCATACTTACTGTTCACTGCTTTCAAAATCGAGCCGTACTGTCTGTCAGTCGACCCAAGTACTGTTGTTTGGAAACGGGCTAGTTTCAACTTCCTCAATCTTTAATCTTGCAAATCACATGTTAATCATGTGACTTGTTGTGAAACACCATCCAAGGGAAGTGACTGTTATCAAATAAAGTGTGTAATCTTGAGATTATGGTTATTTGTTTATTTTGTTGTTTTAAAATAGTTTATTCGTTATATAGTACTTTTTATTTTATTTAATAAATATACAATGAATCTAGTGCACTTCAGGCTCTGCCGTTGCGATGTAAGTGTGGCAGTATCTGTATCTGCTGTGCTACCTCTAGACACTTCAGTCCGAAATCGGAAATCTCTGCTGGGACGTAAATTATATAGTCACAACAATAAAGTCTTGTATAATATAGTGGGTTGATGGTATTATTTATTTATTTATTCTTTTATATCGAGGATAATGGAATAAGCACTCATGTGCTTTTTTAAATCCAGTCCCCGTGTTTATGTGGTTTTGTAAATTTTGTCATCTGTTTCCACGGCACACAATGGCCTACTCTTCCGAAAAGCGGAACAGGATTTAACGTGGGCGCAAGATGTTCTGCATGTGTTCGAACACGGGACCTCGGTTTATAGTCTCATCGGAAGGACTTGTGTAGACCATAAATCGGATAGCGCCGCTGGGAGTTTAATATAATCAACCAAACATGTTCTGTGAAATCGTTTAAGGACTAAGTTAAATTCCAGTACCAGCCGCTGTGGGCTATGCATTAGAAGGTCGCGAGTTCGAATCCTGTAAGGGTCATAGGGATTTTTCTAATTCTGGCCGGCTCGTTCCCAGAGTGAGTGTGCTATGAACTCATTTAGTAGACTGGGACCACATATGCGAGCTCCATCCACTTTACCACTGAGATGTTGAGAGTGTTGCTCAAATTACCAGACCAACACTGTAGGTGCCTGTATCTCTCGGACCCGGTTGACGCCAGAATAATTATATTAGGAAGCGTTCAGTAGGCTTACAGCCTGCTATCACGTAGTCTCAAAGCACATGCAGTTCAATAGCAGCATCATTACATCATCATCATCGTCATGATCATCACGCAATAAAAACAAAAAAAATGTCTGAGTCCCAGTGGCTCTGGTCTCAGCGACCTCAATGTTAGTTTCTTCATACATTTCTGTGCCTGTGGTGAGTTGTGTGAAAGTCTTCGGCGTATTAAGTTCTGGGGAGAAGATCGTTGGAGGGACATTGTGGTGGCCACCATCCCAAGGAGGCCTCTCACTCAGTCTAGCTCTGCGACTGAGCTATTGCTGTCGTGCGTAGGGAGGCGGGGAGGGGGGGGGTGCTTAGTTGGTGTTGCCTCGCGTTCGTTAACTCAGGACCGGCATTATTGGACATCACCAAAGTGACCCAACAGCAATGCAGGGTCCCTCTGGCTGGTAGTTCTACGGCGGCCTGATATTGATGGGCTCCCTACGGACTTACCACCCCGTGGATGCGACATAACGAATCTGGGTATGGCTGGGGCAGAGAGATTGAATGAGCGGCATGGGAACAGCAGGACAAGAACGTTCACAGAAGTTGAGGCAGCAACAACCAAAAAACCCCAAACAAACAAAAAGTTGCATAGCTAAGTTTCTTTCTGATATTTTTTTAACTCATGTTTTTTGTTGTTTTTAATAACACATCCGGGGGGGCGGGGGGGGGGGGGGGGGGTCCGTCTAATATCACTTAAAGTGAACAGACATAAAATTGAAGTCAACAACAAACGAACAGTTCTTTATTCTGGTTTCGGTGTAACACTGTAGGTCTGGCCTACACATGGCATCAAACTGTGTTTGGGGGCCACCGATATTGAACAGAGGATACTGTTGTGTAGAGCCTCAGTGGAAAGTGTATGATTTGCCAATACTTCCAGATATGGCTTCCCATCCTTATGAAGGCCGTATTTCTTCTTTTATTGTTGTTGTTAGTGTTGCTTTTTTTTTTTCTTTGGAAGTCGTCATAAAAGATGATTTAGTTTTTTGTCATCTCGACCGCGGGTATTGTCCCCGAGAAGATGAAGTGACAAAAGGACAACAAAACAGCAGAAAATGGCCAAAAACAATAAACAAAGCCAGAAAACAAAAACAAAAAAAGAAGCACAGACAAACTATCCGAGGGCAAACAAAAGCCCTTTTCCAAGGAAAGGTAAACGTTTTATACGTCACTCATGGGTGCCTGACAATTTTCTCTGGCTGTTGAGATTTTTGCGTTTTTATTTGTTTTGGGGGTTTTTGTGGGGGGTTTCCCGTTTGTTTTAGGTTGTTTTGTTGTTGCTGGGGTGTTTTTTTTTTTTAGGGGGGTGGGGGTGGGGGTTCCATTCCTCGGCTAGGACTCTGTAGTTCACCAATGGGGAGATTTTGCATATGCGACTGTTTTTACCCACCATTAAGGTAGCAACATTCCGACTTCGGGAATAACTGTTTTGTTTTCCATTGCTTGCTTGTTTATGTTTTCTTTTCTTTCAGGCAGGCAGAGCTCGCATAATCCCTTGTTGGGTTAGTTTCACCTCTTGTCAGAACTACAAGAACCTCGGAAAGAAAGAAGGAAAAACAGAATGAATCAACAGATAAAAATATAAATGATCTGGGAGTACAACACTTGATGGGGGAAAATAACTGGAATAGAAGAAAGGACACAGAAATAGGGCGAGAGACTGTACGGACAGACAAGCAGACAGACGAACGGAAATTGACGAACAGACATAAGGACAGTACCATGCATTTGTTTGTACATGCTCATCAATGCACATATAAACTGCACATGCGCGTGCACGCGCACGAGCAACACACACACACACAGGATGACTGATCATGGATTTATTGATTTGGATAATATTGAACACTGTGACCACATCAATTGATGCAGATGATTTATTCCAGCCCAGTGAGCGTTCGTTATTCACGTAGCCTATGTGGGATCAATGTTTATTCAGCAAGGTGAGCGCACCACACACACACACACACACACACACACAACACACACACACACACACACACAACACACACACTAACACTAACCACACACGCACGCTCGCTCGCACGCACGCACGCACGCACGAACACACACACTCACAACACGCACACACACTCGCTCTAAACTTGATAAATAGATGAATAAATAAGAAAAAAAAAGAATACAAAAACAATGCTGAAAAGATTCTCAATAAAGGCTAATATGAATACATAAACTGCTATATAATGAGCATACACAGTTAATAACTGAAATGTGTGCAAAAAGGTTTAACATTAAACAAATTAATAGATATATAATTATGTAAATATAAATCCTTAAGGCCTAATTCAAAATGAATTGTTTAAATACCATGGTGAGTTTAAAACAAACACACAAACAAAGAAAAGAAAGCAGATAAAAGATTTGACCAGAAAAGTAGAATTGGCAAATAAATTTAAATCGGGAAAATGATCATAATCTGAAAAAGATAATTCTGTAAAATTAATGTAAACTTATTATACATGATTCCCCACCCCTAACCACACACACCACACACACACACACACACACACACACACACACACACACACACACTGGATATAGAAATACTGGTAAACATTATCTATAATCTCCATCAAATCAGTCAAACAAGGAAGTGCCAAATGAAAATACAAACAACTGGAACAATTAATAGGCAAAAGAAATCAAACAAGACAAGAAACATACAAAAGAAAATCACACACACACACACACACACACACACACACACACACACACACACACACACACACACACACACACCACACACAACCAAGCAAAGCAATCACTAAGTAAAAGAAAAAGAATAAAAGAGATGTAAATACACAGATAATACCAAATGAATGAATGAATAAATGAATGCATGAAGAAACAGACAGATACATGAACAAGCCTGTCAGTTAATCAATCAACCAACAAACCTACCGACCAACCAACAACAACAAAAAAGGAAAAAAAAAAAGAAAATTAACTAGCCAACGACAAACAAACCCAACCCAACAAATAATCTCTCTCTCTCTCTCTCTCTCCTCTCCTCTCTCTCTCTCTCTCTCTCTCTCTCTCTCTCTCTCTTTCCCAAACACACACACACACACACACACAGACACTGACACACACACACACACAGAGTCACAGATGGCTCAACAGGATAAACTCCTGCATAATCTTGGGCAGAGGCAACTGCTGCACTTTGAGCACGAAATGCTGACGCGCAGCAGACGCCAGAAGAGCCCGACGGATGCTCAGCACGCACTGCAGCTTCAGCGCGTGCGGCGTGTGCGCCAAGTCCACCAAGAGCTGCAGCACCTCCGGACAGGCCTGCAGCAGCGGCAGCTTCTCCTTGCGGCACTTGAGGAGCGTGCTGCAGTCCACGATGGCTCCGGCCTGGATCAAGAGGTCAGGCAGCGCGCGGTCCCTGCAGCTCTCCAGGGCTGCCGACAGCGGCATGTGGCCGTTGTAGCCCACGTGGTTGGGGTCTGCGCCGTTGAGGAGGAGGAGGCGGGCGGTGGGCACACAGGCGGCCCTGCAGGCCAGGATGAGCGGCGTGGATCCGCGGAACTGCACGGCGTCTATCACGGCCCCGTGCCGCACCAGCAGCGAGGCCAGGCGCACGTTCCCGCGCAGCGCCGCCACGTGCAGAGGGCGGAGCTTGGTGACGTCAGCGATGTTGACGTCACACGGGGGCTTGACGTCACGGCTTTGGCCATGTCGTAGTCTTGCAGATCCACGGCGTGCCACAGAGCCGTGCAGCCTCGGTCGTCGTAGATGTTGACGTCGAAGCCTGCCTGCACCAGTTCCTTCACCATGGCTGTCTTGTTTTTCACCAGGCAGGGGTAGAGGCAGGACAGCTTCAGGCGGTCCTGTTTAGTGTAGGGCTTCAGCTTGTAGCCGAACTGGTCCACGTGCACGATGTACTTGAGGTTGGGGTTGCAGCCGTAGCGCGCCAAGACACGTACTACCTCCACCTGTCCCGCCTCCGCTGCCTCCTCTATCAGGGTCTTCCCCAGGCGAGCCCTGGCTGAGGAATCGGTTTCCGTGGATCTGAAGGCGTGATCTGGACTCAGGCCTCGTTTTAAGTAGTCCTCTACTGACGAGGCATCCCCTGCCAGTATGGCTTGGTGAAGAGGTTTTTCCAAATAGTCCATCGTTGTTTCATGTGTTTATCTTATTAATTTGTTGTTGTTGTTGTTGTTGTGGTCTTGCTGGTGGCAGGTTTGAACGTGATGAAAGCCGTACAAAAGCGATGTGCCAGAAAGGAAGAGATTTTCTCATAGTGTTAGAAGAACCAGTTTGTGGTGGTTTTTATCCCTCTGGTGTATTCTTCTTGTCTTGGAGATGTAAGAATCATTTTATTTTTCTAGATTTGGAGTAGAATTTAGCATCTTACAGCCGTGTTCGTGAACTGTTTAGGGGTAGAGATGTTCTTTCTTCTTTTTTTTTTTTTGACTCTGAAAAATGTGCATACTGCTAATCTGTTTTTAATCTCTCCATTGCTGACAAAAATAGCAAAATTATGTCACAATAATAATGACGTTTCCATACCAGTTTAGCTGAAAAAAAGTATTATGTTTCCGATGGCAACAAAAATGTGGTCCTAGGCTAACTCCTTTTTTGTCATTTAATTGCTGAAGCTTTAAAACCTTTTGTTTTCCATTTTTGCTGAAGGGAAATTCAAAAGATTCTATGCTATATTTCTAAATGAGTACTTTTCAGTAACAAAAATCTCTGCCACAAATTTGAACTTATAGATCTATTCCTTCAGGTAGAGATTAAAAAACAAGAAACAAACAAAAACAACAACAACAAAACCAACAACAAAAGTGCCAGTAAAGCAAACTTGAAATCCAAATAGAGTGTGAATCAGTTTTGCATCATTTGATGACTTGGCACCTCTCCATTTGAAACAGACTATATATATAGTTCATTTGCAGGCTAACAGTTTCCGTTGATAACTTGGTAATACTCCATATTAAACAGTATATCAACTACTTTTTATCAGTTAATGACTGAAGTACGGTGATTTCAAGTACGGTGATTTCGCTTTTTATCAATTGATGACTTTGTACATTCAAAACAATATCAACACCCACTTTTTTTTTTTATCAGCTCCTAATTTGGTAGGCCTAAATCAACAGAATATATCCTTTGCTTTTATCATTTGATGATTAAACTGGTCACAGTGATTCTCGAACAAAGCAGAATACATTTCAGTGTAGCTCTGAAACAGACCATAGCATCTACTTTCTACTGTCAGTCTGTTTCTTACAGCTTTTCTATCTGCATTTGTGCCATGATTTCGTGATCATGTACCTCACTTTGCGGCGTAAAACACAGATCAAAGGCATGAAGTCAGCCACATCATGAATGATTCACAGGGATCGATGAACGATGGAGATCTTGTGGGACTCCGCTCCCCGTCGCCCTGAATAATGAAGACGCCAGCTGAGGATCACCCATGCAGGTGTGGTCTGGGGTTGTAGGCATCTGCAGAAAGATGTTGATTCATGGGCGGTGGGTGCTCTTGATGCTGAAACAGTGAGCGCAGACTGAAGTGGATTATACAATTATATGGCTAGCTGATCTATGTATATAAATGATGTGTTTCTTTCAGAATGTACAATATTAGTTCATGATATAACACCCCAAAGATTTAAGAGAAAAACCCCTGAAACAAACTATACACTTTAGATATTATACACAGACAGACAGACAGAACAGACACAACACACATCACCACCTTCTCTCCACCCCAACCCTAGCCCCTCCCAAAGATGGGGGAAATATAACAAAGCAGAAATAAACCAGCAAGACAGTACACACACACACAATGTCACAATAGGCCTAACACACACACACACCACACACACACACGCACGTCACAATAGGCCTCTACACACACACACACACATCATTATGCGCGTGGGTGTCTCAACGACCTTAAAGTGAACTGCATCACTTCCTGCTTTCTTCTTGGATTCCTGATCGCCACATAGATCTAGATCTACACGATTACCAAGCAGAGAGGAAAGACCAGACCTGCTTTCCACCAAAAACACTGAATCCAAACAAAGACCTGCTCAATGCCAGAGCCCCTGAAAATATACAACGCTGGGTCTAGGCTATACAGTGATCTACACTTGCAGGCCATTAATTATGCATTATATAAAGGTCACAGTTGAAAGCACCAAGTCTACTATTGTTCCGCTGTAGAACTGCTTCATAAATCAGTCTTTTATGGTAGATATAATTAATCACTTACCTTGTATTAATAAGGCCTTAACATACAACTCCCTCGCATGCAGGGATAGACACACACAGAAGTACAAGCAACAAACCAAAACAAAGGAATCGCGCACACTGGACGATTCGATCGCCAGCGGTAGGCTACATTTTACCTGCTGCCGCTGGTGCCGCCAACACCACTAGCATGTCTTCTGCTCTGTGAATGTGCTCTGTCAGGACCTCTGGCGCCGGTCCAATAATCACGGATCGAACGTAAGGTGTACTGCCACAGGCACTTGATTTTTACATACTGCCCGTTCTGTTGGTTGGGTTGATCGTATTAAATTCCCAGCGGAGCTATCCGATTTAGGGACTGTACCATCAACTAACCATCGTCGAAATCCACAACCTGTCTCATAGCTATCTGCAATTTATTTTGCTATGACAAAATGGACATCATAGACAAGCTGAGCGCACATCTTCACCCCCCTCCCCCCCCCCCCCCACACACACACTAGCGCGCGCGCCCCCATGTGCTCCCAGCTTGATTAAGGCATTCTCAAGTCATGCACAAGCGCGCGCGCGCCACACACACACACCATCACCAAACAAACAGACAGACAAAAAACCCTACATTTAATGAGCTGGGACAACTTTGACGGTTAAGCCGGTGTTCTCATGGAAGAAACTGGCTAGTGTGGACAGAGTTGGCCCGAATCAGTAATTAATGACTCCCCCCCCCCCCCCCCCCCCCCCGTAGTCTGAACTGTTTGCTCTATACAACTCTGATTGCCTTAAGGACAATAATTTAGCTTTGTCTCGGCTGGTTGGAAAGCCTTCTACTGCCCAGCTCTTATCTGCCTCTTTTAAAACCGTTATTGGAGCACAGATTCCATGCTGGGTGTACTTTTAGCTATCCATGCCACCAGCCACAGCTGGCCCACTATTCTGCAAAAGATGCATGGGGTTTCTGAACAACATCTTTTGTGTACATGTCCACACAAGCACACAGGACTTCAGTTGGGAGTTTTATTTGAAGGATTTGTAGAGGAATCCGGTTTGAATCAAACTGTAAGGGTATTTTCTTCAGACAGCAACGGATGGAGGCTCAAGCCCGCCGGCACCAATAGTTCCAGATCATAAATCAATACTCAAATAATCAAATTAAATTATTTTATTTGGAGGATGATGAATAAGCACACATTTGCATTTTTTTTTAACATACAGTCCCTGTCCTTGTCAGGGATAACATCAACCCCCCCCCCCCCCCCCCCCCCCACACACACACACACACCACACCACACAATAAAAGCATGCACACAAACAAGAAAACTAAACCACATCAAACACAAAGAAACAAAAACTAGAGACCCCCAAAAAACCCCCACCACCCACAATAATAACAAACAAAAGAACAATACCCCCCCCCCAAAAAAAAAAACAACCCAACAAAAACAAACAACCCCCAAAACCCCAAAACAAAACCCCCAAATCCCACCAAAACCCAACAAACAAACAGTTACTTGCTGGCGTATTTTCTGACACCCGCTGGTTTAAGACATCAAGACTAAGGAAAGGATCAAGGGTCAATTATGAAAAATATATTCCATGATAAATAATCGTGAACTTTTTTTTAACATGTTCCGTGCATATGGTATCTGCTTTAGCCTACTTACATGAGTGATATCATGCAGATAGTCATTGGTAGCGTCAGTTGCTCAACAGGAAAATAAAGTTACAAAAGTAAATTACAAGTAATTAAAAAAACGAATGAACCACAAACTAAATAAAACACGAAATATCATGACATAACCGAAAAAAATAAATGTCATATCGTTCTAGAAGAGAAGATAATATTATGAGTCTTGTAAAAACGAAACTTCGTCCAACTTTTACAATTCCCGAATGCGGCGTTTCGCGGCTTTGTTTTGTCAGCTTACACAGGTCTGCGCAATTACAGCAACATCTGCAGAGTGGGACACTTGCAAGTGGCTTTGGTTTCTTATTGCCGAAAAAGCAAGTTGTTGAGCTTACTAAAGTCAAAACCTCGAATTTTTTCTTGCCAGAACATCATGCCTCGTGCAAAAACGGTAGAACTGGTTTAAACTGGCCTCTCTCTGTCTCTGTCTCTCTCTCTCTCTCCGAGTCTCTTTCCCAAGAGCTCCCTGTGTCACACTAACAAGTTAGAATATGTTCATGTTTGTGTAATAGCCCAGGTTTGAGAGATCATCATGCTCAAGTTAGCCTGCTTACAGAAAACAATTTGTTACCCCAGGTCTAGCTTGTTTCCTTTGGGTTTTTTTGGTGGTTTTTGTAGCTGGTCAAGTGCAAGAGTGGACTTTAAATTTTAGGACCCAACAAGGATCAGTTTACATGTAAATTGTAATAATACACGATGTCACAACTGTTGTTTTTATCTAGACAAAGTTAGCATTGCCTGAGATATTGAGATCAGAATCAAATCCACAAAATCCAGCATCATCAGCATGAACATGAAGTGATTGCCCAACACACAAGCAAACCATCTTAGACTTCCTCTTCTCCACCACCTTCAACATTGTGAGGATTCTGTATGTGTACATAGACTTTTTATTTATTTATCTATACATCGGGGTGTATGCTGGGTATGTTAATCCATCGAACACTGCTCAGCATGAATGACGGAATCATTAATGTGTGCATTTGATCTTATGCATGTGTATATATATATATATATATATATATATGTACACTCAGGAAGGGAATGAAGGCAATGGCAGGTTAGCACTTGAAGTTGACCTGGGTGATCGTAAAAATCCCCACCCTTAAGTTAATTCACCATACGCCTCCAAGATTTTAACCCACGACTTCATCAGTTCATGACCCATGGGATTGAAGTCAATCGGTCTTAACAACTGGGTTGTCACATCTGCTGGTTAGATGATAGACAATGAATAGATCTATGTGTAACTTTGTTCTGTAACTCACTTAAGTTAGTCACTAACTCTACTACATGACTTATGATTTTTTTTTTTAAAGATGGTACATGAAATTTCTTTTTTAAAAAGAGACAAGAGAAAGACAGTCACTAAGTCAAGTGTCAGTGTCACTGATTCAGACCCAGTGAAAGGGTAAGACTAAGAGTACTTCTAATCTTGACTATGTAATGCTGGACAGGACTCACGAGTCTGAGCTTGAGAGATCTGTTTAGATTCATCAAACTGTCTGAAAATAATTTCAAAGTATTAAACCTAAACCTAGTAAAAGCATCAAAGTTTATTCTAAACGAATTCTGGAGCATCAGAGTTTACATGATCTGATTCTTAATTCTTGGAGTAGTTCTCCATTCTTCCAGTATGTCCCACTATGAATGTGAAATTATGTCATTTGTCTCTCATTCTTGAAGTTCTGCAGTATTTTCACACAACCCAAGGAGTAGTCATGTTCAGAACATTTTCACGTTGTTTGTTTTTTGTTTGGTTCTCTGTAAGAAATCCCAGACTTCTGAGAGTTGACAGGAAATTCAGAAAAGTATTACTATTTGGGCCTTTTATTTATTTTTGTATATATATTTTTTTTTTACACTATCAGGGGGCTGGGTCATGTCCAGATCATGAATTCTGAATGCATGATGTTTATAGTTCTACTGAAAACTGTTGGAAGTTGAGTGATAATTTCATTTTATTTCACGGCTTTCAGACCATTTGATTTTTAATTCATGATCATTTTGTTTCATTTCAGACCAAAGCCTCCAAGCCTAAAGAGCAGCCTGGAGAAGCTGCCGCAGCACAAAAAGAAACCAAGAAGGTTGGCTTGAGACCTATTCAGCTTTAGGGATGTCGAATGGGCACATAAAATGTAATGTCACAAACACACACACAAACACACACTCACGAACAACTATGCAAACATTAGTTGTTCGACAATTCATCAATGTAGCAGATATATTTGCAATAAATGATGGAGATAAAGAATGTTCAAAGCAAAAAATAAAAATTACAATGAAAATGTGGTGGTGGAGAGGGTAAGTAGGTCAGGGAATGTGAACAGAGCTTGATTCAGGAAGTCAAATCAAGTCAACAGCTAGAATTTATTTAGAAAATTTTGTAACCTGAAACTCCTTGGAGGGGGGTGGGGTGGGGTGGGGAGGAGTAAAACTAAAGAGAATGGCCATGAGACTGCAGGAAGTGTTTTTCTGTTAGGAGAAAAATGTATAAAAGTAAATCAGGTAAAAACAGAACTGCTGTGGTGTCTTTTGTGGTTCTTGCCATCATTTGGCTTCATCAGCCAATCTTTTCAACTAGCTGGAGTTATAGTTAAAACTAAAAGCAAAATATGCAAAAGAACACTGCAATAACAGCAACAACAGCTATGGCTTTTCATAGACCATGTCTAGGACTGATGGAAGACCTGAAATGAAGTGGATGTGTACCTGTCAAAAGAGAACACAATCAATACATTAACAACATTCCTTTCCATCCAAAACCGGGTTTGTATGGATCTTTTCTTTTTTCACATTTCTTCTTGCTTTCAGAATAAATGTTGATGATAGAATTGATTACTTAATCACCTGACCAATTTGGTCATCATGGGGACTGGGTATGTCTGCTGCAGATTCTGTGAAGAGTTACCTGACTGCCAAATTTGCTATTTCAGGAAAATATTTGACAGGATATTCGGCATTCTCACCATCTGTCAACTCTCCCATGGAGTCTTCTATTGTCCTGGAAACGAGCTAGAACTAGGTATTGAAAATTAAAAAGATACAGCTGTATCTTCTTATTCAACTGCTCAGATAGCAACTCTGTCAAAGTGTCATGAGCAAAAAGATGCTGCGCTGCCGTTAAGCACCTGACAAGTCAGGTCTAGCGCATCTGTGGTGTGGAGCTGTATCTCAACTGCCACACAATATAATTGGTTTTTGCCTATTACTTAAGACATGGTTTCTTAAAGAAATTAATCAGGAAATGAGGATGAATGAATTAGCCAGGATTCATTGTGCACGTCTGCGTTCTTTTTACTGCATGCACTAAACACACACCTGAGAGATGTTAAATCTTATTAATTGATCATGTTCAAAAGTTTAGAAAGGTGTTTTTAAGGAAAGAAGATCATTCTGCTTTAACTGTGTTTGTCAGCGTGGGCGTGGGAAGAAAGAAGAGAACGGGGATGACAGTGACACGGAGGCGTCAGGCAGCGCGGAGCCTCCTCCCAAGCTGGCCAAGAAGGTGTCTGATGGCCTGGCCTCCATGGACTTCTCTTCAACCGCCAAGACGGAGGACGGCCGAGCCTGGAACCTGAAGATCGCCTCCTGGAACATCAACGGCGTCCGGGCCTGGTTAAACGTGAGGGATTTCACTGATCGCTTTTATTCCTTCTGCTTTTGTCTTTCTGTCATTTTTCTGCTGCTGTTTTCTTTGTGTATGTTGAGTATGAGTGTAGGTTTGCTGGTGTGGGTACAAATCAAGACAGAATTTTTTGTGTTTCTAAACCCAAAGGATCTAACTCTTTCAACCCTGAGACCAAGCCGCTCTCTGGGGTAGGTACCCATTGCGTTATTGTTGCCACGTAAATTTAACGTGCAACGACGACAACGCAACAGGTACCTAGCCTGAGAGCTGCTGGGGCTCAGGCCGGCAAGACTGCTCAGCCTCTCCCTATCAGTGCCTGGGCTTAGGGTTGAAAGAGTTAATGAACAACATTTAGAAAAAAGTAATGACTGGAAAGAGTGAAAAACACAAATGAAGGGCATTGAGGAGTGCCTTGTATCAGTTTATGACAGCAGGGAAGAATTCAGAGTTTTCAGATGTACATGAAGTCTGACATCTTGTGTTGAAAATTCTTCAGGGTTGAACACCATTCAAATGCTGTTGAAAATTGATGTTTAAAAAAAAAAAGCCCAGCAAACTCTTCGCCATCAAATTTTTGACTGAAATTAACTTTTATTTGACTTTCAGTTGTGTTATTGAAGTGTGTACCAAGCAAAAAGACCAAGCTTACGTTCATACTGTCAGTGTTACTCTGCTGTCAGATATCACCCGTCAGTCTTTTGATTTATCAGTTTTCACTGTTGCTTTCTGGAAGTCTGTCCTTAAGTTGTGGCTGTTTATTAACAGCCCCCCCCCCTGACAAAAAATACAGAAGAAAGGAAACCATTGGCGTGTGTGATTTGAATAACACTGACCAATATAGCCTGGAAAATATGTGGCATGTTTGTTTGCTCTTGAGATTTAGTAAACTAGCCTTCAGTGTGAACAGTGTGTATTAGACCGGCATGTGTGTGTGTTGTACAACAGAAAGATGGCCTGAACTACCTGACTCAGGAGAAGCCAGATGTCCTGTGCATCCAGGAGACCAAGTGCTCGCAAGACAAACTGCCGGCCCAGCTGAAGGTGGACGGCTACAAAAGCTTCTGGTCCTCTGCGGAGAAAGAGGGCTACGCTGGCACCGGCATGTACTCCAAGACTGAGCCCATCTCCGTCACCTACGGCATTGGTGGGTAACATTCCCCATCTACTTTATCCCAGGCAATCAGTTTCTGTTCACGACAAATGTCATCCAGCGATTTTGTGGCCAGTGCTCTGCAGGGAAATAAGTTTCAAATTTTAGTTTGTTGAATGTTTTTTATGTTTTTTTAAAGTTTCATATTTTGTTTTGTTCATTTTTAAAAAATGTTTTTTTTTTCAAAATTAAAAAAAAAAATCCACTTCATAATTGACCAGTTTTAGGTAATACTTTACTTCGTTTAGAGTTTTCTGTACAGATTGAAAGAATGTTCTCAGTATGTACAGAGAAAGAAACAAGTTTTTATTTTTCCTCAGACAAAATTTGTACGTGGTGTGTGTGTGTGTGTGTGTGTGTGTGTGTGTGTGTGCATGCATATGAGAGACAGAGAGAGAGGCAGGCAGACATACATACAGTCAGTCAGTCAGTCAGTCAGTCAGTCAATCAAAGGAGCTTGGGTGTGGTGGTGTGTGTTGGGATCAGTATGAGCTCCCTGGGAGCAACAGCACTGGGACATCCTTGAAGGTGAAGAAAAGCTGCAGTAAATGATGGTGTCCATGAACATTCCCTTCTTTTTATTATATATGTATATATGTATTGTTTTTATATGTTGTCAGGTGCTAAGAAACACGACAACGAAGGCCGAGTGATCACTGCTGAGTTTGATAAATTCTACCTGGTGACTTCTTGTAAGTATGAAATTATAATGAATTGATAAGTAGAACCCCTTTTTTTTTTTTTAAAATAGAAAAATAACCCATCGTCATACATAAAAAATACTCCCCCCAAAAAAACCATACTGAAAGTATAGTGTGAGCGTACTCAGAATATCTGCCCAAACAATTTTCTAGCAGAAATACAAATAACTGTAAACATTGATTTTACGTTTAACCTGTTTCCTTTATCCCTACTCTTGTCTGCCCTTTCTTCTTTTCAAAGCAGATGCATTCAGTTACAGACACACACACACACAGACAGACATACATGTGCATACGCATACTGCCACTGTTTTTGCAGCCAGGGCTAGCATGATGGGGAGCATGTTGTGTTAGAGTGACTACTGTTGCTGAAGTTGGGATATTTTCTGGACTGTAAAATAACATTTCGTTGTTGTGGTAGAGTGACTACTGTGGCTGAAGTTGGGATATTTTCTGGACTACAGAATAACATTTCGTTGTTGTGGTAGAGGGAGTACTGTTGCTGAAGTTGGGATATTTTCTGGACTGTAAAATAACATTTCATTGTTGTGGTAGAGGGAGTACTGTTGCTGAAGTTGGGATATTTTCTGGACTGTAAAATAACATTTCATTGTTGTGGTAGAGGGAGTACTGTTGCTGAAGTTGGGATATTTTCTGGACTGTAAAATAACATTTCGTTGTTGTGGTAGAGGGAGTACTGTTGCTGAAGTTGGGATATTTTCTGGACTGTAAAATAACATTTCATTGTTGTGGTAGAGGGAGTACTGTTGCTGAAGTTGGGATATTTTCTGGACTACAGAATAACATTTCGTTGTTGTGGTAGAGGGAGTACTGTTGCTGAAGTTGGGATATTTTCTGGACTACAAAATAACATTTCATTGTTGTGGTAGAGAGACTACTGTGGCTGAAGTTGGGATATTTTCTGGACTACAAAATAACATTTCGCTTCTGTGCCCCTGCACCTTGTGATGTGGTGTGACTGCTATATTGTTGTATAGAAATAGTTTTGCATGGATAAGATTTTATCGTGGTGATAGATATCTCGTCTATAGACTGGGTGGGATGTAGCAGTTTTCTGTTTCAGCAGGTCAGTGAGTTACAAGTGTGATTGTTGCATCTTTAATTTCTTTTTGTGAGATGTTTGAAAAGTTGGTGCAGACATTCTAGGATGTGCCATCTTTTTACAGTGATTGGAAACACTAAGCTAAATGCAACTCGAAGCTAAAGGTGTCCCATAACCTAAGGGGTCGTAGGGGAGTGAGGCATCAGTGACTTCAGCTTCTCAAGTGGCCAGCATATTGAGGGCGGTGCCCATCTCCTCTCCCTTGCTACATTACCATCCCTGACCCTAAAGAGGGCAGGTACCCATTTACAGCTGGGTGAATTGGGGAACTGTACTGAAGCCAAGGCGTGCAAATGGTCACCCATCCAATTGGTAACCACGCTCGATGCTGCTTACCCTTGGTTTGGGAAAGCGAATGCTGTGAGCTATCCCGTAAAAACATGCAACTAGTGACTATGATTTTGGCGATTGTGGTAGGGGAGACTATTTTCAACAGTCAGTGTAGTGAAGATTAATTCAAAGGATTTTTTTTTATAGAATGGACGGTGCTGTGTTGGTGGTGATGAGGTCTCTCTGTGTAGTCAGTTGGTGTCTCCATTGACACTGTCAACGGTTGGAGGTCCATGTAGTGCCTCTACTGTTTGCCTTCTTTGTTTTGTTTTTTCCTCTCTGCTGAGTTCCACAATCTCCTGTAGCCCTCCTCCCAGACCACTGACCTCAGTGATGTTGGCAGTGTAAGATGTTGGGGGTCTGCCTCTTTTCCTTCCCTGTGTAGAGCAGTCCAAAAAAAGAGAAAGAATTTCATTGTGGAATACCTTGAATTTAAGTGCTGTAATTCTTTGTTTGCAAAAACATTCCTAGTATTATTGTGGAACAGGGAGAAAGCATTGGCCTCAGAGATTTATTGACCGACACTTTTGATTGTCTTGCTGATCCTTTTTAATGATAATTATGTTTGTCATTTCCAATATGAAATTTAAACGGTCAGCATCCCTGAAGTCTTTCACGGTGGCCCAAAACAGTCGCTTACACAAAAATCTCACCTTGGGTGAACCTGGGAGCTCTAGTCAAGGAATGAACTATAAAAAACAACCACCCCGGAACAAAAGGAAGAAGCCGGTCAGTCTTCATGTGATGTGTTTTGCAGATGTGCCCAACTCGGGCCAGGGTTTGGTTCGCCTGAAGTACCGCACTAAGGAGTGGGACGAAGACTTCACTGCCTACCTGAAGGAGCTGGATGGCAAGAAGCCCGTCATTCTTTGCGGAGACCTCAACGTCGCCCATCTGGACATTGGTAGGTAGAATTTCTCTTTTTAAAAATTTTTTTTTTTAGAATGAATTGATTAAAAATTTTTTTTACTGCTATTGCAGTGCAATATGTATTGTAGTCTATTTTATTCTACTACATTGTATTGTATTTTATCGTATTGCTTTGTATTGTTTTGTGTTGTAGTGTGCTGTGTTGTATTGTAAGCAACTCGCAGTCACTCAGACTGACTTCAATGCAAGAAATTTGGGCTGCTGTACGCAGCAAAAGCCATGGACACCAAAGGAACACCTCCCATTGAAGTGAAGAAAAATCCTCTGTTTCCCTCTTTGAGTGTCTTTTTTTCTTCAGAGTTAAACCATAGATGACTCTTATTGTCATGGGTTCTTTAACATGTGTAAAATGTAAGTTGCACATAAGATCTCGGTATCATCTCATCTAAAAGTCTAGTGTTCAGACCATCCACCACTCATGATTTGGGGGATGAGGGTAAATCCAGTTTAGACAAGAATTGAATCTACGACTTCTCCATGCTTTTTAGACCAGTGCATTACCACTAGACCGCTGATCTGTCAAAATGAGCAGTGCTGTCATCAACTGAAGAGTGTTGTCACCAGCGGGTGTTGACCTGTTTCTAATTTCTTGTGGGCTTCCTACAAGGATTTCATGTGGATGTTTTTTTGGGGGAGGGGGGTGGTGTTGGTTGTTTTTTTGGATTATTTTGGCAAGAGTGTTAATGTTGAGTCTCTTTATCTAATGGCGTTATGGGAAGTGCCTGCTCTGCAGTGCTATTTGCCCCAATGGCCTAACTTACGTTTGCCTACCAAAATACCTACCATTTCTTTTTGTTTGTTTGTTTATTATTCAGTTTTAATTCTGAACGTTTATGTAACCTGGAAATGATAAATGAGGCAGACTGGCTGGCTGGCTGGCTGGTTGATTGGCTGGCTGGCTGGCTGGCTGGCTGGCTGGCTGGCTGGCTGGCTGGCTGGCTGGCTGGCACCTCCCCCATGATAACCCAGGCGTGCGGTGTTGCAGACCTGAAAAACCCCAAAAGCAACAAGCGCAACGCGGGGTTCACTGACGAGGAGCGGGCGGGCTTTGGCCAGCTGCTGGAGGAGGGCTTCATCGACTCCTTCCGCACCCTGTACCCCGACCAGGAGGAGGCCTACACCTTCTGGTCCAACTTCAGGCAGGCCCGCGAGAAGAACATCGGATGGTCAGTTCAAGGATTATTATTTATTATTATTTTATTTTATGTCTGTTTGTTTGTTCCTAGGCTAGAGCTGAAAGATTTACCATAGGTGGGATTTGTGGTATGCAACCTTTTTTTTTTGTCCAGCGTTAAGAAAGCTGCATTTTGACTTTAGGGATGATGTCTAAGCTAAACATGATACCAGTGTCTGCATGTATTTTTTCAGTTTTGTCATTGGTTTCTTTCTTCCATCACACAATGGCTTATTCCTCTGAGAGGCAGAGCAGGTTTTAACATGTGTGCAGATGTTCTGTGTGTTTGTACACGGGACCTTAGCTTGTAGTTTCATCTGAAGGACTTCAGGGAGTGGAGTTGTACTGATGTTAACTCCAGGGGAAAAAGTCGCCTTGAACAGATGCCTTGGTGTTGGTTCAAACCCAGGCTATCGGATCACGAGTGCTATGCTGTACTGACTTGGCTATCCTCCTCTCTTCTGTACAGGGATTATGATTACAAGCATAATCAGAAACTCGTTAAAAAGTTGTCTAACTCTGTCCGGTAAATTATCTTTTTTTAACGAACAAAAATGTAATTCAGATTTCTGTAACTTCAGCAGATATCCTCTTCCACTTCACTAACATCAGCCTGCCAATGTCTGTGTGTTTTCAGGCGCCTGGACTACTTTGTGATGTCGGAACGTCTGAAGAAGGATCTGTGTGACAGCATCATCCGCACACACGTCATGGGCAGCGACCACTGCCCCATCGTTCTGCTGCTGGCCCTGTGAGGTGTCGTCTGCTGATGGGCTTGATCAGTGGACCATTGCAAGAGCTGCCTGCCATATTTGCTGTCTCAACTATTCAGTGGTGCTGGTGCAGGAAGTCACACCATCCTTGCAGAGTTTTGGATAGCGTTATAGAAATGTCGACTTCGGTCTGACAGTTAGGTTTTCCCTATTGTTTTAAGAAGGATGAAGATGAGTGCTTTTTTTTATCTTTGAAGTTGATGTTCTGTGTATGTTGGTGTATGTGATTTTGAAGACTCTCTTGGAAAAATCAGGATTTTTAACACAGGGCTGTTGAATCATGGAATCTTTTATCATCATCAATTACAGTTGTATTTCAGTTCTGTGTGTGAAGAATGAATGATGCTTGGTAGAGATTGTAAGTGTTGACAGATACTGTAACAATCTTATTCCTGACCCCCCCCCCCATCTAAAGGTTGGCTGTTTGTCAGATCGGACAGGGTTCAGTGTAATTGTTTCATGTTTACCAGGGCCACTGGTATCTGTAGAACCCACTTGTGCAGGTTATACATAAAGGAATGTGTTAAGAGTTCGTCCCCATATGCTTGATCGCCATGCTAAGAGAAAAAGAAGAATTTAAAGAGAGGAAAATGGGGATTGAGGATGGGGAGTAAGAATGGTCAGTAGGGACGGGAAGTAGGAGAGGATGAATAGTGTTCACAGTGGAAACAACTGATCCCTGTTTACAAGGTCAGGAAGATGTCATAAGCAAAAGTCTCGAGGCAACCATAAAGGCTTAAGCTTCAGGAGGCTGCTGTATTTTTTTGGGTATACATCTTTCACACGTTTTTACTTGACATCTTCCTATCAGGAATGACAGAGTGTGTAAGAGGCTACATGTGGATGGGATCCCCCATTGCACTGTGCCTGTTTTCTGTTACTTCTTCAGTAAGGATAGTGTGTTATTGCCTTTCAAGACATTCGGTTATATTATTTTTCATTATTTTTGTTCGTTTTGAGTGACCTTTATCGTTTGCTGAGACCAAGGGAGATGAGCAACAGGGTTCTGTCGCACGATTCAGTATTGATGGTGAAAATGTTCCGTACAGTTGTGCCTGTTGTGCTTTGTGTCGATAGAGGAAGCAAGTGTAGTGAGTGTTATTTGATAGTTGAAGGCATTGTCGTTGTAACTTGCTTTGCTGATGAAAAGCTCTGATAGTATTATATGTTGCTAATGTTTGAATAATGCATTGTTGTTGTGCTTAGTGTTGTCTTGTCATCTTACAATGACACCTGATTCCATTGTCTTTGTGGTGGTAGGTTTATTTGTTGTTTGTGTGATGGTTTTTTTGTCGTCTGTTTTTGTTTTACCAGTAAAATTTGGTTTTTTGGATTAAAAATTTTTTTTTTGATTTCTGTCCCCTTTTTTTTAGCATGGTGGTTTTGGTCCATCCTTCTTTTGAATCTCAAAACATTGTAACAATATGACGCAAGTAGTCAGACCACTGAAAACATGAAAAGCTTTTGTTTTTAAGTATCTGAAAAAATGAACAAATTAGATAAAAGAAAAGCTTTGCACAATTGTGACAGTATCATGTCGTGTATCACTGTTGTTTTGAAAGCACTTATAGAAATTATACCTAAGAAAACAGCATTTTATTGTCATCAGAATTTTGTGATTATTTGTAGTTTGTGATTATTTTTAGTTCTGAAATGATGCGTACAAGTATTGTAACTGAATGTGGCATTCAAGTTTGACTGTTTTTTGTTGTTGTCTTTTTCTTTTTTCTCATCAATTATAGCGCTCCATGAATTGAAAAACATGGTTTATTGAAAAGGGTGGTGGTGGTAGAATTTTGGGTCAGATGGTGTGGTCATGTTTTTCAGTCCTTTTACTTTTTTCTAATAAGAATTCATTCCATTTGTCAGCTCATTTCAGAACTTTCAGTGTTGTTACTAGTGAAAAGCTGGGACACATAATTCACATAATTATTTTTACTTGTACACTGTAAATACCATGATCAAATTACAGTGTGTTATTGGGATAAACCATGGCCAGAGATTCAGGATAACATTGTGTGCCTGTGCCACAGCTCTGTCTGTGTAAGATGTACAGGAAGGCAGAGAGGAATGCAGAATATTCTGCCTTACAATATGATCATTTGACTATCAGTATGGATATGAGAGACATGTTGCTCTGAATTGTTTTTATATGTAGGCCTATATTTTGAGAGTTGATTCATTGTTTTAGAAAGATTCTGTATCTTGCAAGACAGATCTGGGCTTTTTGTGGGTTTTTAACAAATCGGATATAACCCAGCAAATTTCGAATTCATACCAAAATAAAAAAAAAGCCACAAAATCCCCAAACCACCATGTGAAAAGCCCAGATCTGTCTTGTCTCTGAACATTTTTTGGATCGTTTCTCAGTTTTTGTGTACTTTTATTTTTCCACTTGTGTCATCATGATGTTATCTATGTTTGTTTTAGCATTCAGAGGCAAAATTTGAAATAAGTTTTAGTATTTTTCCACACTCTTTATTGTGTACTCAGCTGTTTTTTTCTCCTTAAATTTTTTCCCCTGATATTGAAAGTAACTTTTATGCATACACAATTTGTGTAAAGAGTGCTGCTGGTTTTAAATTGGTTTCATATCTCTTTGTATTTTATGAACTGTTGTTGTACACACATTCCCTCACTCACCCACATTTTCTTTACCATTACTCTTATCTTTGTTTGGAAATGTGTCATGTGTTTGTTTTTAGTTGATGTAATCTGTAAGAAAGAGAGAGAAAGGCAGCAACTGTGTGTAGATGTCATTGTCACTTTGCATCAGGTTTTTTTAAAAAAATCATTGGTTGTTTTTTTTTAATGTGTTCATCTTCACTGATGGGGATGGAGAAATTGGAATATTGTGCACCCTATCTTCATAGTATCAATTTGAGAATCTGAATAAATATTGTCGTTTAGTAAGCCTGTTTTTGGTGTAATATGGGTGATAAGTATCTCTTTCTCTCTTTTCTCTGTGTTCCTTTGCTGGGTGGGGTACATAGTACCTGGTTTTCTCCTGTGATTAAAACTCTGCACGAGGTCTGCCCACTGGCCGATAAGTCCATGTTCAGATCAGCTCATTTCTTTGTACAGGATGCATGCTGGGTATATTTGTGTTTCCATAACCCACTGAACACTGATATGAGTTATAGGATCTTAAACGCGCATATTTGATCTTCTGCATGTGTATATACACAAATGAAATTAAGGCACTGGCAGGTCTGCATATTATGTTAATGTGGGATATTGTAAAAATCCCCCACCCTTTATTTTACCAAACGCTGCTGCTAAGTTCATGGACTCACTGGATTGAAGTCAAACCGTCATAAGCACTTGGCTACAGCATACTGTCATGTACACATCGCTGATAGTAAAATTGGGTATACGTAGGTTAAACTTCAAAACCCAAGACCACAACCTCACAGGAATAATAGTCATAGAGTCAACAATGCAGAGCCAACACATTTGTGTGCATATCTGCATGTGCACGTTTGAACACATACATGGACTGGAAATTACCCAGTTGCTGCATTGCTCACACAACCACATTCTTGCTACATTCACTCAAAATTCTCTCTCTCTCTCTCTCTTTACATACACACACACACAGGATGGAAACAGGTACAAATTACAAAACCATACACAGGACAATTAACAAGCACAGAGTGCTTATTCCATATCCTCAAAAAATAAATAAATAAAAACACAGCATTCGATCAGACACAAACAAGGTTTATGTCAAACCCAAACTCACAAGAACATTCTTTTTTTAAAAATGACTCCAAAATCATTTTCTTTGAACAATATTTATTCATTTACTGGAGTAAATCACAAAATTTACATAACGAATCTTATGCAGTCTTTTGCAATAACTGGAGGAGAAAAAAAAAGTCTCCTGTAGAATAATATAACTGATGCTTGGAAAGTCTCAAAAGAAGAGTAAACAATTTCTTATGGATGATTTTGTGCCAAAGAGGTACAATGTACTGCAAGTATGACTGAATGTGTTGTAATCATATCAGACCATAATATGCAATCACAACCCACATATTGCTCTCTCAGCCTGATGAAAGGGAAACTGCCAGGACAAATGACCTTTTTGACCTTGACCTAATCCGCATTGCATCTGTGCAGAGCCGTACTTGCAAAATGTTTGTCAAAGTTCACATGTAAATTCTTGATACAGAGGTCTCGATCTTTCAGAGGAAATCTATTTTAATGGAAGCTTCTTTCTTATTGGTTTTTTTTTTTTACGATGCATATACATTTTTTACCTTGACTTGTCCTGCATTGCACATGCCCAGAGCCATACTTGCAAAAAACGGCAAGTTTTGTATCAAAGTTAACTTGTAAATTCTTGATACAGCAGGTCCCATCTTTCATTTTAAAAATATGTTATAGGAGCTTCTTACCATGCATATCTGTAGGGTTATAGTAGCAGACATTATGAATGTCAAAAGATACTAGATATTTTAAAAACCTTTACCAAAAGAAATTTATTTCATGGGATATATTTTTTATATCTGAAGATCTAGTCATATACATTAGTATGTGAAAAGATCCATTGCTAAATATTTTCAACTGCTTGCTGGAGTAATGTCTCCATTGACAGTTCTAGAATTACACATTGACATTTCTAGAATTACACATTGGTTTTCCTGGAATTTCTCACAGCTAACTAGAAGCATCCGCCCTGTGATTAATGACATACCTGTATTTACTGTTTAGTGATATGCACGATTTGTATCAACCATCAAAGACATGGCCATGTCACCTTCTATCATGTTGTGAGCTGAGATTAAAAAAAATTCCAGCACCTGCATTGGATGAAAAGGTAAATGCTGGACTTAAAGCAAAAAATTGGATTAAAAAAAAAGCCTTTAAAAAGTTGACCATTAATAGACAGCAGTTGAGAATTTTCATTTTGATAATCTCTTCAGAATAAACTGGTTATTTTTAAAAAGTGATAATGACATTCATGGAGTAAAATTGATACAAATAAAACTAAGTTTGTTATGTTCTCAAGAGACCAGCAGAAATTCACATATTTTACAACTGAATTTTTGACTGGAGATAAAATATTCAAAACAATATAATGCAAATCACATTGAACATACACGAAAAGAATTTACAGCATATAATCAACACCACAACAGGATTTAAAAAAAGGAAACAACTGAGCTCTTAGTGTAAACTAAATCATATAAAATCAACAGCTGACTTCACTGGAAAAAGTCTGGATCTTTTCTATTTAACCAACAACTTACAATATCAGAGGACGTGACATCCACAGTAAAGTAGGAATTGCCGGAAAACTGCTAGAAGCTCAAACACTGCAGTTTAAAGACTTCCTAATAAGTGATAAGCCATTAGCTTCGCTTAAATTATCTTTTTGTGTGAGTGTGATACATTTTCCATCATGCAGTACACAAGGGGAGGTGATCAACAAGCAATGAAGGGTCGCTAACTCTAGATTTGCAAAGAGCTTTTCCCTGTGAATATTCACTACATAATTATCCAAAGATGTCTCCATGTACAAAAACCAAAGTTTAAAAAGAAGTACAAGCAATGATTGGAGGAAATGAGCATTTTAAAATCGTTCCATAAAGTCCCATCCCCCGCCGAGTTAGGTACATAAAGACAACTTTATGATACACCCCAGTGCAAACAATTGGGAATATCTACAATATTTAATTGAAAAATGTTCGCTTACGCTACAGAAACCGTGTTAATCAGCTTTGGTTCGCTCAAAGAACATCTACTACAAGAATTGAAAATACATTTTAACTTCGTTTCAAAATCAATATACCATTTGGAAAAAAATGCAAAAAAAAAAGGCAAAAAGAATTTTTATAAGAAATAATATAGTCTCAACTTTAAATAGTTTAGTAAAGCTAGCTCAAATGAACTTGAAAATTCAACTCTCACCTGTAAATTGAATTAAAGGGATGATTGAAAAAAAAGGCATGACGAGCTGATGTTATCAGGAAGAATTGCTGAAGCTGTAGCAGGATAGTTATTGGAGCGGTTAAGGCGAGTTTGCTCACTGAGTGTGAAGTTGCAAAGGATTCACAAGCTTGGGCAAGTCCTCAACGCATGTGCAGGAGCGGCTCTTGTGCTTGAAGGATCAGGCTGCAGGGCAGTCCAGCTTTTAGCAAGGGCCGTTGTGCTTTAAGGATCAAGCTGAAGGCAGTACAAGCTTTAGCAGGGCCGTTGTGCTTTAAGGATCAGCTGCAGGGCAGTCCGAGCTTTAGCAGGCCGTTGTGCTTTAGGATCAGCTGCAGGCCAGTCAGCTTTTAGCAGGGCTCTTGTGCTTTAAGGATCAGGCTGCAGGGCAGTCCGAGCTTTTAGCAGGGCCGTTGTGCTTTAAGGATCAGGCTGCAGGGCAGTCCGAGCTTTTAGCAGGGCCGTTGTGCTTTAAGGATCAGGCTGCAGGGCAGTCCGAGCTTTTAGCAGGGCCGTTGTGCTTTAAGGATCAGGCTGCAGGGCAGTCCGAGCTTTTAGCAGGGCCGTTGTGCTTTAAGGATCAGGCTGCAGGGCAGTCCAAGCTTTCAGCAGGGCCGTTGTGCTTTAAGGATCAGGCTGCAGGGCAGTCCAAGCTTTCAGCAGGGCCGTTGCGCTTTAAGGATCAAGCTGAAAGGCAGTACAAGCTTCTAGCAGGGCCGTTGTGCGACCACCTTCACCCTCAGGTTTGACCAGTAAGCTCCGTGACTCCCCAACATACATAGCAACAGACGGGTAGCAACAGGCTGCAGGTCACCACAGCCATGTCTTGAGCAGTTCCAACGAGGCCCCTTCAGGATAGCTACCCTGTCTTACACCAGCATGGTGACTCCACTAATTTGGTGGAGGATTGCAGAGTACAGCAAAACAGGACGGAGCCACCCCATCTGACTGTGCTGAGAACCCCGGAGACACGGGAGTCAGAGCCCCATGGTTTGGAAGGTAGTCTATACTGTAAATATACTGTCTATATACTGTCTATACTGTCTATATACTGTCTATATACTGTCTATACTGTCTATATTGTCTATATACTGTCTATATACTGTCTATACTGTCTATATACTGTCTATACTGTCTATATACTGTCTATATACTGTCTATATACTGTCTTTAGTGTCTATATACTGTCTATACTGTCTACATACGTCCTGGGTTGTCACGTTCTCTATACTGTGCTGGGTTGTCACGTTCTCTATACTGTCCTGGGTTGTAAGGTAGGGCAGAAGAGGCAGAGAGCAATGTCATGTCCTCTTTCACACATCACTGGTGACGGGAATGGCAACAAATGTTTTCAGGACAGGTGTGTCTCCTGCCGCAAATGACTCTAGAACTGTCCAGAAATGAAAAGTTTTCATCTTCTCTTGGAAATTAAAAATAACAGATCTAATTATTTTTCTTTTGGCACTGTATTTTTCTGTGGTGAAAATGCTGTCCTAGTGAAGTTGGTTGATCAGAATTAGTACAGCACATTTTAAAGTGTCAAGTGTATAGAGCCAGGAGAGCTCCTGGGATATTTTTTTGTTACATCAAAGATACCTTTTCGGGTTAGATATAGATCTAGATTTTGGTGAAAGTCTATTACATAGCTTAATGCATTCCCCTGTAAATTGTTGCAGCTTTGTTACATCAGGACACGAGCAGGATAGCTTTGATTGAGCAAATTTTATGACTGTGTGCCTAAATATAATTTTTCAAAAGTTATAAATCAACATTGTTTCAATAATGCCTACCAGGCAAGTAAATTACGTGTAGATTGACCCATTCCATTTTTTCACAGTTATGGCGAGCAATCACAGAAATTTAATTTTAACCTTACAAAGAAATAAATGTCAACATTCACAGATAAGCCCAACATAATAACAACGAGAACATCTCACATGGAAACACTTTGGGGCCACACAAGTTAGATATATCAAATCTGTCACTGGTCACAACATAGAGACAATAATCATCTCAAGGAATGTAACAACTTTCTCCGTCTGTCCCCAGAACCACTTTTCCAGCAACAAATTTTGACAGCCAGACAAACGGCAAGCCTTGCTCCTCGTGCAGAAGTTCTGCAATGATTGTCCACCACACCTTGTCTTGTGCCCTGAAGCAACATGGCGATGGTTCACTGCCGCCTCCTCCTGTTCGTGACGCTTACTTCTTTCTGTAGTCCTGCAACAGTTACAGAAAAGGGTTGACCTTAGCACTGGATCACCTTATGGGAATTTGTGTTATGCTAGGCTTACTACTGTGCATGGTATGTTCAGTGATACATTTAAATCTTAAATGCCGTACTCCTGTGAAAAGAAGTTTTTAAAAACCAACCAACCCACCCCGAGTCTAACCATCTGTTACCTTTCAAGGTAAATAGACTGTACTGAAGATGTAACCCTTTCCCCTTAATTTGTTATGAACCATAAAAAAATTCTCTCTCTCTCTCTCTCATCCTCTCTACTCTCTCTCTCTCCTCTTCAGTCTCTCTCTTCTCTCTCTCTCTCTCTCTCTCTCTCTGTGTGTGTGTGTATGTGTGTGTGTGTGTGTGTGTGTGGTGTGTGTGTGTGTGTGATGAGACACATGCAACTATTGACAAAACGACTACCTGATCACCGGAATTGATTCAAGATACAAAAACATGAAGACTTTTTCATAAACAAACAACAAACAAATAAATACAATGGTAATGACCAGGGCAAACAGAAAGTAAGCCGGAAAGAAATAACCGAAAAAAGAGAAGAAAGACAAATGACAGTAAGGAAAAGGAGAAATTTCTATTACAAAATTTCCAGAAAAGATAGAGATGCCATATACCAAACAAGCCCCTGGATTTTATGCAGAACTATACCAAGCAAAGTACAAATGCCCCCTTCCCCCATACCCCCCTCCCCTCTCTCTCTTTAACAACTTCTGCTAGATAATTTGTTTAACATTTTTCGGAGTAGGTTCTGTAGCATCTCCATCCGCAAATTACGGCATGATTGATTCTCAGACAAAACTTGAGCTCCTTTAAACCAAATAATAAAGGTGGACTAAAAACGACACTCTTATCAGCTGTCTTGCAACTATAATGTCACACATCTTACAAGCCAGCCACCTCATCAAAGAGCTGGCCAAGTTCTTCTTCGTTGAACGCTCAGACAGCAACAATTGTTATCTGTCATATGAGTGAAAATGCGTAGCACTGCCGTTAAACACCTGACAAGTCAGGCCCAGCGCACCCCATTTTGGCGGGGGAAAGAATTGTTATCTTTTCAGTCTTTCTGGAGAAAAAAGGCAGGAGAACGGACCAAGACGGCAGACAACAGACAAGAAGGAGGTGAGGTGACAGGAAGAAAAGGAACAACACAGAAACAAAGAGAGGGATAGAAAAGAGGGAATTCCTAGCACAAACTTTCCAGAAGGTGGGGATATAATTTATACTGACAGGCCCCTGGCATCCCTACGGGGGAAAGCCAAGTTTAAACATGTAAACTTTTTCTTTCAAACTACAATTTTATCAAACAAAATCACCTTAACCAACCACGACTTATAAGTAAAGGTGTCCCTTAACCTATAAGGTCATAGGGGAGTGAGGCGTCAGAGACCTCAGCTTCTCTAGGGGCTAGCATATTGAGGGCGGCGCCCATCTCCTTCTCCCTCGCTGCTTTACCTTCCCTGACCCTAAAAAGGCTGGTACTCATTAACAGCTGGGTGAACTGGGGGACTGTACTGAAGCCAAGGCGCGCAAATGGTCACCCATCCAACTGGTAACCACGCTCGATGCTGCCTAACCTTGGCTGGGGGAAAGTGAGTGCTCCTTCCACTGAGCTATCCCCTCACCACGACTTATACTCCGTAAAAAAATCGAAGTCATTTCCAACAGCCCCTAATAACCTATACCACGACTAAGCCACCTTAACCTTTCACTTACACTGTAGGCGTTCACGTTATAGGGAGAAGGCCGACCCGCTTCAGCCAGGACTGAGGCCAGGTCCTGCAGCCTCTGGTAAGCCTCCGCGTACGCCCTCTCCTCCTGGGACAGCGGCACCAAGCCTCCCCAGGACGGCTCCTGACTCTGCGGGTAGAGGTCAGGCGTCTGGTATCCCCCTCCTACCCCTCCCCCAGCCAGCCTGTCCAGACTCTGACGTTTGGCCGGGGCTGGGTAGTAGTACCCCTGCTGCTGCTGCTGCTCCTCCTCCACCTCCTCGGGGTAGAAGGCTGGCTCCCAGGCTGGCGCCGGCTGGCTAGGAGGCTCCCATTCAGCGAAAGGGGGTTGCAGGTACTCCGGCACTTCTTCCTCTTCGGGGTAGGCCTCTTCAGGGTAGTTGTTTCCGTACCACATGTACCCCGGGTAAGGAGATGCTCGAGGCGGGGGCTGGTTTTGATAAACGGCCGGGTACAGAGCCATGAGGTAGGAGATCAGTTCTTCCAGTTCTGCTTGCTTCTCCTCCTCCTCCTCTCCTCCTCCTCCTCCTCCTCCTCCTCCTCCGCCTTTTCCTCCTCCCTTATCGCCTGCTGGAAGGCGAACTCGGAGTTGGGGTTGAGGTACAGGTCGTCGTCCAACAAGTCCCGCTTGGTTCGCTTAGACCTGGACAACTGCTTGCCCTCGCTCCTGCGGTGACGGTGGATGTGGGGCAGACTTGGGTGAGGGGCCAGGGAGCGACGGCGACGCTGGGTGTAGTAGGAGGGGTAGCCGGGATACCCGGGGACACCCACGGGCAGACGTCCTGAAATCAGCCCACAGAATCATGCAGCAGACTGCTTGGGTTAGGGTCCTGGTGGCTGAGAGTGGTTTGATTAAAGGTTGTAGTCTGGTTGTTTTTTGTTTTTTTTATAAAATGAAGGTGATGTATGCGCATGTGGATGCATGTGGACGCATGT
>CM054145.1:58426841-58436841 GCA_028751875.1 Rapana venosa
GCTAGGAATAAGAAATTTGAAAGGTACAGTATGAAAAAATGTTACGCTCTGGGATTCTGCTGAACTCAACAGTAGAAAAGCTTACTCACAGTGTGTTAGGATCAGTTTTTAAAATCCATCAATGTTTATGTAGGTTACTACAACTCCATCGCAAAAATAATTCAGATAGGCCTATTTTGAAGAAATCAAGAAGGATGGGGAAGAAGAAGAAGGAGAAGAAGGAGGAGGAAGAGAAGGAGGAGGAGGAGGAAGAGGAGGAGGAGGAGGAGATGTAGAAGAAGAAGAAGAAGAAGAAAAAGAAGAAGAAGAAGAAGAAGAAGAAGGCGCAGAAAAATGAACAGAAGAAGAAGAAAAAGAGTGCACAGAAGAAGAAGGAGGAAAGAAAAGACAAATTAAACCAGACACCAACACTCCATCACAAAAGAAGCACCTACCATAAAACAAGGCCAAAAAAACAACCCATAATCAAACCCCAAACAACATCTCACCTATGATGCTTTCAGGTGTGGGCTCCTCTCCACCCTCCCTGTTAACTGCAGACTGGGCTGGGCTCTTGGGCTCCGGGCTCTCTTTCTCCTTCTCCTTCTGTCGTTTTAAAGACATACATCATTTATTAGCATCGGGGATACCTGCTTTTGTTAGGAAGAAATGTATATCTTTCATGGATGCGTTGAATCAAGAATCCTTTCTTTTCAGTTTTGTGAAAGAGTAAGTAGCTCTACAGTACACAAAAGCCTAAGCTTTGTAATCCAACACTATGAAGAAATCAACACACCAACTAACGACCCAACACCAAAATAGAAATCGCACACACGCACGCACTCACAGAAGAAAAAGCTATTTCCTGCACCCCGACACCACATCACCCCAACACCTACACCACCCAAACACCTACACCCCTCAACACCTACACCCCCAAACACCAACACCACCCCCAACACCTACACCCCTCCAACACCTACACCCCTCCAACACCAACACACCCAAACACCTACACCACCCAAACACCTACACCCCTCCAACACCTACACCCCTCCAAACCACACCACCCAAACACCTACACCCTCCAACACCTACACCCCTCCAACACCAACACCCCTCCAACACACACCCTCCAACACCTACACCACTCCAATACCACCACACCCAAACACCTACACCCCTCCAACACCTACACCCCTCCAACACCTACACCACCCAAACACCTACACCCTCCAACACCACACCATCCAAACACCAACACCCCTCCAACACCACCAACACCAAACACCTACACCCCTCCAACACCAACAACACCCTCCAACACCTACACCCCTCCAACACCAACACCCCTCCAACACCAACACCCCTCCAACACCTACACCACCCAAACACCTACACCCCTCCAACACCTACACCCCTCCAACACCTACACCCCCCCCACAACAACCCAACACCACACCCTCCAACACCAACACACCCACACCACACTACCACCCCATCAACCCAACCCCCAACACACACCCCAACACCCACACCAACCCCAACCATCACCCACACCCACCAACACCCACCCACCCCCAACACCACATCACCCACCCAACAACCCCCCACACCTCCCCACCACACCACTCCCAACCCCCAACCCACACACCACCCAACACCCCCAACACCAACCCCCACCAACACCTACACCACCCCAAACTCCCCCACCCTACCAACACCACCCACCCAACACCCACCAACCCCCACACCACACCAACCACCCTACACCCAACACCCCACCCAACACCCCACCAACCCCACCCCAACCACCCCACACCACCCCAACACCCACACCACCCACCACACCCCACCTACACCCAACCAACACCCACCCACCACATCCCCAAACCCCAAACACCACACCCCGACCACCACACCCACCCCAACACCCACCACCCCAACACCCACACCACCCCGAACCCCCACCCCACCCCAACACCCACACACAACCACCCCAACACCATCCCAACCCCCACCTCACCAAACCCCACACCACACCACACCCACACCAAGGAAGATCACCCACCTCCCCCGCTTTCTCATCAGGAGCAGGAGTGACGGAGGCAGGCAGCTCTGAGAGGGTCTCCTCTTGTATAGGGTCCACCTCCACCTCCACCTCCACGGGCCTCTGTTCAGAGGCGTACATGAACCCTGACTTGTCCAGCAGTCCGCTGTCGGTCTCCTGAGAGGGCATGAGCTGATAGCCTGGATTCGCTGCCTTTGAAAGAAAGAAACAGAAGTAAAGATCGTATGTTTGTTATGCGCGTTAAAGATCCTGTCGGTTTTGTCACAGAGAGAGAGAGAGGTGGGGGGGAGAGAGACACAGAGAGAGAGAGAGAGAGAGAGAGAGAAGAGAGAGAGAGGAGAGAAGAGAGAGAGAGAGAGAGAGAGGAGAGAGAGAGAGAGAGAGAGGAGAGAGAGAGAGAGAGGAAGAGAGAGTCTTTTATTTCGAGGATAAGGGAATAAGCAAACGGGGACGGGATAGCTCCGTTTGCGCGCCTTGGCTTCAGTACAGTCCCCCAGTTCACCCAGCTGCAAATGGGTACCTGCCTCTGTAGGGTCAGGGAAGGTAAAGCAGCGAGGGAGAGGAGATGGGCACCGCCCTCAATATGCTGGCTTCTAGAGAAGCAAGGTCTCTGATGTCTCACTCCCCTACGACCTTATAGGTTATGGGACACCTTTACCTTTTTGCTCATGTGCTTTTTCATCCAGTCCCCATGTGAATGCGGTTTTGTAAATTTTGTCATTCCTTCCGACCGGCACAGAATGGCCTACTCTTCCGAAAAGTGGAACGGGTTTTAATGTGTGCGCAAGATGTTCTGCGTGCGTTCGCACACGGGACCTCGGTTTATAGTCTCACCCGAAGGACTTTTGGGGAGAGTGGAGTCTGTGTGTGTGTGTGTGTGTGTGTGTGTGTGTGTGTGTGTGTGTGTGTGTGTTTTGTGGTGTTTTTGTGTGTGTGTGTGTTGATAAGGTAGCAGAGGAAATGTGAGCCATGATTTTATAGGTAAGTATGTTGTCAAGGATTGATTGATGTATTGGGTATTATAAGATGGCGACCGTTTTTGGGTTTAGTTATTTGCTTAGTTATTCATGCATGCGCGGCGCGCACACACAAGCATACACACACACACACACGCACTCACGCTTGCACGCACGCACGCACGCAAGCTCGCACCCCCTCCCCCCCTCCCCCCACACCGTACACCGAGGTCGCCTGTGCGAATGCATGTAGAACGTCCTGCCCACACATTTATTAAAACTTGTTGCGCTTTTTTGAAAGAGTGGGTCATTCATTGTCAGGCGCTTAAAGGAAACACAAGTTTCGCTAATATAAACAGACAATAGTTGCTGTCTGAGCGTTCGGCGAAGAAGAAGAAGAAGAATGCAAAGAAAAAGAAGGAGGAGAAGAAGAAGACGGAGTATGACTGCTCTTTGTTGATGCACAGTCTTCCCTGGGAGTGCAGCTCATATTTCTTGCAGAGATATCTGCAGATTCATCTACAATACAATACAAATCAACACCATGCAATACAATACAATACTTTACGATACAATAGAATGCAACACAACATTACACAACGTAACACAACACAACACTACACTTCTCAACAATACTACTACATCTACGCTTATCACTGCACTACACTCACTTAACATACACTACTCACTACACTACACTACATCACACTGCCTACGTACTGCACTACTCTACGCACTACCACTCCACTCACTCGCACTACCTATACTGCACTACACTACCTTTACTCCACTCACACTCTTCTCACACTACATCCACTACGCTACCATCTCACCTACACTACACCCATCTACACTCCCCCACACTCACTACACTACACTACACTACTCCACTACCACACTACCACACCACACCTACACTCACACACACACATCACACTCCCACACCACTACCACTCCACTACCTACCCACACCACACACACTACCATACCACATCACACCACACCACACCACACTACTCCACACCCACCACACACCCACAACCACACCACACCACACAACACATACACACACACACACACACACACACACCACACCACACCACACGCACCCACCACACCACACCACACCACACAACCACACCACCCCACCAACACAACCACACAACACAACACCACACCACACGACACAACACGACAACAGCATCTCACCTGGGATCTAAAGAACTGGTACGGACTCTGGTCCATCCTGTCCTCCAGATTCTGAGGGAAGGGACCGAAGCTGCCAGGCCCCTCTGCCGGAGGAGGCCCCGCCAAGAGGCCGGAAGGCATGAGGGGAGGGAAGTGGAAACCCTGTGCAGATTTCTTGGCGGCAGGGGCAGGCAACTTGGCACCGTTCTGCTGATTGCCGAAGACGATTTCTTCCTTGGCCCGTTTACCTGTTCACATAATTATAGAGATGGTGGTGGTGGTGGTGGTGATGGTGACGATGATGATGATGGTGGTGGTGGTGGTGATGATGATGACGACGATGATGATGATGATGATGATGGTGGTGGTGGTGATGATGATGATGATGATGATGGTGATGGTGGAGGTGGTGGTGATGGTGGTGGAGGTGGTGGTGGAGGTAGTGGTGATGGTGGCGGCGATGATGATGATGATGATGATGATGATGGTGGTGGTGGTGGTGGTGGTGGTGGTAGTGGTGGTGATGGTGGTGGTAGTGGTGGAGGTAGTGGTGATGGTGGTGGCGAGGGATGACGATATTGTATGATGAAGACGGATCATGATAACAGATGATGAATGATGATGATAAGTATGAAGGATGAGGGGAGATAATAAATAATAGATGATGGATGATGATGAATGATGGTGGAGAAAATGTTTGATATTTTCAAGGGTTGCAAAAAGCAATCGTATGATTGTAATGGGTGTTTTTTCTTCAACTGGCCCTTGTCCTTTCTTGGGACCACAAAAATACAACTTCCAGCTGAATTTAAGATGATGCTATATAAATCAAACATTGACAGACTAATAGACAGTTAGATAGACAGACAGATGGACTGATTTATTTATTTATTTATTGAGAGAAAGAGAGAGAGACAAAGAGACAGAGATAGATTGATTGATTGAGAGAGAGAGATAGGGAGAGAGATAGGGAGAGAGAGAGAGAGAGAGAGGGGGGGGGGTGGAGGGGGAGAGAGAGAGACAAAGAAAAAAGGAAGAAACCAATCAACCAATGACGTAACCAGGAAAAAATGCAAGCAGCCGACCAACCAAACACCTACTCACCCAGCCACCCACCCAACCAACCAACCAGTCAACCAGCCAACCAATCAACTAACCACCCACGCAACCAACCAGCCAACCGACCAATCAACCAAACAAACAACAAGCCAACGAGTCAACCAAGCAATCAATCAGCCAACATACCAACCAACCAACCAACCAATCAACCAACCCATCAACCAGCCAACATTCCAACCAAGCAAGCAAGCAAGCAACCAACCAACCAACCAGCCAGCCAGCCAGCCAGCCAAACAATAAACTCACCAAAACAGGAAATCTGAGGACTTGAAAGAGCGGGAGGGGAAGGAGAGGAGAGGGTGGGAAAGGAGGGGAGGAGGAGGAGGTAGGAGGAGGCACGGTAATGGCTACTACTGACCTCTGTCCAGGGAGGCACTGTCACCGTCACCACTCAAGCTGACCGCTTCTTCCTGAGTGTTCATCCGGTCCACCGACGGGGCAGCTGCTGCTACCATGGCAACCAGACAGGCGACCATCACGTGACCCGTTCTCGGTGTCATGGCGTCTGCTGGCTTCAGGTCCTGCAGCAACCAGGAGAGAGCGGCTGTAGTTAAATGGTGGGTGGTAGGATTTTGTTAGCATTTAGTAACAGTCAGTTATATATGTCGAAGAAGTTTATCTTCAGGTTCCTGTTGTTGTATTTATTTATTTATTCTTTTATATCGAGGATAATGGAATTAGCACTCACGTGCTTTTTTACATCCAGTCCCCGTGTGTATGCGGTTTTGCAAATGTTGTCATCTGTTCCCACCGGCACACAATGGCCTACTCTTTCGAAACGCGGAACAGGATTTAACGTGTGCGCAAGATGTTCTGCGTGCGTTCGCACACAGGGCCTCGGTTTATAGTCTCATCCGAAGTGTTAGGGTTCTGTATGGGTTGGTATGGGCTCTGTGTGCTTGAATGTAGGTCTTGTAACTATGATATTGGCTTGAGTAAAGTTGTCTGTTTTTGTTGCTGTTTTTTAAAAACATTTTTCCCCGTGTCTCGACTAGAGCTCCGAGGTTCACCATCACCATCATCAACAACGACATCAACAGCAATGGAATGTTGCATTCATCAGGGTACTTGGGGATTTGTCTGAACTAATAGCAATGAAGAACATTTTTTTGTTCAGTTGATCAGTGTCTGTCAGTATTTGGACTTAAGAGGCAGATTCAAAACATCCAAACATTTAACTCTACACTAATGTATTTGAGACATGACGTATTAAAGTAGCTTTGCACAGACTACATCAGGGAATTGGCTGCCTTGCCTTTCTGGTGACTTACCAGAAAGTGGTAAAGGTTTGACAAGGATGTGAAGGATGATAGTCTAAACAGTCATCAGCATTAGTATCACCCCCACCTACAACCAATGGGTGGTGAGGAGGAGGTGGAGATGATGATAATGGTGGTGGTCGTGATGGTGGTGAAGAAGAAGAATGTGAAGAAGAAGAATGCGAAGATGCATTAGTTCTTCTTCGTCATGGAACCCTCAGAAAGCAACTATTGTTGTCTGTCACATGAGCGAAAATGCGTCAGCTGACAAATCAGGTCCAGCGCATCCGACTTAAGCATTAGAGAGAATTGTTATCTTTGAAGCCGTTCTGGACAAGATGGCAGAAAATAGACAGGAAGGAAAAGGAACAAGGCAGAAACAGAAAGAGTAATAGAAAAGAGGAAATATCTAGCACAGAATTTTCAGAAGGTGGGTATGTTATTTATACTGACAGGCCCCGTTATCCCCACAGGCAAAAACATTAGTTTTCTTCACTTTTTTAATTTGGTATTTTTGTTTTTCGTATAACTGATTCTGCCTGCCAGTACGGTCACGATGAACACACAGTGTGGTTTCGTTTTCTAGGAGTAACACACAGGTCTAAGAGAAGTCGATGGTTCGAATCCCATTCACACAGCTGTCAGTTTAACGCACTTTCAGCTACTCTCAGCTACTATCCATTCCCTCCAGAATGGACTGGCCTTGTCTAAAGCTCAGTCTGTCTGCCCCCGTCTCAGACAGACAGAGAAAATGAGACATGTAGGCCACACTGAATAGAAAGTAAAGATAAAGATGTCCCATAACCTGTGCGGTCGTTGGGAAGCGAGATGTCAGAGACCTCAGCTTCTCCGGGGAGCCAGGATATTGAGGGCGGCATCCATCTCCTCTCCCTCGCTGCTTTGCCTTCTCTGATCCTAAAGAGGACAGGTACCCATCGACAGCTGGGTTGAACTGAGGAATTGTACTGAAGCCAAGGCGCGGTAAACGGTCACCCATCCACTTAGTAACCACGCTCAATGCTGCTTAACCTTGGCTTGAGGAAAGTGAGTGCTCTGACTATCCACTGAGCTATCCTGTACCCTCGACACTGACATAGCAGGAGCTAAGTAAACAGAAAGACAGACAGAAGCAGAGTAACAAACGGAGAGAGAGAGAGAGAGAGAGAGAGAGAGAGAGAGAGAGAGAGAGAGAGAGAGAGAGAGAGAGAGAGAGAGAGATTATCATTTTATTTTTATTTCTTCTTTTATTTCGAGGATAATGGAATAAGCACTCGTGTTCTTTTTTTTACATCCAGTCCCCGTGTGTCTGGAGTTTCGTCAATTTTGTCATCCGTTTCCACCGGCACACAGTGGCCTACTCTTCCGAAAAACGGAACGGGTTTTAACGTGTGCGCAAGATGTTCTGCGTGCATTCGCACATGGGACCTCGGTTTATAGTCTCATCCGAAGGATTTTTAGGGGAGGTGGAGTCGGCACTGATGTTAGCTTCAGAGAAAAAATCCTCTTGAACGGGAATCGAACTTGGGTCAGCAGATCACGCTAATCCACAGGCGAGAGAGAGAGAGAGAGAGAAGAGAGAGAGGAGAGGAGAGAGAGAGAGAGAGAGAGAGAGAGAGGAGAGAGAGAGAGAGAGAGAGAGAGAGAGACAGAGACAGAGACAGAAGACAGAGACGAGAGACAGAGAGAGGCGCGTGCGCGCGCACATCCCCCCCCCCCTCCCACACACACACACACACATACACAAAACAGACAGGACAGACAGACAGACAGACATGCAGACAGATAACAAAAGAAAAGGAATCAGGGGTGTAGAGGGAAGAAGGGGGAATCACTGTGTTTCGAGTATGACGAAAGAGAACTTGTCACGAAAATAGCAGTACATATTTTACATTCAATGTCACTTGTGCTATGTGAACCAACATTACCAAAGAAGAAGGGGGAGGGGGAAGCGGAGGAAAAGCAGGAGAAGAAGAAGGGGGAGGAGGGGGGAAAGAAGAAAAAGAAGATGAGGAGGAGGAGGTGGAGATAATGATGATAATGGTGGTGGTCGTGGTGGTGGTGAAGAAGAAGAATGCGAAGAAGAAGAATGCTAAGAAGAATGCCAAGAATACGAAGAAGAAGAATGCCAAGAATGCGAAGAATGCCAAGATTGCGAAGAAGTAGAATGCGAAGAGTGCGATGAAGAATGCCAAGAAGAAGAAGAAGAAGAAGAAGAAGAAGAAGAAAAAGAAGAAGAAGAAGAAGAATGTGAAGAAGAAGAATGTGAAGAAGAAGAATGTGAAGAAGAAGAAGAAGAAGAAGTAGAAGAAGAAGAAGAAGAAGAAGAAGAAGAAGAAGAAGAAGAAGAAGAAGAAGAAGAAGAAGAAGAAAAAGAAGAAGAAGAAGAAGAAGAAGAATGTGAAGAAGAAGAAGAAAAAGAATGTGAAGAAGAAGAAGAAGAAGAAGAAGAAGAAGAAGAAGAAGAAGAAGAAGAAGAAGAAGAAGAATGTGAAGAAGAAGAAGAAGAAGAAAAAGAAGAAGAAGAAGAAGAAGAAGAAGAAGAAGAATGTGAAGAAAAAGAATGTGAAGAAGAAGAAGAAGAAGGAGGAGGAGGAGGAGGAGGAGGAGGAGATGATGATGATAATGATGATGATGATGAGGAGGAGGAGGAGGAGAGGAGAAGAAAAAGAACGCGAAGAAGTAGAAGAAGAAGAAGAAGATTGCGCCGATGAAGAAGAATGCAAAGAATGCAGAGAAGAATGCAAAGAAGAAGAAGAATGTATAGAAGAAGAATGCACAGAAGAAGAAGAATGTAAAAGAAAAATGCAAAGAAGAATGCAAAGAAGAAGAAGAATGTAAAGAAGAAGAAGAATGCAAAGAAGAAGAAGAAGAATGCAAAGAAGAAGAAGACGAATGGAAAGAAGAAGAAGAAGAATGCAAGAAAGAAAAAGAAAGCAATGAAGAAGAAGAATGCAAAGAGGAAAAAGAAGAATGCAAATAAGAAGAAGAATGCAAAGAAGAAGAAGAAGAAGAAGAAAGAGAAGAAGAAGAAAGTGAATTACAAAAAAATCGAATATGAAAAAAACCCAGAAAGAAAGCTAGCAGAGAGAAGCAGATAAAGTGAGTGACTGAATTAGGCACAGAGAGAACAGACAAAGAAAAAGAGAAGAAAAAATAGCGAAGACAAAAGTGAGTATAAAACAGGAAAGCCAAAAGGAAAGCAATAAAGACAAGAAAGAAGAAATAAAGACAGACACACAGACAGACAGATAGAGGGTAGGAATGCAATTGATGCATTGTAGTTAGGTTATTGTAACCCTTTCACAAAATTTAATGTGAAAACTTCAAATTTTCCAAAACGGTATAATACAACTCTATTACGACCATTATATGCAAAACAACAACAACAACCCCCCAAAAAACAAACAAACAATCAAACACAACAACAA
>CM054145.1:58441841-58444341 GCA_028751875.1 Rapana venosa
TTTAAACTATTGATTATTTCTCCTTGATTGCATGACAGTGTCAGATTAGGTTGAATGCATGCGCTTTGATTTGTCTTTGCAAGATATAGCGCTATATAAGTTCCATTTATTATTATTATTATTATTATTATCATTATTATATTTGGAGTTATCTGTAACCCGCTCATTTTGTGTTTTCACAGAGAGAGAGAGAGAGACACACACACACAGAAAGAGAGAGAGAGAGAGAGAGAGAGAGAGAGAGAGAGAGAGAGAGAGAGAGAGAGAGAGAGAGAGAGAGAGAGAGAGAGAGAGAGAGAGAGAGAGAGAAGAGCAAGTAATTGCATATCTACTTCCACATCTCATCCCACCCCCACCCTCACGCCTGTCTACCCAGGTGAAAACAATACAAACAACACAACAGCAAAATTTATAGATTTCAAAGTCCGGGAAAAATTAGCAGAACAAAAATGGGAAACAATGTCTCAATTCTAATAGCGCCGAAAGGAAACCCAAATGACTGCACTTTGCTAAAACGATGTCGGTCAGCATAAAGGTGAAGGTGTCCCATAACCTATGTGGTCATACGGGAGCGAGGCGTCAGAGACCTCACTTCTCTAGGGGCCAGCATATTGAGGGCGGCGCCTATCTCCTCTCCCTCGCTGCTTTACCTTTGCTGATCCTAAAGAGGGCAGGTATACATTACAGCTGGGTGAATTGGGGGACTGTACTGACGCCAAGGCGCGCAAACGGTCACCCATCCAAGTGGTAACCACACTCGATGCTGCTTAACATTGGCTGGAGAAAAGCTTGCTCTGACCACTGAGCTATCCCGTCCCCAAAGTCAGAATACGCGATCTAAAAATCCCAAACAACAGCCTGATAAAAAAAAAGTTTATGCAGTATGTTTACCAAACCAGTATCATCATTAGCCATTACACCCAGCAGTGTGTAGGGCAGCAACAAAGCGCTTCCACTCCTGCCTATTCTGGGCCAACCTAGTCACTGATCCCCAAGAGTGCTGCATGGCCTTCATCCGATTTTTCTTTCTAGAATTACCGGCTCGCTAGGATTGTTTTTCGTCTGCACTTCATGGCATCTTTTGTAAATAACGACGTTTAGCGACATCTCATTTCCGGCACAGCATAGTGGGCTATTAATTTGAACACTCCACTCCGTTTTCTCTCTTGTTGAAAAAAGCCGGAAACTTGCAGACGACCAGAAACTGTTTATCATCATTGATTTTTAATGTTTAGATAGCTTTTTCATCTGTTGCTGAGAAGGCAAAAAAAAAAAAATCCTCAACAGCCCGAGATGGAAGACGGCCATTTATCATTTAAATCGACATTAAAGGGATTGATGTACCGGAAAATGTTTAATCTATTACTGTAATAGTGTACGCACTCATCTTAAAATCTGGATGTTCTCATCAGACATCATTTCCTCAACTGATGGAGGTGGGCTCTAGGGTTTTTATACTGGTTTATTTTCCCCCCCCCCTGTTCCTCTACAAGTGGAAAAATTATAGCGCAGAGTGGTTTATGTAAAACTGGTTCGTTCCATTCAGACAATAGAAAGAGGACGCCATAGTAAGACCGCTCGACTTCAATCCCATGGGTCCATGGAGTCGTGGGTTCGAATCTCGGCAGCGTCTGGTGAATTAAGAGTGGGGAATTCTACGATCTCCCAGCCAGGTGAACTTCAAAAGTTGCAGAACTGCCAGTGCCTTAATTTCCTTCGTGTATAAACACATGCAGAAGATCAACTGTGCGCGTTAAAGATCCCTTAATTCAGGACAGGGTTTGGTGGGTTTCAGAAACATGAACATACCCAGCGTACATTACCGATGTCGGAATGTGGCTACGTTCTTGGTGGGTGAAAACGGTCGCATACGCGAAATTTCACTACTGGTGACCCCGGGAGCTCTAGCCGAGGAACGAAAAAAACAACACCAACAGAAGAAATGATACTTTTCAAGGATGAGTAACTTGCAAGATTGATATCGTATACCACCTGTTTCTATGAACAGTGCAAATGAAAAGAATAAGGATAACATATCTAGTTACAGTGCCTGCATTTATCACATTGTTAGACCCCATGCCTTTCAGTACATTTTGTAAGTATAAACAACTGTTTATTATTGTAGACCATACCTTTGTAAATTTTGTACATAGTGCAGAATACTGGCAGGCTACGATATTCATTATTTATTTATATATTTATTTATTTATCTATTTAAAAAAACCATTCTTTTATTTCGAGGATAATGGGATAAGCACTCACGTTCTTTTTCTTTTTCTTTTTTTATCCAGCCCCCGTGTGTTTCCAGTTTTGTAAATTTTGTCATCCGTTCCCACCGCTACACAATGCATGGCCTACTCTTCCCCAAAAAGTGGAACAGGCTTTAGCGTGTGCGCAAGATGATACATAATTATCATATGATATGTGCACGCTTCTTTCTTATTCCTCAACATGTGACTGGCGTCCAAAATGGACGTCAGCAAGAGCCAGCGACCCCACG
>CM054145.1:58449341-58451841 GCA_028751875.1 Rapana venosa
GGGGGGGAGAGGGGGGGGGAGATATGCATCCTCATCTTCGTTCTCCTCCTTCCCCCATCTTCTGATGTCCAGGAGATGTGTGCAGCATGTAGCTCAGGCGGTTGAGCACAGACTCCTGATACAAGAACTGCCAGTTCAATTCCTGCTCCTCCCATACCAGCCTAGGTGTGTCCCCTGTTCATGATACGGCATTGTCATTCTGACCCTACAGCTTACAGCTAGGCAGTAACCCCCCCCCCCCCCCTCCCCTTTCTCCTCCAACCTCTAGTTTTTTTCTGGAACTATTTTTTTCGTTCCTTGGCTAGAGCTCCAAGGATCACCAATGGCGAGATTTTGTGTTTGCTATCGTTCTGATACCCACAACTCCAAGATGTTCTTCAGCTCTCTGAAAACCGTCTACGGCCCAACAACCCCAGGATGTTCTCCCTTGTTGTCCTCGGATGGCAAAACCATGATCAAGGACCAAGAAGGGCTCCTCAAGTGCTGTACCGAACATCTCAGCTCTCTTTTGAACAGACCTTCCACTGTTGATCAAGATGCTCTCCATCAAATCCCCCAGCAACCACTCCTGGAAGACTTAGACGCTCCTCCTACTCTAGATGAAATCAAAAAAGCAATAAGCAAGACCAACACCGGCAGAGCTTCTGGAAAAGACAGCGTTCCCACTGAGATCTTCAAGGCAGCAGGCACCAAAGCCCTGGAAACCTTCCATGACATACTGCTACAGGTCTGGGAAGAAGAGCAAATGCCTGCTGGTTTCAAAGACGCGCTCATAGTTGCGCTGTACAGGAACAAAGGTAGTAAAGCGGACTGCGGAAACTACAGGGGCATCTCTCTTCTCTCCAAAGCAGGGGAAATATTTGCAAGGGTTATCCTCAACAGACTGATAGCCATCTCAGAACAGATCCTACCAGAGGCTCGGTGTGGCTTTAGGCCAGGGAAAAGCACTGTGAACATGATCTTTGCTATGAGACAAATTCAAGAAAAGTGCATAGAACAGAATAGGCCTCTTTACTCAGTCTTTATTGACTTTACCAAGGCTTTCGACAGGGTCAACAGAGAAGCCCTGTGGACCGTCCTAGAACGGATTGGCTGCCCTTTTAAATTCCTAAACATCATCCAGCTCTTCCACACAGGCATGAGAGGGCAAGTTCTTCCAAGTGGCAGTATGACTGACGAATTCGACATTACAAATGGCGTCAAACAAGGATGTGTCCTGGCACCAGTCCTCTTCAATATCTTCTTCACCGCCATGCTTTCTCACGCCTGCAAGAATGTTGACAAGGGAATATACCTTAAGTACCGCCTGGATGGCTCCCTTTTTGATCTACGTTGCCTGCAAGCCAAGACAAAAACCAGCACAGAACTCATCCAGGAGGCGCTCTTCGCCGATGACTGCTCCTTGAATGCTCACTCCGAAGCGGACCTGCAATCAATGCTCAATCACTTAGCAGAAGCCTCAAAGCTTTTTGGACTTACAATAAGCATCAGGAAAACTGAAGTTCTTCACCAGCATGTCCCACAAACTAACCCACTGTCTCCAAACATCACCCTAGATGGCAACAGCCTGAAGATCACCAAGAACTTTAAATACCTTGGAAGTATCATCTATGCAGACGGCTCCATTGATCAGGAAATTGATTCACGAATCAGCAAAGCCAGCCAAGCTCTCGGCAGACTGAAAAACAAGGTACTAAACCAGCACAATGTCCGGCTGTCAACAAAAATCAAAGTGTACAATGGCGTTGTGCTCTCCACCCTCCGCTACGGTTCGGAGACTTGGACACTCTACAGGAAGCACATCAACAAATCAGAGCAGTTCCACCAAAGGGCTCTCCACAGCATACTTGGCATCCGGTGGCAAGACCGCATCACCAACATTGAGGTCCTCAACCGATCAAGCTCACAAAGCATAGAAAGCCTGCTTGTTAAAGCCCAACTGAGATGGGTCGGGCATGTCATCCGCATGGAAGACCACCGAATGCCCAAACAACTGCTGTACGGCGAACTCATCAGTGGCAAAAGAAATCTCGGGAGGCCAAAAAAGCGTTTCAAGGACACGATAAAGGCAAACCTCCAGTTTGCACAGGTTACCCCCAAAGAACTGGAAAGAACTGCCACCGAAAGGAACGCCTGGCGCAGGGCCGTCCATCTTGCCAGCAGAAACAGCGATATCAACTACAGGGAGAGGCTGACTATCAGAAGAGAGAGGAGACATAATCCAATCACCCCAACCACGACATTCCAGTGTCCCCACTGCAACAGACATTGTACATCTAAGATCGGATTGCACAGCCACATGCCGTCCACAGATGAGCTTCAGGATTTCATCGTCTTCTTCGGCAACGAAGGACTACCTACTTATCGTTTTAGTATGTTCTTTCGAGCCAGGAGGCCCATAGAGCCGGAGCTTATCCCGGTTTCTGTAGCGTTAAGCGAACTGATGGTTTTTCACCACCCCTGTGACAGGACGCTAGTCTGTCGCCAGATGCTTCCCCAG
>CM054145.1:58456841-58486841 GCA_028751875.1 Rapana venosa
TGTTATACTTGAAAAGTAATCATTATAAAAGTGTGTGTGTGTGTGTTGTGTGTGTGTGTGTGTGTGTGTGTGTGTGTGTGTGTGTGTGTGTGTGTGTGTGTGTGTGGATGTGTGTGTGGATGTGTGTGTGTGTGTGTGTGTGTGGTGTGTGTGTGTGTGGGATGTGTGTGTGTGATGTGTGTTGTGTGTGTGTGTGTGTGGATGTGTGTGTGTGGATGTGTGTGTGTGTGTGTGTGGATGTGTGTGTGTGGATGTGTGTGTGTGTGGATGTATGTGTAGATGTGTGTATGTGTGTGGATGTGTGTTTGTGTGGATGTGTGTGTGTGTGTGGTGTGTGTGTGTGTGTGTGTGTGTGTGTGTGGTGTGTGTGTGTGTGTGTGTGGATGTGTGTGTGTGGTGTGTGTGTGTGTGTGTGTGTGTGTTGTGTGTGTGTGTGTTGTGTGTGTGTGTGTTGTGTGTGTGTGTGTGTGTTGTGTGTGTGTGTGTGTGGATGTGTGTGTGGATTGTGTGTGTGTGTAGATGTCTGGATGTGTGTGGTGTGTGTGTGTGGATGTGTGTTGTGTGTGTGGATGTGTGTGTGTGTGTGTGTGTGTGTGTGTGTGTGGATGTGTGTGTGGATGTGTGTGTGTATGTGTGTGGATGTGTGTGTGTGGTGTGTGTGTGTGATATGTGTGTATGTGTGTGTGTGTGTGATGTGTGTGATGTGTGGATGTGAGTGTGTGTGTGTGATGTGTGTGGATGTGTGTGTGTGTTGTGTGTGGATATGTGTGTATGTGTGATGTTGGTGTGTTTCGTTTCCAGCTAGAGTCGAGTTCCCAATGCGAGATTTGCGCAGCGACCTTTCTTGCCACGATGAGGCGCATTCGATCAGGATGATGCTGGTACGTTCGTGTTTCCCTAACCCACGGTGCGCTGACATGAATTATGGATTTTAACGTGCATATTTGATCTTCTGCATGTGTTCACACACACACACACACACACACACACACACACACACACACACACACCACACACACACACACCCCACACCACACACCCCACACACACCACACCACCACACCACACACACACACACCACACACCACACACACCACACACACACCACCCCACACACACACACACCACACACACACACCACACACGCACCCACCACACCACACACAACACACACACCACACACACACCACACACACCCCACAACACCCCACACCCACACAACGCCACACACACACACACACACACACACACACCACACACCACACACACACACACCACCACACACACACCACACACACACACCACCACACACACACAAAACACACACAACACCACACCCCACACACACACACACCACACACACACACACACACACACCACACACACACACCACACACACACACACCACACAACACACACACACACAACACACACACACACACACACACACACACACACACACACACAACACACACACACACACACACACACACACACACACACACACACACACACACACACACACACACACACCACACACAACACACACACACACACACACACACACACCACACACACCACACACACACACACACACACACACACACACAACACACACACACACACACACACACACACAACACACACACAACAACACACACACATCAACACACAAACACACACACACACACACCACACACACACACCCACACACACACACACACACACACACACCACACAACACACAACACACACACACACACACACACACACACACACACACACACACACAGTCAACAGACAGAACAGACAGAAACATACACACACACACACACAATCAACAGACAGACAGACAGAAACATACACACACACCCTTTTTCACGTCTGCACCCACACATACTTTTTCACACACACACACGCACGCATAACACACACACGCAAACGCGCACACGCGCGCGCGCTCTTTAAAAAACCCACACAAGACAAAGGAGTTGAAAAGGGATGTAATAACTGGGAAAAAAAAAAACCACAATGACAAGTGGAGTGCATTTCTCCTTTTGCAATTCTCCGGAAGCACAGATTTGTGTGGACAACAAATTGTGGTCATTCTCTGCCACTGGACCATTTTGGCTGTCACTTGACTCTACGTATGGCGGACAGACATGCCAAGGGTACATGTATATGGGGGGACGGGATAGCCTCGTGGTTAGAGTGATGTATTCGTGATCTGCTGACCCGGGTTCCAATCTTGTTCAAGAGGAATTTTCCTCTGGAGTTAACGTCAGTGCAGACTCCACTCTCCCCAAAAGTCCTTCCGATGAGACTATAAACCGAGGTCCCGAGTGCGAACGCATGCAGAACATCTTGCGCACACGTTAAAACCCGTTCCGGTTTTTCGGAAGAGTAGGCCATTGTGTGCTGGTGGGAACAGATAACAAAATTTACAACACTGCATACACATGGGGAGTTGATGAAAAAGCAATGAGTGCTTATTCCATTATCCTCGAAATGTAAGGGGAAAAATATATATAATGCTGTCATGCAAATATGCACATCTAGTCTGTAAATAATAATAAATGGAACTTATATAGCGCTATATCTTGCAAAGACAAATCAAAGCACATGCATTCAACCTAATCTTCCGTAGTCATGCAATCAATGATAAATAATCAATAGTTTAAACAAACAGATTTTACAAACATGGTGCGCTGCAGACAAAATCTATGATATAAAATTTCAATAGTCAAATGTTTTTCAAAAGCACACACACTCACACAGGTCGTATACTTTAGCAGGGTGAAAGGACATGGGTTAGTGAAGGTGGGATAACTCTGATATGAAACAGGAGAGGGGGGGAAATCTTAGGTTTGAAATAAATATGTCTTGAGGCTGGATTTAAAAGTGTTATAGCTAGGTTTCTGGTAAAGAGAGAGGGAGCTCCTTCCAGGTCGATGGACCCGAAATAGAGAAAGAGCGGCGGCCAACGGTGGATTGGTTGAATCTAGGTATTCGTAGGCACAAGGTATCTGCAGCAGAGCGGAGGCAACGTGAAGGAGTGTACAGGTTGACATTCACAGAGGTAGGAGGGTGCTGTTTTGTGGAGACATTTGTAACAGAGGGCACTGATCTTATAATTTACTGTCTGTGGCACATGCAGCCAGTGGAGAGATCGCAAGAGAGGGGTAATGTGCTCAGACTTTTTCTTTCTGAGAACTAGTCGAGCTGCGGAGTTTTGTATGCGTTGAAGGGAGTGTATAGATGATGCTGGCAGACCAGACAAAAGAGAATTGCAATAGTCCAGACATGAAAGAATGAGAGAAGTGACAAGTTTGGACTTTGCGTCTGTGGACAGGTACTTTCGAATTGCACTAATACGCCGTAATTGATGGTAGCACGACTGGCAGGTCTGGGTGATGAATTTTTGCGTAGAGAGTGTGTTGTCTATAACAAACCTAGATACTTAATAGCAGTGGATAGAGGGACTGATGTATTGCCGAGTTCTATTAATAATAATAAATGGAACTTATATAGCGCTGTATCTTGCACAAGCAAATCAAAGCGCTTGCACTCAACTCATTCTTACACAGTCATGCAACCAATAGCAAGTAATAGTTCTAACAAGTCCAAATGCACACACACACACACACACACACACACACACACACACACACACACACACACACACACACACACACACACACAACACACAGGTTATAGACTTTGGCAAGGTGATGGAATCTTTGGCTGTTGAAAAGCAGGGATAGCTATGAAATGAAACAGGAGAGGAAATTCTTAGGTTTGAAACAAATATGTCTTGAGGCCAGATTTAAAAGTGTCACAAGAAGGTCTTTGGCGAAGAGAGATAGGGAGGCCATTCCAAATCGATGGACCAGAAACAGAGAAAGAGCGACGGCCAACAGTGGACTGGTTGAATCTAGGTATTTGTAAGCACAAGGAATCTGCAGCAGAGCGAAGGGAACGAGAAGGGGTGTACAGGTGGAGACATTCACAGAGGTAGGAGGGTGCTGTTTTGTGGAGACATTTGTAACAGAGGGTGCTGATCTTATAGTTTATTCTTTGTGGCACAGGCAGCCAGTGGAGAGATCGCAAGAGAGGGGTAATGTGCTCAGATTTTTTCTTTCTGAAGACTAGTCGAGCTGCAGAGTTTTGAATACGTTGAAGCTGTTGTAAAGGAAGAGAGTTTGTGTTTGGTCCCTACGAGCATGGCTTCTGCTTTATCTGCATTTAGCTGTAATTTGTTCTGTGTCATCCAGTTTTGAATATCGTCAAAGCAGTGGGTCATATTTGTCAGGAGAGAAGGCAGATTTTCAAGAGTAACACTGCTTTGAATCTGAGAGTCATCTGCGTAAAAATAACGGTTGATTTGATGACGGTTTATTATATGTGACAGTGGGGCAGTGTAAAGAGTGAAAAGAACAGGGCCTAGAACTGATCCCTGTGGGACTCCGCATGTAAACACACACATCCACCAACACACACGTGAATGCACACAGAAGCGTGTTTGCAAACCTGCGGGCGCATACATCTACACAAAAGCATGCACGTGTGCATGTGTGCGCGCACACACAGGCATACATGCACGAACCTCACGTGCTTGCTCACTCACACACGCGCGCGCGCGCGAGTACATACACAGACACACACTCACACAAAACCACTCATACATACACACACACACACTCACACACACACACACACACACACACACACACACACACACACACACACACACACACACACACACACACACACACACACACACACACAGAAAGAGAGACAGACAGACAGACAGACACAGACAGAGGGACAGAGAAACAAACAAACAAACAAACAGAAAACCAAACCAGCCAAAACTAAGTCATACATCATTGTCTCTTTTCCAAAAAGTCATATGAACAAGATGCTGCTTGCACAGACACTCAATTCAATCTAACCTAAGCGGATCGGTGGTCTAGAGGTAACGCACCTGTCCAGAAAGCGAGAAGTGGAGGTTCGATCCTCATTTATTCCCGAATTCGGATTGCAGCTACCTAAAATGGTCAGGGGTGGGGTGGGGGAGAATGGCTGCATACGCCAAAGTTTTTTTTACTGGTGAACCTCAGGGCTCTAGACAAAGAACGAAAAAATATCCTCGCTTGTGCACGAACTTGTCCCTGATTGACTAGACCTTGAGTGGGTGGTCTGGGTGCTAGTCTTTCGGATGAGTCGATAAACCGACGTCCCGTGTGCGAGACTTATCCAATGCGCTTAAAAGAACCCATGGCAACACGAGAGATTCCTTGAACAACTCTGTTGATAAAACGTCTTTCTGGTAGGGAAACGTACACACGTGCACACAGGAAAAAGAAAGGAAAAAAAAGGAATAGGTGGCGCTGTTTTTGTGGCGACGCGCCCTCTCTGAGGAGAGCAGCCCGAATTTCACGCAGAGAAGTATGTCTCTTTCTCCTCTTCACATACAACACACACAACACACACACACACACACAACACACACACACACACACACACACACACACACACACACACACACACACACACACACACACACACACAATACACACACAATACACACATCACATCACCACACACAACTACACACACTTACACACTCACACACACACACACACACACACACACACAACACACCACACACACACACACACACACACACACACACACACACACACACACGCACACACACACAACACACCGCACCACACACACCACCACCACACACACCACAACACACACAACACACACACACACACACACACACACAACTACACACACACACACACACACACACACACACACACACACACACACACACACACACACACACACACACACACACACACACACATATCGTTTTAAACATTTCCGTTGGCTGTCCAGGCTTCCTGGAATGTATCTGTCTATTATTTTCCCCTGTCCTCTTCTCTCCTTCTCTCTGACGGCCCACTTTACACAGGATATTTCCTTCCGCTGTCTTCAGTTCTGTGGGTGCTATGTTTTGCTGATATTCACTGTCTTTTTCTTGTTACGTTATTACAATATTGTCTTTTCGAGGGAAGGCGGGGTAGCCTGGTGGGTAGAGCGTTGCGTTCACGATTTGGCGGCCCGGGATCGAGCCTTCGTTCAAGGGGATTTTTGCCCTGGAGTTAACATCAGTACTGACTCCACTTCCTTGAAAGTCTTTCGGATGAGCTTATAAACCGAGGCCCCGTGTGCAAACGCACTCAGAACATTTTACGCACACCTTAAAACCCACTTTGCTTTTTATGCTTTGACGGTGGGTAAAAACTGTGCATAGGCAACAATTTCGCTACTGGTGAACGTGGAAACTCAAGCCAAAGAGCAAAAAAAAAAGAAGTCTTTTTTATCTTTTCTTTTCTTTCTTTTGAAATATGAACAAACGCAACCAAATTCCATTTGCTTCTTACTGTGTCTCTACGTAAGTGGGGACTACGGGATAGCCTGGTGGTTAGAGTGATGTATTCGTGATCTGCTGACCCGGGTTCGATTCTCGGTCAAGAGGATTTTTCCTCTGTGCTGACGCCACTCTCCCATAAAAGTCCTTCGGATTAGACTATAAACCGAGGTCCCGTGTGCGAACGCACGCAGAACATCTTGCGCACACATTTAAACCCGTTCCGCTTTTCGGAAGAGTAGATCATTGTGTGCCGGTGGGAACGGATGACAAAACTGACAGAACTGCATACACACGGGGAATGGATGAAAAAAAAGCATAGGTAAAAAAAAGGTAAAGGAGTCCCATAACCTATAAGGTCGTAGGGGAGCGAGGCGTCAGAGACCTCACTTCTCTAGGGCCAGCATATTGAGGGCAGCGCCCATCTCCTCTTCCTCGTGCTTTACTTCCTGACCTAAAGAGGGCAGGTATCCATTTACAGCTGGGTGAACTGGGGGAACTGTACTGAAGCCAATGCGCGCAAACGGTCACCCATCCAACTGGTAACCACGCTCGACGCTGCTTATTCCATTATCCTCGAAATAAAAGGATACAAATTAAATTAATAAAAACTGGCCCTTTCCAACCACTCCTTCTGAAATGGCTAGTGTGGTAAATCATAACAAAACCAACGAAAACAAAACATAACAAAATCAAACAAAACAGGACAAAGCCAAAACAAAATAAAACATAACAAAACCAACAGAAACAAAGCAAAAAATTGTATTGTCATTAAGTCATAGTCCCATTATTAAATGTTTATAGTATAATGATGTTTACTAGTAGTTATATGAAATTGCACAGTTAGTGTTTAAGAAGTTAGGGTGTTTTTTTTCTCTCAACATTCTGGTGTTATGATTTGTATTTTTGTTTTTTAAAATTGTTTAATGAGGATAATTGGCAATGTGCATACCCCCCCCCCCCTTCTATCCACACCCTCACACACACACACACTCACAAACATACATACATACATACATACATACCTACATATATACAACACATACATACATACATACAACACACACACACACAACACACACGCACGCACGCACGCACGCACGCACGCACGCACGCACGCACGCACACACACACACACATATTCGCCCACATACACTTTCCCGTCTGATATCACTAATTAGTAGAAGGACGTTAAACTTAAGAACTAACTAAAAACAAAACACAACACAACAAAACCAAAACCAAACAAAACGTAACAAAACCAACAAAAACCAAAACATGACAAAACCAACAAAAGCAAAACACAACAAAATCAAACCAAAAGAAAACACAACAAAAACAAAGTAAAACAAACCATAACAACCCCCCCAGAACAAAACTAAACAAAGCATGGCAATAAATACCACAGCAAAACAAAACACAACAAAACTAAACCAAAACCTAAAACAAAGCGAAACAAACCAAACCAAAAAAACCCCAAACCAAAACCAGAAAAGCTCAGCGATGCTTCAGAAACACGAGAGAAAGCCCTTTGTTTCGCTTCTTGGACGTCACAGTGATGGAGATGGAAGAGGGTCGCCCACGCACACTGCCATGGTCGCTGTGATTTAAGTCCAGTTGCTTTGCGTGTGTCAAGTCAAGTCCAGTCAAGTCATTTGTTATTTCCATATAGTACGTTGAAACAGCGATGCATTTGCTTTTTTATTTTATTTTTTTAATCAAGCCGTCTATCTAGGAACAAAATACAACTTCATCAATATTATCTAACTACGTTGTTACCATAAATAAGACTAACTCCAAAGGAAAAATAGAAACAGAGATAAAAAGAAAGGACACACATTCACACACACTGACACGCGACCAAAAACAACCCCCCCCCCAAAAAAAAAAACCCCACCCCCTACAACAACAACAAAACTCATCAATAAGGAAAATGGAGCCCCCACCCACCCCACCAAACAAGAAAAATACACTGCATAGCACGTACACACATACACGCGCACACACGCACACGCACACAAACGCAACGTGTGTGTGATAAACAGAATGCTAGGTTTTTGCCTGTTGCTGTTCTTTCTTTGCCCCTGTTTTTGTCTTGTTCTTCCTGTTTATTTATCGGTCGGGGGTTTCTGTCTGTCTAGCTGTGTGTGTGTGTGTGTGTGGTGTGTGTGTGTGTGTGTGTGTGTGTGTGTGTGTGTGTGTGTGTGGTGTGAGTGTGTGTGAGTGAGTGTGTGTGTATGAGAGAGAGAGAGAGAGAGAGAGAGAGAGAGAGAGTGTGTGTGTGTGTGTGTGTGTGTGTGTGTGTGTGTGTGTGTGTGTGTGTGTGTGTGTGTGTGTGTGTGTGTCTACTGTTTGCTTATTATTTTGCATTAAACTCTCGCTTTTCAGTTCCTGTAAGTATTCATATTATTTTTTGGGTATATTACTGTTAGGTTTATTCTTCTGTTCAATTTGTTTGTAATCCTCCATACCCCAAAAGGGGTGAAAAGAATTAAATCTTGAATCTGGAATCTTGAGTATGTGTGTGTGCGCGCGCGCGTACACACACACGCAGGCACATATGTGCATACTGTGCTAGGACAACACAAAAGGAAGCTTCTGAAAGTTGTTTTGTTCCTCAGCTAGAGCTCGAGGTTCACGATTCTGACTTTGGGGATGATGTCCAAACACAACGACAGTGAGCATGCAGGTTTTTTAAAAACAAAAACAAAAAAACCCAATAAAACCCTGCCGTCTGTTCCTTCCGGCACGAAGCCTGGTGGTTACAGTGATGTATTCGTGATCTGCTGAACCGGGTTCGATTCTCGTTCAAGAGGATTTTTCCTCTGGAGTTAACATCAGTGACGACTCTACTCTCCCCAAAAGTCTTTCGGATGAGACTTTAAAACGAGGTACCGTGTGCGAACGCACGCAGAACATCTTGCGCACACGTAAAATCCCGTTCCGCTTTTCGGAAGAGTAGGTCATTGTGTACCGGTGGGAACGGATGACAAAATTTACAAAACTGCATACATACGGGGACTAGATGAAAAAAGCACATGAGTGCTTATTCCATTATCAAAGATAATAATAAATAAAAGTATTTTTAAAAAAAGAAAAAAGCATGCTCTTTTGAAGGTGGTGTTTTTTTTAACGTGTGCACAAGATGTTTTGCATGCTCTAGCAGACGGGAGCTCAGTTTATAGTCTTATGCGAAGGACTTTTTTTTAGGGAGGGGGGCATGGGGGGGGGGGGGGGGGAGTGTAGTCAGTACTGAAATTAACTCCAGGGTGAAATCCCCTAAAACGGGCATGTCCGTGGTGGCTCGATCCCGGGCCGTCAGATCATGGGTTCAACGCTCTAACCACTAGGCTATCCCGCCCCTGTTTTTAAAAAAATAAATTATATTTATTTTTCATTTATACCACTTTAAGTCACGGCAGATTTCTCTGCGTGGAATTCGGGCTGCTTTCCCCGGGGAGAGCGTATCGCCACAAGAGCAGCGCCACCCATTATTTTTTTCCTGTGTAACACACGAGACCTCGGTTTATCGTTTCATCCAAAAGACTAGCACCCAGATCACCACTGATGGTCTAATGGATGGGGGGAAAGTTTCGGGCCCAAACGGGATTCGAACCACCGCACACTTCTGACCAGGACTTTTTGTTTTCTAGGCAGGCGCGTTACCTCTAGACCACCGAACCATAAAATGAAAGTGGCGACGAACAAACCAGAACAACAAAATTGTTGACACCACTTTGGAAGCGAGAAAGGAAAAACTCCATTTCGCTATTGGGACATTCCTGTGATTGAAGAGCTTCGCCCACGCTGGGACACTCCTGGTGATTAAGTCAGTGGTTTGTGTCCTGTCCGAGACAATCTGTTCGCCTGCTCTGTCTGTATGTCCGCCTGCCTGCCTGCCTGCCTGTCTGTCTGTCTGTCTGTCTGTCTGTCTGTCTCTCTCTCTCTGTCTGTCTTTCTCTCTGTGCAAGAAAAACAAGTCATTATACCTTACAATATCTGTGATTTTGCAGCTGTTAAAGCATGATATGGAATCCATACCATGATGATTTGGGGCTGTTGAGAATTGTGGTTTTTCCTTCTTACTTAAGTATCTGTTTTGTGTTCAGTTCAACGCCTGGGCATTATCACAGTCGTCTTTCCATCAATCTTCTTTAATGATACAGACGTCCAATATCCCGCAATATCATTTATCCATACTTCAATATTCACAAATAATTTCCAGCAGAACACAAGATCTTCGCAGCAGCTATCAATTCCATCATGGCCGCTTTCAACGAGCTGGGTTTTCAGTTTCTGCACATTCCAAGAATAGATAATTCAGAATCATATTTCGGGTCTGGTGCCTTCCCTTTGCTTCTCACAGACTTGGCAGCCGACACGTGACATTGCTGTCACACGTACATCACCAGGAAACATGCTAGCCTGGTGGTTAGAGCGTTGTTCTAGCGATCTGATGGCCCCGGGTTCAAACTACCCCCGAGACGCCTGTTCAAGGGGAGTATTCCCCTGGATCAGTACTGACTCCATTCCCTCAAAAAGTCCTTTAGATGAGACAATAAACCAAGGTCCCGACTTGACTGCAAACGCATGCAGAAAATTATGCAGACACGTTAAAACCTGTTCTGCCTTTCGGAAGAGTAGGCTATTATGTGCCAGAGGGAATTGATGACAAATTGAATTTTTAAAAAACAGCACACACACCGGGGCTAGGTGTAAAAAAAAACAGCACATGAGGGTTTAGTCATCCTCATCGCAACAAGCGGATATAGATAAAGAGAAAAAGTATGAACGAAAGAAAGGAAACAAAAAGAAAACATCACCACCAGGAAAGAAAGAAAGAAAAGAAAAGAAAGAACACAAGAAAACAGTTCTAAAGAAAACATGACACTTAGCTGACAAACGATACGGGAGCTGTCAGATGCTGTGGTCGAATGGTTAAGCCTGTTATGCTTCAATCCCATGGATCCATGAAGTCATAGGTTCCAATATAGACAGCGGCATCTGATGAATTAGGGGTCGAGACTTTTACGATCTCCCAGGTCAACTTCACATGCAGACCTGCCAATGCCATTAATTCTCTTCGTATAGTACACATGCAGATGATCAGAATCTGCACATTAAAGATTCCGTAATTCATGTCAGCGTTCGGTGGGTTACGGACACACGAACGAAGCCAGCATGTTTCTTGTACACCAGAAAACTAAACTGGAATGCATCAGCTGAGTCCTTCGGATGAGACTATAAACCGAGGCCCCGTTAGCGAACGCATGCAGAACATCTTGCGCATACGTTAAATCCTGTTCCGCTTTTCGTAAGAGTAGGCCATTGTGTGCCGGTGGGAACAGACGACAGAATTCACAAAACCGCATACACATGGGGACTGGATGTAAAAAAGCACATGAGTGCTTATTCCATTATCCTCGATATAAAAGAACAAAAAAGAAAAAGAGGCCAGTGGGCAGCCCTTCGGCAGAGAAGATCAGGCACTGCCCACCACTCCGGCTCCCAATATGGCAACACGGAAAAGAGAGGGGACGTTTCTGAACTCTGAACAAGTTTAATATACATTGCCCTTTGGCCCCAAGACATACAGTGACCAAGGCAACAAGACAAACGAAGGAAACGAAATGGAAAAAGAGATCGTCACATTTTCCATCTAAGCCAGCTCTCCTGGTGGCATCACACCAAGATCATCATCTAAATAAACAAAACAACAAGAGAATAAACCTTGAAAGCAAAACATGAAGTCAGTGAATATAAGATAATCAAACAAACACAGTATCAAGCAAACACAATGACTTATAATGGTAACAAGAGTACAGACCACAGCACAATTACAAAATGCTTTTCTTTCGTCTGTTGATAGCATGAAAAACATACCTGGAGGGATTGTGTCGGTGATTTATATTTGTTCCTTTCAACACATCAATAGAGAGAGAGAGAGAGGAGAGAGAGAGAGAGAGAGAGAGAGAGAGAGAGAGAGAGAGGGGGGGGGGGGGGGTTGCTGCACCCGTCTGTATCCGTTATCCCGTCAGCTCTGTGTTTTATGCAGTTATTGACCAGCCAGTCTTCACCCTCACCCCCTCTGTCTGTTGTCATGTGCTGGACGATAATTACATTTATTCACAAATTATTTGAGATGGAATCAAATCAGCTGTTTTTGCTCTCTCTGTCTCTGTCTCCCTGTCTCTCTCTCTCTATCTCTCTGTCTCATAAGGGTTATTTCCCCATGTTTCTACTGTGAGACTGTATAAGTGTTGGGTTATTATTAAGATGTATCCCTAGGGGCGGGGACTGGATGTAAAAAAGCACATGAGTGCTTATTCATTATCCTCGAAATAAAAGAATTTGTCATTGTCATTGTCATTGTCATTGTCTTTCTCTCTCTCTCTCTCTCTCTCTCTCTCTCTCTCTCTTTCTCTCTCTCTCTCTCTCTTCTCTCTCTCTCTTCTCTCTCTCTCTTATTAAACTGTAGTTTTATAGGCGATTTTTGTTGTTTGTTTGTTTTCTTGTTTCTTTGTTGTTTGTTTCTTTGTTTGATTCTTTCTTTCTTTCATGAGACAAACAGACAGACAGACAGACAGATGGGTGCAGCAACCTCTCACTGTGTCATTAAACTACTTTTATAGGCGATTTTTGTTCGTTTGTTTCTTTGCTTGTTTGCTTCTTTTTTATTCTTTCTTTCTTTCATAGAGACAGACAGACAGACAGACAGACAGAGGTGCAACACCTGTATGCTGTAAAGTACTTTTACAGGGACATTAGCTGATTGCTGTGCTCTTCTTTTCTTTCTTTATCAGAGAGACAGACAGAAGACACAGACAACACAGAAGACAAAAGACAGACAAGGACAGACAGACATACAGGACGACAACTCACATCACACAGATAGACATAAAGTCATACAGACAGACAGACACACACTCACACACACATCCATACCATCACACCCATCCACTCCTACCATCACCCATTCGTCCACCCACCCACTGTCTCCATCACGCTGATGTGTGTGTGTGTGTGTGTGTGTGTGTGTGTGTTTATGATCAGAGAGAAACTGGTATTCCAAATGGACTTCACACTGTCCTAGTCTTTCTGTCGCCTGTCCCACACAGCACCCCCCCCCCCCCCCCCCCCCCCCTCTGGGGTCGGGTTCTCAGCCTGAGATGTTGTTTATGTCTCCATCACACTCCATTCCTCCAGCAGACGCCCCCCCCCCCCCCCCCCCCTCCGCCACCGCCCGCTTTCAGCCTGAAGTTGTTAGTGCTGCATTGAGGCCTGTCTACGTCATATGCATCTTCTGATGACGTCATCAATTGACGACTTTTTTTAGTTTTGTTTTTTTAGCGAATCAGTTTTAACTCTTTGATGGGTGGAGGGTAGGGGAGAGGGGTTGTATGTGTGTGCGTGCGCGCGCGGGCGCGTGTGTGTGTGATATCAATATAAGCCTACTTCAAAATATGACTGAAGAAATAGAGAATAGCCACCAGCTCAAATGCATAAAGATTTTTTTTCTCTTTAAAGGGGAGCGAGGTGACAGGGACCTCAGCTTCTCCAGGGGCCAGCATATTGAGGGCAGCGCCCATCTCCTCTCCCTCGCTGCTTTACCTTCCCTGACCCTAAAGAGAGTAGGTGCCTATTCACAGCTGGGTGAACTGGGGGACTGTACTGAAGTTAAGGTGCACGAACGGTCACCTATCCACTTGGTGGTAACCACGCTCAATGCTGCTTAACGTTGGCTGGGGGAAAGCGAGTGTTCTGACCGCTGAGCTATCCGGTCCCCTAGTTCTCTTTATGTGTCTTTATTCTCGAGCTGTTCAATGTTGCCGGTACGAATCCGTCTCCTTCCACTCACATCTCTTCTCCTTGTCTCTTGGTTGGACACCTCTCTCTCTCTCTGTCTCTGTCTCTGTCTCTGTCTCTCTCTCTCTCTCTCTCTCTCACTCTCTCTCTCTCTCTCTCTCTCTCTCTCTCTCTCCAGTTATTTCCCTCTGATGCTTGGTCTTTCTCTTCCTCTTGGTCCAACTCTTCACGGTCAGCACTTTCTTGCTCACAGACTGGTCAGTTGTTGCTTTTTGTTCTTCTCGAATTGTGGAATCCATATCGTCATCGTTTTTAGTACGCTGTGTTGTTTTGGCTTTGTTTTTGTAGGCCTTTTATTTTTTCAAATTAAAGTTGAACGTTATCAGGCATACTTTTACTAAAGGGAATATTCATTGCAGGAAACTGCGAGAAGGCATCTAGCTAAAGCTAACGGGGGAGGGGGGGAAACGGGATAGCCTAGTGGTCAGAACATTGCGCTGGCAATCTGACGACCCGGGTTTGATTCCCGTTCAAGAGGGTATTTTCCCCTGGAGTTAACATCAGTGCAGACTCATCTCTTCCCAAAGGTCCTTCAGATGAGACTATAAACCGAGGTCCCGTGTGCGAACGCACGCAGAACATCTTGCGCACACGTTAAATCCTGTTCCGCTTTTCGTAATACTCTTACGAGTATTGTGTGCCTTACGGCCATTGTGTGCCGGTGGGAACAGATGACAGAATTGACAAAACCGCACACACACACGGGGACTGGATGTAAAAAAGCACATGAGTGCTTATTCAATTATCCTCGATATAAAAGAATAAATAAAAATGTTTATAAAAAATGCCACTGGTACTACAATCTGCAGCCCCCCCCCCCCCACCCCCACCCCGCTCCCCAGCCTGTCCTGTGGGCTGTTGTCAGCTGAAGGACTGTTGACTCCCCCAGCATCTGTTGTCAGCTGAAGGACTGTTGACTCCCCCAGCATCTGTTGTCAGCTGAAGGACTGTTGACTCCCCCAGCATCTGTTGTCAGCTGAAGGACTGTTGACTCCCCCAGCATCTGTTGTCAGCTGAAGGACTGTTGACTCCCCCAGCATCTGTTGTCAGCTGAAGGACTGTTGACTCCCCCAGCATCTGTTGTCAGCTGAAGGACTGTTGACTCCCCAGCATCTGTTGTCAGCTGAAGGACTGTTGACTCCCCCAGCATCTGTTGTCAGCTGAAGGACTGTTGACTCCCCCAGCATCTGTTGTCAGCTGAAGGACTGTTGACTCCCCCAGCATCTGTTGTCAGCTGAAGGACTGTTGACTCCCCCAGCATCTGTTGTCAGCTGAAGGACTGTTGACTCCCCCAGCATCTGTTGTCAGCTGAAGGACTGTTGACTCCCCCAGCATCTGTTGTCAGCTGAAGGACTGTTGACTCCCCCAGCATCTGTTGTCAGCTGAAGGACTGTTGACTCCCCCAGCATCTGTTGTCAGCTGAAGGACTGTTGACTCCCCCAGCATCTGTTGTCAGCTGAAGGACTGTTGACTCCCCCAGCATCTGTTGTCAGCTGAAGGACTGTTGATTCCCCCAGCATCTGTTGTCAGCTGAAGGACTGTTGACTCCCCCAGCATCTGTTGTCAGCTGAAGGACTGTTGACTCCCCCAGCATCTGTTGTCAGCTGAAGGACTGTTGACTCCCCAGCATCTGTTGTCAGCTGAAGGACTGTTGACTCCCCCAGCATCTGTTGTCAGCTGAAGGACTGTTGACTCCCCCAGCATCTGTTGTCAGCTGAAGGACTGTTGACTCCCCCAGCATCTGTTGTCAATCGGAACTGGGGCAGACTTGAAGTGGGTGTGGTTTTTGTTTCAGGGTGCGCGTGAACTCATGCAATGCGCGCGCACGAACATACACACACGCGCGCATGCGCGCGCCCACGCATGCATGCATGCATACACACACGCACGTACGCATGCACGTGCGCGTGCGCATATATATATATATATATATAGATGTATATATATATATATATACATATATATATATATATATATATATATAAAAATATAATTATATATATATATATATATTATAGAGAGAGAGAGAGAGAGAGAGAGAGAAGAGAGAGAGAGAGAGAGAGAAGAGAGAGAGAGAGAGAGAGAATGAATAATCTTTATTTTTCAAGGGTAAAAGAATAAGCATGGCATACTTTTTTTTTGGATCCGGCCCTTGCCCTCATTAGGACTATCAACAAAACAAAGGTAAAAATCTTACTACAACAACGACAACATGATTAAAAGAAGAGAAGAGAAAGAAAGAGAGAGTGAGAGAGGAGAGAGAGAGTGAGAAGAGAGAGAGAGAGAGAGAGAGAAGAGAGAGAGAGAGAGTGGATAGAAGAGAGAGAGCGTGTCAGAGAGAGACACACACACAGAAGACAGACAGAAATATCAAAGCACATGTTTCCCTACTTTCTTCCTTGAAAGAAAATACAGACTCCATCCCCTACCCGCCCCCCCCCCCCCCTCCGCGCCCTTTCTCAAATTTCTCTTTTAAACTGTTCAGAGTTTCTTTTATTGCTCTTCATCTCAAGGCAATATTATTGTTATTATCATTGTCTGTCATCCCATGCATCATAGATGCGGGTGGCCATCACACCAAGTCTGTGTTCAATTCTTCAACCTTGTTGTTCTCTCTGCAAAAAACAAAATAACAGTCAGATTCTCTATCTACAACTCCACAAAGCTTCGCCCATACCCCTTTCATATACATATACAAATATATATATATTTTGTTTTTTGTTTTATTTATTTATTTTTCAAAATTCCTCTTCTTTATCTCAAGACACATTGAACTTGTCTGTCTGTCTGTCAAGTCAGACAGTAGTGATGGTAGGTGGCCATGAGACCAGGTCTGGTTTGCAGTTCGTTTCCACCTCCTCCTGCTTGTTGTTGTTGTTGTCTCCGTGAAAAGAATAATTTTAAAAAAGAGTATCAGACCGTATTTCTACAACTCCTATGGGTTTTGTTTTCCTTCCTGTAATATCGATTGTCGCCAATGATAGATAGTTTTGGATTTCTCTCTCTTTCTCTTTCTGTTTCTCTGTCTCTCTGTCTGTCTGTCTCGTGTGTGTGTGTGTGTGTGTGTGTGTGTGTGTGTGTGTGTGTGTGTGTGTGTGTGTGTGTGTGTGTGTTATTGTGTATTTATTTATTTATTTTTTATTGATACCACTTTAAGTCACGACAGATTTCTCTGCGTGAAATTCGGGCTGCTCTCCCCGGGGAGAGCGCGTCGCCACAAGAGCAGCGTCACCCATACCCATGTGTGTGTGTTTGTGTGTACGTGCGTGTGTGCGTGCGTGTGTGTGTGCGTTTCATCTCCTTCATCTCAGGACACAACTCACTGTCCGTCTGTCTGTCTGTCTATCCAGTCAGACAGCAGTGATGGCGGGTAGCCATGGTCGTTTTTAAAAACGAAGACCCAACACAGTTCACTCCCTTTCCCCTCGTCTGGACAGTTTGCTGTAGAAGGATCAGAAGCAATCTGTAGAACGGGGGAGTGGGGAGGGGGCTGAAACATAACCGAAGAGGAAGGTGGGTGTGTGGACAGGAGGAGGGTGGGGGGAGGGTGTAATCGAGGGGTGGGGTGGGGGTGGGTGTTATTCCAGAGGGATGGTGAACTCAATTTGTCGATCCAAGCCGAAAACCTCTATTGCACATTCAGAGACAGGGTGTGATGGAGATGTGACTGTTATCTCTGTCTTCCGTTGCCTGTTGCCTCCGATGTGTCAGTCTGGTTGTCTTTTTATCTGGCTGGCTGGTGGCTGGCTGGTTGGTTGGTTGGGTAGGTGTGTGCGTGAAGGGTGGGTGGGTGGGGTGGCTGTTTTTTGTTGTTGTTTGCTTTGTACTTTTATGTTGGTATCTGTGTATGTCTGTCTATCTGTATGTATATCTATCTGCCAATTTGCCCATCTGCATGTATGTATGTATGCATGTATTTATGCGTATCTATCTCTTTGTAGGGGTATAAAGAACAGCGCCACCCATTTTTAAAAGCAACTCTACGTATGGCTTCGGTACAGTCCCCCAGTTCACCCAGCTGTTATTGGGTACCTGCCTCTTTAGGGTCAGGGAAGGTAAGGCAGCGAGGGAGAGGAGATGGGCGCCGCCCTCAATATGCTGGGCCCTGGGGAACCTGAGGTCTCTGATGCCTCGCTCGCCTACGACCACATAGATTATGGGACATCTTTACTTTATTTTTTTAATAGGCTGTGACTGTTTCCTACAGAAATTTGCCCAAAGTGAGCTCCCTTGTTGCTGTGGGTTCTTTTACATGCACTGAATACATGTTGCACATAGGACTTCGAAGTATCGTCTCAATTGAAACACTAGCACCCAGACCACCACTCGAAGTTTGGGCACAAACGGGGATCGAACCCACACTTGTCGCTGTCCAGGCAGACAGGTGTGTTACCTCAAGACACTGATCCACCATTGATGAGTTCCACAGTGATGGACCTGACCGAGTTATTTTCATGCAGACCTGAAAGTGCATGTGTTGATGGAACTGATGTTTATAGTGTGCGTGTGTGTGTGTGTGTGTGTGTGTGTGTGTGTGTGCGCCGCGGGGGTGGGGGTGGGGGGGGGCAACTGTGTGGTTGTGTGTGGGGTGGGGGGCTACGTGTGTGGAGGGTGGGTGGGGGGGGGGAGGGGGGGGGCGGGCGTAAGTGTGTGTGTATGGGGGGGGGGGGGGAGGGGGGTATGTGTGTTGTGTGTGGGGAGCGCACGTGTGTGTATGTGTGTGTATGCGTTGTGCGTGCATATTAATCGAACTGATATTTACAGTGGGGTGTGTGTGTGGTGTGTGTGTGTGTGCGGCGGTGCTTGCTTGCGTGTGTGCGTGCGTGCATGAGTTTGTTTGTGCGTTCGTGTTTGTGTATGTGTGTGTTCTTTCTTTTAGCTTAACGTGTCTTAACTCACAGTGATATTAGACGACTGTGTGCGTGCTGAGCGCTCGCGCGCGCGCGCGTGTGTGTTTGCGTGCGTGCGTGCGTGCGTTTGTGTGTGTGTGCGCGCGGGCGCTTGTGTGTGTGTGTTTAACTAATGCCAGCAGCAGAATCGTGCGACTAGCAACAGGTGGGCGACAGCAAAACAAGAGATTGCCATTGGGGAACAGTTAACCGGGCAATTAAAGAGGGTGAGGAGGAGGAGGGAGGGGAGGACGGTGGGGGCTGTGGGGGCAGTGGGGGGGGGGGGGGGGGGTTAGGAGAGAAGGTTTGTGCTGGAGAGTGTTCTGTGGAAAGTAAAGACTTGTCTTTGGGGTGGACAGAGAGAGAGAGAGAGAGAGAGAGAGAGAGAGAGAGAGAAGAGAGAAGAGAAGAGAGACAGAGAGACAGAGAGGACAGGAGAGACAGGGAGAGACAGAGACAGAGAGCCAGGGAGAGACAGAGACAGAGAGAGACACGGAGAGACAAAGACAGAGAGAGATAGGGAGAGACAGAGACACACAGAGAGACACACAGAGATACAGAGAGACAGAGACATAGAGACAGAGACACACAGACAGAGAGAGGACAGACAGCCAGCCAGACGAGGCAGACAGACGAGGCAGACAGACAGACAAAGACAGAGGTAGAAACAGAAACAGATAGGGAGATAGAGATAGAGTTAGAAAAGAAAGTCAGAGGGACAAGGGACAGAGACCAAGCGAGATAGGAACAGGAGAAAATTGAGACAGACAGACTGACAGGCAGGCAGACAGAGACAGACAGACAGGCAGAAACATACGTAGACATAGAAAAAGAGACAGAGAAAAGGAAAGACACGAGAAATACAAGACCCAAAAAACCAACAACCCCAGAGTAAAAGAGAAAGAAAGAGAAAGAGAGAGACAGGGAGTGACAGACAGAAGTAGACAGGCAGAAGACAGAGAAGACAGAGACAGGCATCGACACAGAGAAAGACAAAGATGGAAGGGGGTGGGAGGAGTGAGAAGGAGACGGGGGGGGGGGGGGGGGGGGGCGGGTTGCGGAGAATGTAGTATCATGTTACACCGGGACATGCATTTCGAAATGTCCCGGATAATCCAGTAGTGCATTGGGTGAGATTCTGCCGAGTGTATGTCTATGCCTGTCAGATTTAGTGCAGAATATAATGATTACAGAATGTTCTGCATGCTGTGATTCTGTTTTTGACAGCGTTGAATTCTTGAAACACGCACGCGCACACGCACACACGCGCGCGCGTGCAACACCACGCACGCGCGGAACACACACACACACACACACACACACACACAACACAACAAAGAAAGCACGTGAGTGCTTATTCCGTTATACCCGAAATAAAAGAATAAATAGATTTTTTTTAATCACACACACATGCACATACGCACGCACGCCACACACACACACACACACACACCACACACACACACACACACACACACACACACACATACGCTACGCTACACTACACTACACTCCACTACACTACACTACACTACGCTACGCTACACTACACTACACTACACACACACACAACACTACACTACACACACAACTACACTACACTCACTACACTACATTACACTACATACACTACACTTACATACACTACACTACATACACTACGCTACACTACACTACCTACACTACGCTACCTACACTACCTACACTACACACAACACTACATACACTACAACATACACTACACTTACACTACACTACACTACACTACAACACTACACTCACTACACTACACACTACACTACACTACACTACACTACACCCTACACTACACACACACATACACAACATACACAATACACTACCTACACTACACTACACTACACAACTACACTACACTACACTACACTACACACACTACACTACAACACATACAACAACATACACTACACTACACTACACTACACACATACACTACATACACACACTACACTACAACACAATACACTACACTACCACTACAAACACAATCACACTACACTACACACAATACACTAACAAACACAATACACTACAACACAACACTACACTACACACACATACACTACAACACTACAACTACACTACACACTACACTACACACACACACACCACACCACACCACAACCACACCACACCACACCACACCACACCACACTACACCACACTACACTACACTACAATACACTACAATACAATACAACACAATACACTACAATACTGTAATCTTTCTGTCTTTTGAAACCTCACGGATCATGCTCGCGCCGGCAGAATGTTGACAGATATATCACATTTCCCTGTGTCAGTTTGGGGGCTGCTTTCCCCGCGGGAAAACTGTGTCTCTGTAGAGGGACTGCATCCATTTTCTCCCATTTTCCCCATCAGTATACATGTACATTCCTATGCCTGTGAGAGCGAAAAGATCACTAACAGCATTTTGCTATAGATAAACAGATTGTCTTGTTGCCAGTGGTTCGAAGAAGAAAATGAAGAATTACAAAGAAGAAACATTGTGAAGAAGATTTTGCGAAGAAGAAGAAGAATTGCGAAGACAGCAAAGATTAAGAAGAACGACGCAGAAGAATTACAAAGAATTGCGAAGAATCGCATAAAAAAAATTGCAAAGAAGAATTGCGAAGAAGTTTTGCGAAGAAGAATTTCGAAGAAGACGAAAAATTGCGAAGAAGATTTGAGAAGAAGAATTGCGAAAAAGAATGAGAAGCAGAAGGAGAATTGCGAAGAAGAAAAGAAGAAGAATTGTGAAGAATGCGCAGAAGAATGCGCAGAAGAAGAATGCGCAGAAGAAGAAGAAGAAGAAAAAGAAGAAGAAGAAGAAGAAGAAGAAGAAGAAAAAGAAGAAGAATTGCTAATACAGCGAAGATTAAGAAGAACTACAAAGAAGAATTGCGAAGAAGAAAATTGCGAAGAAGAAGAATTGCGAAGAAGAATTGCAAAGAAGAAGACGAATTGCGAAGAAGAATTGCCAAAAATTGCAAAGAAGAAGAAGAATTGCGAAGAAGAAGAATTGCGAAGAAGAACTGCAAAGAAGAAGAAGAAGAAGAAGAATGCAAAGAAGAAGAAGAGTTGCGAAGAAGTCTTGCGAATGCAAAGAATTGCAAAGAAAAGAAGAATTGCAAAGAAGAAGAAGAAGAAGAAGAAGAAGAAGAGAAGAAAGAAGAAGAAGAAGAAGAAGAAAAAGAAAAAAAAATTGCAAAGAAGAATTGCGAGAAGAATTGCAAAGAAGAAGAAGAATGCAAAGAAGAAGAAGAATGCAAAGAGAAGAATTGCAAGAAGTTTGGCGCAGAGAGATGCGCAGAAGAAGAAGAATACAAGAGGAAGAAGAATGCAAAGAACATGTAGACGAAGACGAAGAGTAGAAGGAGAGAAGGGAAGAAGTTGAGAGGAGGAGCGGAGAAAACCAGTATCTGATAATGCTGCACCTGGTGTCGACATTCTTCCTAATGGAAAAGAGCCGAAATTTCAAGAGAGAGAGAAGATGAGAGAGCGAAGCGAGCGAGCGAGAGAGTAGAGAAGAAGGAGAGAGAGAGAAATGAAGAGAGAATGAGAAGTGAGAGAAGCGAGAGAGAGAGAGAGAAGAGAGATGGAGAGATGAGAGAGATGCGAGAAGAGAGAGAGAAGAGAGAGATCCATTAAAGTGTAAACACGATACAACAGAGAAATGCCGACTGAAATGTCAAAGCTACACCGCCCAGAGAGAAGAGACAAAGACAGAACACCTGATACATAATTATTATACACTGTACCTGATGCTGGGAGTGAATACCTGATACATAATTATTATACACTGTACTGATGCTGGGAGTGAATACCTGATACATAATTATTATACACTGTACCTGATGCTGGGAATGAATACCTGATACATAATTATTATACACTGTACTTGATGCTGGGAGTGAATACCTGATACATAATTATTATACACTGTACCTGATGCTGGGAATGAATACATGATACATAATTATTATACACTGTACTTGATGCTGGAGTGAATACCTGATACATAATTATTATACACTGTATTGATGTGGAGTGAATAACTGATCATAATTTTACACACTGTACTTGATGCAGGGAGTGAATACCTGATACATAATTATTATACACTGTACCTGATGCTGGGAATGAATACATGATACATAATTATTATACACTGTACTTGATGCTGGGAGTGAATACCTGATACATAATTATTATACACTGTACTTGATGCTGGGAGTGAATACCTGTACATAATTATTATTATAACATGTACTGATGTGGGAGAGAATACTTGATACATAATTATTATACACTGTACTTGATGCTGGGAGTGAATACCTGATACATAATTATTATACACTGTACCTGATGCTGGGAGTGAATACCTGATACATAATTATTACACACTGTACTTGATACATAGTTATTACACACTGTACTTGATGATGGGAGTGAATACCTGATACATAATTATTATACACTGTACTTGTTGCTGGGAGTGAATACCTGGGATACATAATTATTATACACTGACATAATTATTATACACTGTACTTGATGCTGGGAGTAAATACCTGGGATACATAATTATTATACACTGCACTTGATACATAATTATTACACACTGTACTTGATGCTGGGAGTGAATACCTGATACATAATTATTATACACTGTACCTGATGCTGGGAGTGAATACCTGATACATAATTATTATACACTGTACTTGATGCTGGGAGTGAATACCTGATACATAATTATTATACACTGTACCTGATGCTGGGAGTGAATACCTGATACATAATTATTATACACTGTACTTGATGCTGGGAGTGAATACCTGATTCATAATTATTATACACTGTACCTGATGCTGGGAGTGAATACCTGATACATAATTATTATACACTATACTTGATGCTGGGAGTGAATACCTGATACATAATTATTATACACTGTACCTGATGCTGGGAGTGAATACCTGATACATAATTATTATACACTGTACTTGATGCTCGGTGTAAATACCTGATACATAATTATTATACACTGTACCTGATGCTGGGAGTGAATACCTGATACATAATTATTACACACTGTACTTGATGCTGGGAGTGAATACCTGATACATAATTATTATACACTGTACCTGATGCTGGGAGAGAATACCTGATACATAATTATTATACACTGTACTTGATGCTGGGAGTGAATACCTGATACATAATTATTATACACTGTACTTGATACATAATTATTACACACTGTACCTGATGCTGGGAGTGAATACCTGATACATAATTATTATTATACACTGTACTTGATGCTGGGAGTGAATACCTGATATATAATTATTATACACACTTTACATAAAACTGGGAGTGAGATTGAAGGTGAACATGATTATTGTAGGAATGAAAAAAAACCCAACTCCGAGTTAAATGTGAAAATGGGATGCCTAGAAGCATCACCAAAAACCCCCAGAAAAAAAGCAAATGAGAGAAAGAAAGAAAAAAAAGGAAAAGGAAAGATAGAGAGAAAAGGGAGGGGATCAGAAGAGAAGGAGGAAAAAAGAAGAACAACGACAACATCGATAACTGCTGCAATGCCAACAATACCACCCAACCATGACAACATTAAGAAGAATCAGGCGAACAAAAACAGCAGCAAAATCAAGAAGAAGAACAACAATAACAACAACCACCACCACCACATAACAGCAGCAATGTCAGATCATCACCAACAGCAATAACAACATTAAGAAGAATTGCGACAAAGAAGAATCAAGAAGAAGCCAATAACAACAACAATTAATGAAGAATAAGGAGAAAGTTTAAAACAACCTGCATAAAATCAAAGAAAGAAAGGACGAAAAAGAAGAAAGGAAAAAAAAAGAGAGAAAGAAAGAAAAAAAAGAAAGAGAGATAGAGACAGAGACAGAGACAAAGACAGAGTGACAGAAACAGAGACAGCCTGACAGACAGACAGACAGACAGACAGACAGAGACAGAGAGACAAACAAACAAACAAACAAACAAACAAACACACAAACAAACATGACCAAAAAGGTACTAGCACCGCATCTTGTGCTGGCTTTCAAACCAAAAGTTGCTTCTCCGGCAGTTTTCACATTTCTTATGAACTGTGGGGGCGACCTATACTACTAACCTGTAAAGACATCGTCTGCTGTTTCTTTGGAGAGAGAGAGAGAACTCAGAACTCAGAACTCAGAAATTTAATGTATCTCAGCCTTAGGTCATAATACATGGTTGGCGCAGGAGAGATTGACAATGCCACAGAGTGGGCAAAAACCGGATAACATACACAATACCAAGCTCACTTTCAGTGAAAGAAATAATGAAGACAATGCACAAATACATAAAAATACATATGTATCAAACACAATTCACTATTTTGATCTAAGTGTACCTTCCTTATGTCTGGATAAAATCAATATACATATAGTTTTTCAAAAGAGAGAGAGAAAGAGAAAGAAATGGGAAAGGGGGAGAGAGAGAGAGAGAGAGGAGGTAGGGAGGGGAGTGAAAGGAGAGAGGGGAGAAGGAGGCTATTGGGTAGTGTGTGTGTGTGTGTGTGTGTGTGTGTGTGCACACGTCCCTACCTGCCCGCATCTGTAGGTGTGTGTGTGTGTGTGTGTGTGTGTGTGAGTGTGTGTGTGTGTGTGAGTGTGTGAGAGTGTGTGTGTGTGTGAGTGTGTGTGAGTGTGTGTGTGTGTGTGTGTGTGTGCTGCGCACATGCGTGCATATGTGTACGTGTGGGCGTGTGCGTATGTGTGTAAGTGCGCCCATGAGTTTGTGGGTGTGCGGAGGGAGGGAGGGAGGGAGGGAGGAGGAGGTAGGGGGAAGGCAAAGAAGAGGGAAGAGGGGGAGGGCGGAATATCCAATCTGGGAAAGCGATAGTTTCGACCCACGCAATGCAATGGATGTGATAGGTTCAATTTGAATGGACTGGTTGTTGTGATCAACTGTGGGTGTGGAAAATGATCCGTTATAAGAAAGAGAGAGAGAGGGGGGGGAGAGGGAATGAAAGAGAGAAAGGGAGAGCAGGGAGGTAAGAGGGAAGAAGGAGGGAGGGGGAGAGGAGGAGGGAAAAGGAGGAGGGGAGGAGAGAGAGAGAGGAAGAGGAGGGAGGGAGGGAGAGAGAGGAAGATAGAGAGAGAGGCAGACAGACAGACAGACAGGCGGACAGAGTCACAGACACAGACACCAGAGAAAGACAGGGACAGAATGAGAGACAGACAGAGAGAATATAATGTAGATTGGCGTGGTGTAGTGTGGTGTGGTGTGATGTGATGTAGCATGGTGTGGTGTGGTCTGGTACGGTGTGGTGTGCGTGTATGCCTATCTGCCTACCTGTCTATCTGTCTGTCTGTTAGTTAGTCTGTCTGTCTGTCTGTCTGTATGAGTGCATTTAGCGACAAGAAGACCATTTAACGCCATCACACGCGTCCGTCTAGTAGGTGACTTAAAACAACCAACAAAAAACCAACCTGAAGTGTCATCATTTGGTGATAAGCCTTAAGTTTGAATGAGGAGGGGGTGTGGGGGGGGGGAAGGGGATGGAGGGGTGAGGTGATAGAGACTGGAGTAAGAAGGGTAAGGAGGGGGGAGGTGGGGCAGTGGGAGAGAGAGAGAGGGGGGCGGGGGAAGGTGGAGAGGATATTTGAAATTAGGAACCAATTTCAACATTCGATGTCAAGACATGGTGTTTGGAAAGGCGAGGGGTGTCTTGTCACGTTCCTTACTTTGGGTTTAAGAGGGTTGTGTGTGTATATATATGTGTGTGTGTGTGTGTGTGTGTGTGTGTGTGCGCGTGTGCGTGTGTGTGTGTGTGTGTCGGGGGTGTAGTCCAAATGTGTGTGTGATCAGAATTAAATGACGGAGATAGACAGACAGAGGGACAAACGGATGGACGGACAGAGACAGAGAGACAGAAAGAGAGAGAGAGTGTGTGTGTATGTGTTTGTGTGTGTGAGTGTGTGTTTGTAATGCAGCAAGTAAATGAGAGAGAGACAGACAGACAGACAAACGGACAGAGAGTGAGAAAGAGAAAGATGAGCAGAAACAGAGACAGAGAGAGGCAAACAGATAGACAGAAACAGGGACACACACACACACACGCACACACAACACACACACACACACACGCGCGCGCGCGCACACACAACACACACACACACACACGCACGGACGCACGCACGCGCGCGCACACACACACACACACACTCTCTTTCTCTCTCTCTTATCCACACAGTCTCTCTCTCTCTCTCTCTCTCTCTCTCTCTCTCTCTCTCTCACACACACACAAACACACACACACACACTCTCTCTCTCTCTCTCTCTCTCTCTCTCTCACAGTCTCTCTCTCTCTCTCTCTCTTTCTCTCTTACGCACACACACACACACACACACACACACACACACACACACACACACACACACAACATACACACACACATACACACACACAGACAGGAGGCTGACATGGGCAAAAGGAAGTGATGGCAGCCGACGCTGTGTCTATAGCAAACTAATGTTGCCAAAGGTCACTGCCCTCAGGCCTGGAAACGGGTCATCACCATGGTGATCTATCTGTACATGGCTTTCCTCCTCTGTTCGTCCGCACTTTTGTCTGTCTGTCTGTCCGTCTGTTTGTCTGTCTGTTTGTCTTTCAGTCTGTCATCTGTTTGTTTGTCTGTATGTCTGTTTGTCCGTCTGTCCATCTGTTTGTCTGTCCATCCGTCTGTCTGTCTAATTTTCTGTTTGTCTGTCCATCCCTCTGTATCTCTGTCTGTCCGTCCGTCTGCCTCTTTGTCTGTCTGTCCGTCTGCCTGTCTGTCTGTCTGTCCATCCGTCTGCCCGTCTGTCTGTTTGTCTGTCCATCCGTCTGCCTGTCTGTCTGTCCGTCTGCCTGTTTGTCTGTCCATCCGTCTGCCTGCCTGTTTGTCAGTGTCTCCGTCTGTTTGTTTGTCTGTCTGCCTGTCAGTTTGTCTGTTTGTTTGTCTGTCTGTTTACCTGTCTGTTTACCTGTCTGTCTGTCTGTCTGTCTGCCTGTATGGATGGCTCTTGTCACTCTGACTCTGGGTTTTCTCTTTTTTCACGTTCCTCAGCTAGAGCTCTGAGGGTGACCAATGGTGAGAGGTGTTTTGTTTCTTTGTTGTATGGAACCTTGTTGCCCACCTTTAAGGCAGCGGTATTCCCTATTCCGGGATAATGTCTAACTAATATTATGACATCGGTTAGCATGTTTTTAAAAAATTTTTTTAATCTTATCATCCATACCTTCTGGCAGGCAAGGGCCTACTATCCCGAAAGGCGGAAAGGGTTTTTAACGTGCATGCAACATGATAAGTGGTGGCTCGAACCTGGGCTGTCAGATTGCGAGTTCAATGCTCTAACCACCAGGATATCCCCTGCTTTTCCCCCCCACCCACCCCTCGCCACCTCCCCCTAGGCCCCCACCCCCCAAAAAAAACAAAAACAACTAACCATTAACAACAAAACCAAAACAACAAAACAAACCCATCCACAATACAAACAAACAAAAAAGCCCCACTACACACACAACACACACTACACTACACTACACTACACTACACTACACTACACTACACTACACTACACAACACTACACTACACTACACTACACTACACTACACTACACTACACTACACTACAGATTCGTAGTCTAAAGCTAACGCACCTGTCTAGAAAGTGGACAACTCCGGAGTGCGATCTCTGTTTGTGCCTGAAACTTTTCCCCCATCCACTAGACCGTGAGTGGTAGTCTGGGTGCTAGTCTTTCGGATGAGACCAGAAACCGAGGTCCCGTGTGCAACACGCCTTTCGTTTCGTGCACGTTAAAGAACTCATGGCAACAAGAGAGTTGTCCCTGGCGAAATTCTGTAGAAAAAAGCAATTCTGATGATGGGGAAACAAATACACATGCAGACAGGAAAAGGAAGAAAAGGTGGCGCTGATCTTGTGGTGACACGCTCTCCCCAGAGAGAGAGCAGCCTGAATTTCACGCAGAGAAATCTGTCGTGACTTAAAGTAGAGTACAAATACAAAACACACCACACCACACCACACTACACACCATGCCATACCACACCACATCACACAACACCACACCACATCACACCACATGACATTACACTACACCACATCACACCATATCACACCCCACCCAAACTACCACGTCACATCACACCACTTCACATGGTATCACACTACACCACGCCACACCACATTACACACCACACCACACCACAGCTTCACACCACACCACCAAACCCCATCACACCACAACTCCACACCAGACCACACCACACCACACTACACAACACAACACCACACCACATCACACCACAACACACCAGACCACACCACACTACACCCCACCACACAACACCACACCACACCACACCACATCACTAATGGTGAGGGTTTTTTGGCGTATGGCGACCGATTTTGCCCACCATAAAGGTAGCCATATTCCCACTTCGGGGACGTCAACGTTTTAAGTCTTTGATTAAAACTGTGCGACTATGATTATACAGATTAAAATAAGATTCAAAACCAAAATGTACTGTCGTAACTCATATGACAGCAAGGGGCATTTAGCAAAGAATAAACTAAGTTTCATGGCGCTCCCAAAAGTTGGGCAGAGCTATTTCTAGTATGATGTTGAGCAATACTTGACTACGAGAGAGAGAGAGAGGAGAGAGGAGAGAG
>CM054145.1:58496841-58499341 GCA_028751875.1 Rapana venosa
CTGACACCGTGTTTCCTTTTTCGCCATCATCCAGGGTACATCTAACGCCCCCCTCCTCTTATTTAGTGCCAGGGATAATTCCGGCATAGCCATTCTGCTGTCACCCTAGTCTGTCGTTCTTATGCCTGAGGGGGTTATTTTGCTACAGGTCTCTGTCATGGGCATCTGCCTGCAAATCAAACTTGAAAATTCTTGTTATTTCAAGTTGTGTTCAAAGTTCTGTCTGTCCATCTTTCTATATGGCTGGTTGACCGTCTCTCTCTCTCTCCCTCCCTCCCTCCCTCTCTCTCTCTCTCTCTCTCTCTCTCTCTCTCTCTCTCTCTCTCTCTCTCTCTCTCTCTCTCTCTCTCTCTCTTTCTTCTCTCTCTCTATGTGTACACACACACTCACACAAATACGTACGCGCGCGCGCACGCACGCACGCACGCACGCACACACACACACACACACACACACACACACACACACACACACCAGCAATTCTTGTTTTCTTTGCAGTATAGATTTAAGTTAAAGATCTCTTCCATAGGAGTTTATTTTAAGATAATAGATTTTGGTATGGTGGATGTTTTTGGTCATCATGGTGGTTTTGCATTTCGAAACTGTGTAGCTTAGACCTGAAGGAGGCAGAGAGTTATAATGGAAAAAGAACGTGCGTAGCATCACAAGTAGTTGTTCTGCCTTTATTGGCATGCAATCTCTATAAAGTATTCCTGATTGTTCTTCATTGTTTCCTACACATTGTGTGTGTGTGTGTGTGTGTGTGTGGTGTGTGTTGTGTGTGTGTGTGTGTGTGTGTGTGTGTGTGTGTGTGTGTGGTGTGTGTGTGTGTACATTTGAATTTGTTAGAATATTGTTAATCATTGTTGGTTGTTTGTGTGGGAGCAGATTGAATGGAAGCGCTCTGGTTTGTAATTGCAAGATATAGCGCTCTATAAATTCCATATATTATTATTATTATGATTATATTATTATTACAACCTTGCTAAATGTCTTCAAAACTATGTTTAAGGCACTTTTGCTTTTCATGCTCAAATGTCCGAACCAGTTCACGAATCTGTGACAGTGCTGACTCAGTGAAACTACGATAGAATATAATGTACGTAACGAGTACGTTTTGATATCTTGTTAGCAAAGTTTCTGACGATAAAAGATTCCTGGCTGATATTTTCATAAATAAAATCTGTGTTCGCTTTAAAAATCAACTTATCTAAATTGTGCCAATACAATTATATATTTTATTCATACGTTCAATCTAAGTATAGGAACAAATCTGGGATTGCAGTTCCATTCTCCCTAAAGTCAACTAACATTATTTTCTTTGGATTTGCTGACATTCAGTCCGAGGAAATTATTTTCATACCAGTTGTAGGAGCATTCAGTTTCCTGGGAAAGAGATTGCATCTGAGCTAGACAAATCTACAACTGCAGCATCATCGGTATATTTTACAACAGGGAGTGCAATGGAGTCTGTGCAATTATTAATTTTTTAATAAAGTATAAAACGTACCGGAGATAAGACCGTACCTTGTAATACGCCTTTAAAAGCGACCTTGCGTGTTGAACTTTTTCTTCAAAACAAACCATTGCGCTCTCTTTATTAAAAAAAAAAGTGCATCATTCATAAGATAATGCTGGTACTGAAATGCTGTTTCTGAAGTTTGTCGGTTATAACTTGAGGTTGTGTGGTATCGAAAGCTGAAAATAAATCAACAAACAGAATGCGAATAAAAGAATCCTTCATTTCCAAGTACCTATACACACGATTCAAAAGTGTGATGAGTGCTTCGTCTGTATTTCCGGGTCGTTTATGAGCAAACTGGTAAGGATCAAGGTTGTCTCTGACCTGGGACAGCAGATGTTGTAGGACAACACATTCAACGAATTTCATGACAACAGATGCTAGGGCATTGGGTCTGGAATCATTTAAAGTTATAGAATCCTCTCTCTCTCTGTGCCACCAACCCTGAGTCTCTGTCTCAATCTGTCTGTCTCTGTCTGTGTCTTTTATTCAACGGTCTTAAAACATCGAATTAATATATTGGTGTATGGTGTGGGTGTGCGTGGGCGTGTTCGCACACGCACGTACGTGCGTGTGTACGTGCTGCGTATATGCGTGTGTAAAAAATAAGATTTTATGTCTTCTAGTCAATGGTTTAAAATTGTGTTCACAACTGATGTGTGTGCGTGCGTGTATGTGTGTGTGTGTGTGTGTGTGTGTGTGTGTGTAGGGGGGAGTATGTGTGTGTGCGCATGCGCGCGTGTGTGTGTGTGGTGTGTGTGTGTGTGTGTGTGTGTGTGTGTGATGTGTGTGGTGTGGTGTGTGTGTTCGTGACATTTTATTTGAAGTCATTTTGGAATGTTTTAACCAATATGAAATATAGCTTTTTGTGTTTGAGATTTTTGATGCGTATCAATGTGCCTGTCAGTACTGTAATTGCCCTTCATGGGATGACTAAAGTGTTTTTGACTTTGACTTTGACTTTGTGTCTCTATTTGT
>CM054145.1:58504341-58519341 GCA_028751875.1 Rapana venosa
CATAGATACATACATACATACATACATACATACATACATACAATCTTTTGTAGCCAGTAGTCCTTACTACATAGAGAGAGAGAGAGAGAGAGAGAGAGAGAGAGAGAGAGACAGACAGACAGACAGACAGACAGACAGACAGACAGACAGACAGACAGACAGAGAAAGAAAGATTACATTTTTTAAAATGTGAAGATATCTTAAATGTTAAAACAACTATGAAACCTAATTTTCTCGTGTCATTTTCAAGATTATGATCCCTCTCACATTATTTACGTGCCTGTCAGCGCTATAATCTCTCCCCCCTCCATGAGATGATGAAAGTGGTTTTGACTTGACTTGACCCAGACACCCAAGCCACCCCATGAGCAGGGATGACCGAGTGGTCAGTTAGTTGAATGGACAGACAAAGGACCCGAAGGAATGAAGTCAGGTGAGGCGTGGTGGATTACAGGGCCACAGAGACAGAGCAACACTGGGTCAGATAGTAGGACTAAGTAGGAGAACACAAGAGAAAGAGAAGAGAGAGGGGGGAGAGAGAGAGAAAAGGGGGGGAGGAGAGAGAGGGGAGAGGAAGGGGAGAGAGAGAGGGAGGGAAGAGAGGGGGAGAGGAAGGGGAGAGAGGGAGGGAGGGGAGAGAGGGGGAGGAAGGGGAGAGAGAGGGAGGGGGAGAAGAGAGGGGGAGGATTTATTTATTTTATTTTATGTATTTATCTATTCTTTTATATCGAGGATAATGGAATAAGCACTAATGTGCTTTTTTACATCCAGTCCCCGTGTGATTGCTGTTTTTTTTGGTAAATTTTGTCATCTATTCCCACCGGCACACAATGGCCTATTCTTTCGAAAAGCGGAACAGGATTTAACATGTGCGCAAGATGTTCTGCATGCGTTCGCACACGGGGCCTCGGTTTATAGTCTCATCCGAAGGACTAAGTAGGAGAACACAAGACAAGAAAGAGAGAGTGGGGGAGGGAGAGAGAGGGAGAGGGAGGGGAGAGAGGGGGCGGGGAGAGAGAGAGAGAGGGAGAGAGAGAGGGGGGGGGGGGTGAGGAGAGAGAGGAGACACAGAGAGAGGAGACAGAGAGAGGCATACAGACAGACAGATACAGAGACAGAGAGGCAGAGAGAGACAGAGACAGACAGAGACTGACAGACACAGACACAGAGACAGACAGAGGGAGACAGACAGAGACAGAGTGTGTAGGGGGAGGGGGAGGACAAGAAAACCTAAGCTTTTTTTTTGATGGTGGTTGGGTCTGGGAGTGGGGGATGAGGGTGGGAGGAGTAGATGAGAGGGGGGGGGGGGGGGCTAGGCAACAATAGATGTGAAGGGGGGCGGGGAGGGGGGGGCAGGAGGAGGAGGGGGGAACAGTAGTTAAGACATGGTGTCACTGTAACAGGAGAGCTGATGGGCTTGATGTGATTACACAGTTCGTGGATATTCATTCCCCTGTGTGTGTGTGTGTGTGTGTGTGTGTGTGTGTGTGTGTTTTTGTGTGTGTGTGTCTGTGTGTGTGTGTGATGTGTCTGTGTGTGTGAGTGTGTGTGTCTGTGTTTTGTGTAAGTGTGTGTGTGTCTGTGTTCTGTGTCTGTGTGTGTGTGTGTGTGTGCGCGCGCGCGCGCGTGTGTGTGTGTGTGTGCGCGCGCGCGTGTGTGTGTGTGTGTGTGTGTTGTTGTGTGTGCGCGCGCGCGTGCAAGCGTGTGTGTGTATACGTACGTGCGTGCTTGTGTCCGTGCATGCACCAGTGCGCTCTGTGTGTATACATAGGTGCGTGTCTGTCTGTGTGTGTGTCTGTGCGTACGTGCGCGCGCGCGCGTGCGTGCGTGCGTGCATGCGTCAAGCAGCTAGGAAGATGACTTCTGTTCTTTTCCCTCTTCCTTGACTGTCTGAGAATGAGCAGTCTTGGTGTCCACCACACAGAAACCTTCATGCAATGTGTCTTCCTTCAGTAGTGTCAGGCGGAGTCCATCTCTCTCCAGACCACGGAATGCATGCTAGGTATGCTTGTACCCATCCATACCACTAGTCATAGCTGACCTCAAATCTTCTGTAAGTAGAAGGATGTGATTTGAAAGTTGGGAGCAAGGTGCCTGTGTGGGTTTCCACACGGAAAAAAGTAGGTCATTGCATGCCGATAAAAACTGTCAGATCACCAGCAGTACCAATACTTAAAAAAAAATTTTCCTGTCCATGAGAAAGCTGACTACATGTCCAGGTTAAAGTGTAGACGTTATGTTATGTATGTCAGCCTTTAGTAGAAGTTAACGTGATTACTTTCCCATAGAGATGTGGGCGGGGGGGGGGGGGGTGGGGGGGGGGGGTCTGTCTGTATAAATAGCATCACCACCTGCTAGAAATTCTGTGCTAGGAATTCCCTCTTTTTCCACCCATCTCTTTGTTTCTGCCTTGTTCCTTTCACTTCCTTCTTGTCTATTTTCTGCATTATGAGGCAGATATTGAAGATGATGAAATGATCGTGATGATGATAATTATACAGGTCGAAGAAGATGATGATAGTGTACATGATGAAGAAGATGATGTTGATGACGATGACTTAGATGATGAAAGTAAATGATGGTGATGTTGACATACTTGCTGCAGCTGCCGCTAGAGATAATAAAGATGCTGATGGCGATGATTATGTAGATGCTGAGGATGATGATGGGGATAATAATAATAATAATAATAATAATAATAATAATAATAATAATGTATGGAATTTATATAGCGCTGAATCTTGTAAAGCAACAAATCAAAGCGCTCAGATTTTATTTCATACCACTTTAAGTCATGGCAGATTTCTCTCCGTGAAATTCGGGCTGCTCTCCCCGGGGAGAGCGGGAGAACGCGTCGCCACTTAGCGCTGCGCCACCCTTTCACCCTTTTTTTTTCTTTTTTTTTTCTGCAGCTGTATTTGTTTCCCTATCAGATGATGATGACTAGAAGACATTGAGTGTGATTCTGTGTACTTGCAGAATTGGAAATGCGAAATGGGAAAAACGTTTTCTGTTATGATGTCTACCTACCCCCTGCCCGAAACACGTTTTGTATAGTGGCCTAAGGCCGAAGTACAATAAAACATTTCAGTGTTCATTGTTCAGTGTCTATTTCCTGACTTTTTGGTCACTCTCCTGCTTGCTTTTTTTCCCCCCAGAAAGACTTAAAAGAACAAATCTCTCTCCCACTCGGAAGTCAGATGCGCTGGGCCTGACTTGTCAGGCGCTTAACGGCAGCGCAACGCGTTTTTGCTCAAGTGACAGACAACAGTAGTTGCTGTCTGAGCGTTCGAAGAAGAAGAAGAGATGAGTGTACATTTTTATGAGCTAGAAAAAAAGTATATTAATATTGCTTGTGACGTCACACATAATCAAATTCAAAAAGGCTTGAAGATACCGTTTTTACTTGAGAAGGGTGGGGAGGGGCATAATTTGCAAGGAAGGGTGAGGAGGGTGAGGTGGGGGGGGGGGGGGGGGTTTAGTTAAGACATGGTATCACTGTAACGTGAAAACTGATGGACTTGATGTAATTAGTGAGTTCGCGTGTGTGTGTGTGTGTGTGTGTGTGTGTGTGTGTGTGTGTTGTGTGCGCGCGCGCGCCCGCGCACGCGTATGTGTGTGTGTTGTGTTGTATTGTGTTTTGTTACGTGTGTGCGTGCGTGCGTGCGTGCGTGCGTGTGTGTGTGTGTGTGCGCGCGCGCGCGCGCGTGTATGTGTGTGCGTTCTCTGTGTGTGTATGTATGTATGTATGTATGTGTGCATGCGTGGCTGCGTGTGTGTGTATATATGTGTGTGCGTGCGCGCATAACTTTGTCAATAGAATTTCAAGTTTGTCTGACACTAAATAGTTGATGATGGTGGCGTGTGTGGGGTGAGAAAGAGAGAGAGAGGGAGGGAGAGAGGAGAGAGAGAGAGAGAGAGAGAGAGAGAGAGGAGAGAGAGAGAGAGAGAGAGAGAGAGAGAGAAAATGACAGATTGACAATGAGACAAAGAAAGTAGTTTTCGAAGTTTTGATAAGTATGTTTGTCTGGCACTAAAGCTCTCTTTCACAGAGAGAGAGACAGAGACAGAGACAGAGAGACAGACAGGTAGGCAGACAGATAGAAACAGACAGACAGACAGATAAAAATAGAGAGATAAAGAAAACAGAGAGACAGTAAGCTGGAGAGAGATACTGGGAGATCAACACACACACAGAGAAACCGTGAAATGAAATACTTCGAAAACAGAGAGACGCAGATAGAAAGTCTGGAACACACACACACGCACGCACGCACACACAAACACACCGCACAACAACAACGCACGCATCCACCCACCCACCCACGCACGCACACACACATTTTGTCTGATATCACTTCATGTGTAAAGACGTTAAATTGCAGAAAGAACAGACACACACACACAGACACACACACACACACACACACACACGAAGGAGGGTACACAAGCGAACTGCTTGCATTACAGTTCGTGTAGCAGTGTCGTTCATCTGATCTAGCCTCCCTCTCTCTCTCTTTACTCATTTACTTCGAGAAAGACAAATTTCGATTCGTTCAGGGTTGTTGTTTTTTTGTCAGCGTTGTCTTTTGTTTTTGTCTTGTGTTGTTTCTCCGAGTCTTTTAATTATTGCACTGCACTCTGTAGCATTCTCCATTCGGCTGGAAATCGATATTCACGACTTGCTTCTTTTGTTTTTGTTTTTTGTTTTTTGCTCGCTTGTGTCTGCTTTCTACGTTCAGAAAATTTCATACAGTTTCGCAATTCCAAGCAAACGTAGGCTGTGTTTGTGTGTTTGGAACGTGTTGTATTCAAACGGTATCTCTTCTCTGCATACTTCAGTCATTCTTTGTCCTTATTCTTTTTACGACCAGGATCAGTTGTCGAAATCTTTCTGAAGCATTTGATATCGCCTATAGCAAATTTGTTGTTTAGATCAGAAGGCAACTATCCGACGGACAACATCCTACACTGCCAACATCCCTGAGATCAGTGGTCTGGGAGGAGGGCTACAGGAGATGGTAGAACCCAGCAGAGACAGAGAGAGATGGCGAACCCTGGTGGCATTGCCTGGAGCTCCTACCGACGACAGCGGCGATGAAGACACTGGGTTGAGGTTGTGACTTATCAGTTGACTGGTGAATCTAGTATTGCTGCATGCTGGGTATGCCTGTGCTTCCAAAGGGGAGCCAACAGTGGTATGAATCCCTGACTTCACAATCTGCAGGGAAGCAGGAGCAGAAGTGGGAAGCACAGGAACAAAGGGGAATTAGCATAGGGCAGATAGCAGCAATCCCTTAGCTTAGTTCACCGTGCTCTCGGGGACAATTTCAGACCAATGACTGACTGAGCTGCATAAGAGAGAGGAGAGAGAGAGAGAGAGAGAGAGAGAGAGAGAGAGAGAGAGAGAGAGAGAGACAGACAGACAGACACAGACAGACAGACAGAGATGGAGAGAGACAGAGACAGACAGACAGACTGACTGACTGACGGACAGGCAGACAGACAGGCAGGCAGGCAGGCAGACAGGCAGACAGGCAGACAGAGATGGACTGACAGAGGCAAGGAGACAAAGACAGAGGAAGGCAGATAGGCAAACAGACAGACCAGAAGACAGAGGAAGAGAGAGAGAGAGAGAGAGAGAGAGAGAGAGGAGAGAAGAGAGAGAGAGAGAGAGAGAGAGTAACTGACACAGACAGAGGTGAAGACTGAGAGAGAGAGAGAGAGAGAGAGGGGGAGGGAGATAGAGAGAGAGAGAGAGAGAGAGAGAGAGAGAGAGAGAGAGAGAGAGAGAGAGAGAAACAGTGACCAGAGGCAGAGACATAGAGAAACAGAGACAGAAAGACACAGAGACAGAGAGACAAAACGACAGACAGAGGAAAAAGAGACAGAGAAACAAACGCATGCGGCAACCATTCACTTTCAGCTGCTTGTTGCAGCGTCGCTGATTTGCTTTGGCTCTTGTTCATTCATTTGAGAAAATCCATTTCCTTTTATATCCGTCATTTTAGTTTCTGCTTTTTTCTCTCTCTTTCTTTTTCGTCTCCTTTATTGCTTTCTCTGTCTGGCCAAGACCGATATTGTTTTAATTCAGGGTTTGTTCTCGCTTGTGGACATTGTCCACGACCAATAACAGCACAGTTTCCAAGTGTGTGGATGCCCTGAGGGTTTTTCTTGGGGTTTTTTGGGTGTTTTTTTGGTGGGGTTTTTTTTTTGGGGGGGGGATGTTTTTGTTGTTGTTGTTTGGTTGTTGTTGTTTGTTTTTTTTTGGGGGGGGGGGGTTGTTTTCGTTCCTCCGCTAGAGCTTCGGGGTCCAGGAATGGAGAGATAGTGCATGTATGCACCCGTTTTTGCCCATCATGAAGGTAGCCGCATTCTGACTTCGGGGATGTATGCTGTGTATGTTCGTGTTTCCGTAACTCACCCACCGAACGCTGACATGAATTACAGGAATCTTTACCGTGCATGTTAAGTCTTCCGTATTTAAATATACACAAAGGAAATTAAGGCACTGGCAGGTCTGCATTTAAAATTGACATAGAAGATCGTAAATCAAAAAAATCCCCACTCTTTGCTTTCACCAGACCGCGCCAAGATTCGAACCCACGACTTCATGGACTCTTAGGATTGAAGTGGAACTGTTTCAACCACTCTGCGATAACGTCCGTCTGCACCTCGTTTATTTATTTATTTCGAGGATAATGGAATAAGCACTCATGTGCTTTTTTTCTCACACCCACTACCTATGTGTATGCAGTTTTGTAGATGTTGTCATCCATCCCCACAGGCACACAATGGCCTACTCTTCCAAAAAAGCTTCCATACGTTTATTGTGTTGTTATTTGCCGATGCATTAATTTGATTGTCAATATTTTGTGGACAAAGAGGGTTTAGCCTGATTCTCTTTTAACGCAAACATGATCAGTGTGCTGATGAAGTTCTGTGAGATTTTTGCTACAGACTGGGCAAGTTTGTGGCTTTCCAATCTATTTCGGTATCGATGGCATAAACTGGACATTATTTTTAACAGGCAAAGTGAAAGGCGATGAATAAACAGACAGGTCTGCAATGAAGCAGGCCCAGAGGATGGTTAAGCATTTACATGTTTAGACACAGGATCTCTGCAGAGGTGGCTAAAAACTGCATATCTAAATGCAGGATCTCTCAGAAGATGGGTAAGTTTTTCATCTCTAATTCAGGATCTCCTTGGAGTTAGTTAACATTTATAGGTTTTTTCCGTTCTTCAGCTGGAGCTACCAGATTCACCGATGGTGAGATTTTTGTGTATGCGACCATTCTTTTGCCCACAATAAAGGTAGCTGCATTCAGACTGCGGGGATATATGCTGGGTATATTCCTGCTTCCTTAATCCACAGAACGCTGACATCACTTACGGAATCTTTTTCATGCATATTTGGTTTTCTGTATGTGTCTAAACAAGAAGGAAATTAAGGCACTGGTAGGTCTGCATTTGAAACTGATATAGAAGATTTTTTTTAAACCAATTTCCCACCCTTCATTTTCACCAGACACCATTGAAATTGGAACCCACGACTTCACAAACCCATGGTATTGAAGCGGAAGGGTCTTAACCGCTGGGCTATAACGTCTGTGGGTGCCTTGTTTTGAAAGGCTTAGGTTTATTGTGTTGTTATTTCCCCATGAACTTAATTTAATTGTAAACTGCTACTGTTTGTGATAGGGTGGGGTTTTTTTGGTTTTTTTGGGGGGGGTCCTTTTGCGGACAAAGAGGGTTTAGCCTGATTCTCTTTTAATGCAAACATGATCAGTGTGCTGATGAAGCTCCCTGATATTTTTATAACAGACTGCATGTTTGTGGCTTTCCAATCCATTTCGGTATCGATGGCATTAGCTGGACATTTTCTAACAGGCAAAGGAAGGGTGATGAATAAAACAGACAGGTCTGCAATCAAGGGGCCCCAGAGGATGGTTAATCATTTACATAATTATGTAGACACAGGATCTCTGGAGAGGTGCCTAAAAACTACATGTCTAAATACAGGATCTCTCAGAAGATGGGTAAGGTTTTCCATATTATCTAATTCAGGATCTCTTAGGAGTTAGTTAAAATTCACAAGGTTTGGGGTTGGTTTTTTTGTTTTTTGTTTGTTTGTTGGGTTTTTTAGTTTAGTTTGTTTTGTGTTTTTTGTAGCTAGAGCTACGAGGTTCAGCAATGGGGAGATTTTGCATATATGCACCTGTTTTTGCCCATCATGAAGGTAGCCGCATTCTGGACTTTGGGAATGTATGCTGAGTATGTTCGTGTTTCCGTAACCCACCCAATACTGACATGAATTACGGGATCCTTACCGTCCATATTTGATCTTCTGCATGTGTATTTACCCAAAGGGAATTAAGACACTGACAGGCCTGTCCTTGAAGTGGACCTAGAAGATCGTAACCCCCACCCTTTTTCACCAGACACCATTGAAATTGGAACCCACGACTTCACAAACCCATGGTATTGAAGCCAAAGGGTCTTAACCACTCGGCTATAACGTCTGTGGGTGCCTTGTTTTGAAAGCCTTAGGTTTATTGTGTTGTTATTTCCCCATGAACTTAATTTGATTGTAAACTGTTTCTGTTTGTGATGGGATTTGGGGGTCCTTTTTCGGACAAAGAGGGTTTAGCCTGATTCTCTTTTAATGCAAACAGATCATTGCTGATGAAGCTGGAGATTCTGCAGCAGACTGGCATGTTTGTAATCAGGATCCATTTCTGCATCAATGGCTAAAGTGAGAAGAAAAAAAACATGCAAAGGAAGTTGAGAGTTAAACAACAGGCTGCAATAAGCAGGCCCAGAGGAGGGTTCACATTTACATGTTTAGACACAGGATCCCTGGAGAGGTGGCTAAAAACTACTAGATGTCTAAATACACGATCTCTCAGAAGATGGGGAAGTTTTCCATATTATCTAATTCAGGATCTCCTAGGAGCTAGTTAACATTTCCAGGTGTTGTTGTTTTTTTTTAAAGTTCTTTGGCTATAGCTCCCAGGTTCACCGATTGTGAGATTTGTTTGCGTGTGTGACCAGGTGTTGTTTTTTTGCCCGTTATTAAGGTACCCCCATTCCGACTTTGGGGATATTTACTTTCAAAAAGAAAAGGTAAAGGTGTCCCATAACCTATGTGGTCATAGAGGAGTTAGGCGTCAGAGACCTCAACTTCTCAAGGGGCCAGCATATTGAGGGCAGAGCCCATCTCCTCTCCCTCGCTGCTTTACCTTCCTTGAACCTAAAGAGGCAGGTACCCTTTTACAGCTGGTCGAACTGGGGGACTGTACTGAAGCCAAGGTGTGCAAACGGTCGGTCACTCATCCACTTGGTAACCACGCTCGATGCTGCTTAACCTTAGCTAGGGGAAAGCCAGTGCTCTGACCACTGAGCTATCTCGTCCCCGATATTGACTTACTTGAACAAAATAATGTCTGTTTTGAGAAGGTGGGCTCCACAAGGTTCACATTGCCTACAAAGACAATACTTGAAAAATTCTGCGCAATCCTCACCCCCCTCCCTCCCCTATGACTCCTCAAGAAGTTGATGGAGAAGTCAAATCAAGTTAAACACAGAATGTGGATGTCAACGTAACACAGGGAACACAGGACAGGACAGCCTAGTGGTTAGAGCGCTGCGCTTGCAATCTGGCAGCCCGGGTTCCAGTCCAGTTTCAGGCCACCACCCAGACGTCCGGTTCAAGGGGAATTTTTCCTTGGAGCTAACGTCAGTGCCGACTCCACTTCCCTGGGAGTCCTTTGGATGAGAGTATAAACCGAGATCCCGTGTGCGAGCGTACGCAGAAGATCTTGCGCACACGTTGAAAACCTGTTCTATTTTGGAGAGATGGCCAGCTGTGTGTCAGTGGAACGATGCATATTTTTTAAAACCAGGATTGAGTTAAAAAAAACCGCAGGATTGAATGCAAAAAAGACCCAACAAACATACACGAGTTGTTATTAATTAGTCCTCGAAATAACAGACTTGAACTGATTGTTAAATGAATATGGAATATATAATAAATAGAAGATAATAAGATAGATACATAATACATAAATATAAAAAATAAATACCAGAAGTGTAACAATATAACATTATGAATAGAAGATAATAGATAGAACACATTATATATCACAACATACCACAAAGAACATAATACATAGAATAATGCATAAAACACATACTAGAACATTACATAGAACATAATACATAGAAAATAATGCATAAAACATAATACATAGAACATAATACATAGAACATAATTCACACAGCATAACATACCTACGAATGTACAGTTAGCTAAAAGCACATCCTGAGGACAAAACAACATCAACAACAACAACAAAAAGAGCAACCCAGTCTAGACCAGCATTAATTCCTTCATCTTATTCCTTTATCCATCACCCTCACTCACGTCTCATTACATCCCTCCCCTCCCTCCTCTCCCTCCTCTCCTCCTGTCAGTCCTTTCTCAGCCTCATAAAAAGACGCACGCGCACCAGACAACAGATTTCGGTAATCAGACAAAGATGGCGGAGCCCTCCAGGCCACATAGACAGATTCATCTTTCAGCACATCCGGCCATGTCCAGTCAAGTCCGAAACGTCCTCTCTGCGTGGCGTTCAGCTGTCTGGGGTACAAGCAGAGTCAGCTAATGTTACGGGAGGAGTTCAGGTATTCTGTCTTGCCCTTTGTCATTGGCTATTTAGGGAAAGCAAAACCTCTATCCTATCTTCTGTCTTTCATTCCTGGCTGCTGCCTGGATAGTCTGTGAGTGGTGTAGTCTGACTGCGTTGGGGGTGAAAGAATGACTGTCGTGGGTGATCATGGTGATGAGTTTGATCTAGATTTTGCTTTGTGGAGAGACAGACAAGAGGATAAACGGAGGCACACACACACAGAGGAGACATAGAGAGGCAGACAGACAGAAATAAGGGAAGGGGGGCAGACAGAGACAGACACACAAAGGGAGAGAGTGAACAAGTGACATATACAGAGAGAGAATGAGGGAAAGAGTGAGAGACAGAGTGAGAAAATGTGAGAGACAGACAGACAGACAGAAGACAGACAGAGAGACAGACAGAGTGACGGACAGGCATGAAGGGATATTTTTTCGTTCCTGGGCTAGAGCTCTAGGGTTTACCTATCACGTGATTTTTACATAAGCAACGGTTTATTGCCAACCATTGAGGCAGCGGTATTTCGACTTCGGGGATGATGTCTAAACACGACACCAGCGAGCATAGGATTGTTTATTTTTAATACACTTAGTGTCATCCATTCTTACCGACGCAAATGGCCTACTCTTCCAAAAAGACGGAACAAGTTTGAACAAGTGCGTGCAAGATGTTCTTCGTGCGTTCGCACACTGGACCCTGGTTTATAGTCTCATCCGAAGAACTTTCGGGGAAGTGGAGTCAGTTAACTCCAGGGGGGAAAAGATCCCCTTGGTAGTGGCTCGAACCCGGGCCGTCAAATCGTAAGCGCAATGTTCTAACCACCAGACTACCCCACCCCCCTGAAAGGAATAAAGAGAGGGATGAATGCACGCACCGACCTAGTCATAAATCTTCAGCTCCATGTGAGGTTAGTGTCCTTCATTTGGTCTGGCTTTTTTCCTTTCTTTGGAGAAAACAATTTCCTTTTATTTTGTTCTGTTTATTTTGCGTGGTTCCCCTCTCCCCCCCTCCTCATTTGTCTCCTATTTTACATTTGTTTTTAAACCGTATGCGACCGTTTTTGTCCACCACTAAGGCAGAGATCATCCTTTGCTGCTTGAAGCCTTCTTTAAAAGCTTACCTACATTGTGGTATCATTTTAGGAATGCCCCGACACTTTTTGTGCGTCTTTGCAAAACGTTCTTTTTTATGGAGGAGGAAGATGTACGTAGTTGTTCCTTGCTGTTTATAATCATTGTGTTTACGATAGTTTTTCTTTTTTTTACACTTCCATTGGTGTGAATCTTGTTTGAATCTTGTGTAGTCATAGTGTGAGTCTTGCGTGGTCATAGTGTGAATCTTGTATGGTCAGCTTATTGGTGTGAATAATTCTTGTACTGCAAAAAGCTAGGCGTGTTCCTAGTATTCAAACCCATCTCAGTATTGCTGAATTATTAACGGAGTCTTTGATATGGCAAAGGGGAAAAATAAGGATGAGCGGTGGTTGAGGAGATAGAACACTGGTACGTCTACATGCAGGTTGACCTGGCAGGTGGTTTGGATTTGCAGGTATAATACTGGACCTGAGCATGTAGCTCAACTATTGGCGGAAACCCAGGTTCTGGCATCCAACCAACATAACTGAACGAATTTGGCGAACTGCGAAGAAGAATTGCGAAGAAGAAGAATTGCGAAGAAGAAGAATTGCGAAAAAGAAGAAGAAGAAGAATTGCGAAGAAGAAGAATTGCGAAGAAGAAGAATTGCAAAGAAGAATTGCGGAGAAGAAGAAGAATTGCAAAGAAGAAGAAGAATTACAAAGAAGAAAAATTGAGTAGAAGAATTGAGAAGAAGAAGAATTGCAAAGACGAAGAAGAAGAATTGCAAGAAGAAGAATTGCAAAGAAGAAAAAGAAAAATTGAGAAGAAGAAGAAGAAGAACGCTAGGAAGAAGGAGAAGAAGACAAAGAAGAAGAAGCATTGCAAAGAAGAAGAAGAAGAATTGCGAATAAGAAGAAGAATTGCGAAGAACAATTGCGAAGAAGAACAATTGCGAAGAAGAAGAAGAAGAATTGAGAAGAAGAAGAAGAATGCTAAGAAGAAGAGAAGAAGACAAAGAAGAAGAAGCATTGCAAAGAAGAAGAATTGCGAAGAACAATTGCGAAGAAGAACAATTGCGAAGAAGAACAATTGCGAAGAAGAAGAAGAAGAAGAATTGCGAAGAAGAAGAATGCTAAGAAGGAGAAGAAGACAAAGAAGAAGAAGAATTGCGAAGAAGAAGAAGAATTGAGAAGAAGAAGAAGAAATGAGGAGGAGAAAAAGAAGAAGAATTGCGAAGAAGAAGAATTGCGGAGAAGAAGAAGAATTGTGAAGAAGAATTGCGAAGAAGAAGAAGAAGTGCGAAGAAGAAGAAGAAGAAGAAGAAGAAGAAGAAGAAGAAGAAGAATTGCAAAGAAGGAGAATTGCAAAGAATTGCGAAGAAGAATTGCAAAGAAGAAGAATTGCGAAAAAGAAGAAGAAGAAGAAGAATTGCGAAGAAGAAGAAGAAGAATTGCAAAGAAGAAGAATTGCGAAGAAGAATTGCAAAGAAGAAGAAGAAGAATTGCGAGGAAGAAGAAGAATTGCGAAGATAAAGAATTGCAAAGAAGAAGAAGAATTGCAAAGAAGAAGAAGAAGAATTGAGAAGAAGAAAAAGAATTGAGAAGAAGAAAAAGGATTGCAAAGAAGAAGAAGAATTGCGAAGAAGATGAAGAAGAAGAAGGAGGAGGAGGAGGAGGAGAGAAGAAGAAGAAGAAGAAGAAGAAGAAAGAAGAAGAAGAAGAAGAAGAAGAAGAAGAAGAAGAAGAAGAAGAAGAAGAAGAAGAAGAAGAAGAAAAGAGAGAGAGAGAGGGGGGAGGGGGAGGGAGGGAAGAGAGGAGAGAGAGAGAGAGGGAGAGAGAGGGAGAGAGAGAGAGAGGCAATCAGACAGACAGGAAGACCAAGGAAGAGAGGGAGGGAGAAGAGTTACAGACAGACAGACAGACAGACAGACAGACAGACAGACAGACAGACAGACAGACAGACAGACAGACAGACAGACAGAGACATGGATGCACGCACCGACTTCATCATCAATCTTCAGGGTCGTGTTAACTTTGTAGTTCATTCGTTCTGGCTTTTCTCCGCTCATTAATATTATTTTGAGAGAAAAAAATCGTTTTTATTCCGATCGATTTATTTTTGTCTTTTTCCATTTATCTCCTTTTATCACATTTCCTTCCCCAAACCGTTCTTTTTTTCAGCTGATACCAATGTTTATCATTTTTTGTTTTGTTTTTATCTTCTCGGATCAATAATAGCACAGAGTTTTATGAAGAATTTGTGAATGGCTCGTTTTGAAAGCCTACGTTACTATGTTGTGTTCTTATTTTGAAATGTACGCAAACTTGATATCTTTCTTTGCCAATTGTCTTGTTGTTGTTGTTGTTGGTGGTGGTGGTGGTGGTATGGAGGAGGTGGAGGAGGAGGAGGAGGAAGGTGTGGGTGGTTGCTTCTTCCTCGTTCGTCTCTTTATGTATTTGCTGTTGTGTTTTTGTACAAGGACAATGATGAGATTACTGATGGGAATCATGTGTTGCACAAGACTCAGTGTTTCCAGAGTTCTCTAGTCTAGTGAAGTTATCACTGACATGAATTATGGAAACTTTCAACAGGCAAAGGAAAACAAAACAAACAAACAAAACAAAAAGACGACGAAAGAGTCTCTCTTTTTGTTCCTCGGCTGGATCTTCGAAGTTCACCAATGATGAGATGTTTGTGTACGCGACCGTTCCCCTCTCCACATCCTACCCCCTTCCATTTAGGTACTAGGTAGCCGCATTCCGACTTCAGGGATATTCTATGTCTAATGAATCGAGAGACGTGTGAAATGTGTATCTTTGATGCTGGATCTGAATACATCACTGATCCTGTTAGCTGAAGAGACCCTGGCTTTGGCATACAACCGTCAGAACTGGAGCTATGTGGTAAACAATTCTTCAGTGCAATACCTTGTTACCCCATTGGAGTTAAGGGACAAAAAGAAGAAGAAGAGTTACGATGAAGAAGAGTTACGAAGGAGAATTTCGAAGAAAAAGAATGCAAAGAAGAAAAATGCAATGAAGAATGCAAAGAAGTATGCAAAGAAGAAGATTGCCTTGCGAAGAAGAATGCGAAGAAGAAGAATGCGAAGAATGCGAAGAAGAAGAAGAAGAAGAAGAAGAAGAAGAAGAAGAAACGGTTTCATGCTTACAGACCTAAATGCACCTGTTTATGTGTTTGAATATCTAAACATATCACTTATTTGACATTCAT
>CM054145.1:58524341-58539804 GCA_028751875.1 Rapana venosa
GCATTCCGAAAATCTACAATATTGCTTGTACAGCCATTATAAAGACAATGTGTGTCTTTGTCTATGTGTGTGTGTGTGTGTGTGTGTGTGTGTGTGTGTGTGTGTGTGTGTGTGTGTGTGTGTTGTGTGTGTGTGTTCTCCTCTCTCTCTCTCTCTCTCTCTCTCTCTCTCTGAGTTAATCATACAGACCTGCGTTCATAGAAGCCCACCAACTGACATTTGGAAAACCAACACACTTGAATATAAAACCCAGAAAACTTTATACACAGCTTGCTGAGATTCCTGCTGTTACTTATAAAAAAAAGAAGAGAGAGAGAGAGAGAGAGAGAGAGAGAGAGAGAGAGAGAGAGAGAGAGAGAGAGAGAGATAAAGAGAGAGAATCAGACAGACAGACAGACAAACAGAGAGACAGACAGACAGAGAGAAGAAGAGACTGGAGACAAAACAGACAGACAGACACAGAAGAGAGAGAGAGAGAGAGAGAGAGAGAGAGAGAGAGAGAGAGAGAGAGAGAGAGCGTGACAGATAGACAGACAGACAGGTAGACAGACAGGCAGACAGAGAGACAGGCAGAGAGAGAGAGAGAGAGACAGAGAAACAGAGAGACAGAGAGAGACACAGAGAGAGAGAAGCCCTACAAAAAAATGGACACTGTCCTCATTCAAAGTGGAATGACGAGGTAATGACAATGTTGTGAAGCTCAGGCTGACATGCAGAACTACCCCTGTCACTCTGCTTCAAAACACCACATTCAGGAGAAAGTGTCCATCCCAGGTGAACAGGGACAGACGGAGAGCTGAAGCACAGAGTGCAGACTAGGAAGAAACGGCACCGTGAAAGATTCAGTCCCCTTCAGGTTTATTTCAGTGTGCCCCCACATTACCAGTAAAACCAGTGTAAAACCAGTGTTTACATTGCAAACTTTTTCGGTGAAAAGAAAGGCTATGACAAGGTAATGAACGCTGTAAAAAGGATGTTACCCTGTGTGTGTGTGTGTGTGTGTGTGTGTGTGTGTGTGTGTGTGTTGTGTGTGTGTGTGTGTGTGTGTGTGTGAGGAGAAGGGAGTGTTTTTGTTTTTGTTTTGTTTTTATTTTATTCTTTTATATCGAGGATAATGTAATAAGCACTGATGTGCTTTTTTACATCCAGTCCCCGTGTGATTGCGGTTTTGGCAATTCTGTCATCTGTTTCCACCGGCACACAATGGCCTACTCTTACGAAAAGCGGAACATGATTTAACATGTGCGAAAGATGTTCTGTGTGCGTTCGCACACGGGGCCTTGGTTTATAGTCTCATCCGAAGTGTGCCTGCATAAGCCTGATTTTGTTGTTTTTCCTTAATTTCTCATCCCACAAAGCAAGATATTTTTTCTCCATGTTTTACACCTTTTCCTTTATATTTCCCCTCATTCTTTTATCTAGCATCATTTCTCTTATCCACTTTTTCACATGCACATAAAAATTATGCCAGTGATTTCTTTCAAACTTTTTTTCCCAGCAGACAATGCTACACAGACAAGGGAGGGATAACCTGAACATTTTGAACTTTGTTTTATTGCCTCAGACACACCCATCCTTGAAACAAAAAAGAAATCTCTCTCTGGTCGTCTGCTTCTTTGTCAACGTAACTCCTAACTCCGCCTACGTCTAGTACGACTTTCTTGCTTTGTAAAAGGCCCAGCACACGAACAAGGAAGTGTTCTTTCTTCTGATCTTTCTAAAAAAAAAAAAAAGAGTATAACATGATTTTTAAAATATTTTTTGTGTTGCTATTCAATATGCTGTCACGAGTTTGGTTGTCTTTGCTATATCCTATTTCGATGATGCCAAAAAGTGTTTTATTGTTGTTTCTGTTGTTGAAAATGTCAGTCAAATGCCCAATGTTAGAGACTTCTGGTTTCATTGTGGAAACCTTAAGATAAAATTTCTGTCTGTGTGTGTGTGTGTGTGTGTGTGTGTGTGTGTGTGTGTGTGTGTGTGTGTCTGTCTGTCTGTCTCTCTCTCTCTCTCTCTCTCTCTCTCTCTCTCTCTCTCTCTCTCTCTCTCTCTCTCTCTCTCTCTCTCCCCTCTCTCTGTGACTCTACAAGCAAGATAAAAATACAAGTGCATCGTTCTAAATGCTGCTTAGCAAAATGTGCACGGTTACCTGCAGGCTATGAAAGGTAAAAATGGCATTTTGTGATGTTCTCGCCCACAAACAGAAACCATAGCAAAGTTCTTCCTTGTTACCAACCCTCATGGCGCAGTGGTTAACACCTTGTGCAGCAGGCTGCAAGGTGGCGGGTTCGAATCTCATAAGAGTAATAGGCATAGTTTTTGGACCTATGCCGGCTCTTACCCAGAGTGATTTTGTTGTGGGCTGATTGGGAATAGTGTTGCTGAGGCTGAGAAATCAAAACCAGTCCCATAAGACCAACCCCAGGATAGGAGCATCACAGAAAGTGGGGCGCAAACAAAAGCTACCCCCCACCGCTAATAATTGGCCAAATCAAATAAACTTCAACTACCATAGTCTGTTGGTTGGCTTGATTTGTTAGAGTCCCAGCAGAGCTATCCGATTTGGGGACTGCACCATCATCACTGGTACAGCATTCTGCTGCAGGTCATCCACATAAAATAAACATGAACTGACTTGTTTCTTTTCACGATTCGCCCACATGTAATTAACGTCAAGTAAAAGATGTGGTCGCTACTCATATTCGTGAAATAAACATGGAGTAGATGATTTCCTTTCTATTCATCCAAATAGTTATAGTGAACAGCACGACGTCGTATTCACCCACATAAAATAAACGTCATAACAGTTTAACGCACTAGCGTGTGCTGAACACCACCTGGCATATTTTACTGATGCATACCCGCAAATAAATTAACATGATCATCTAAAACGATTATGTTACTGTTCACCCAGCTAGAATGAGCAAAACATGTATTTCGCTACTTTTCACCCACAGGTAATCAATATCACACAAAAATCCGAAAAGTACTTGTCTATGTCATTCTGAGAGAACTGAAAGATCAGTCTCTATTTATTGATTTATTTATACCACTTAAAAGTTTCGGTAGATTTCTCTGTGTGAAATTCCGGCTGCTCTCCCCCGGGGAGAGCGTGTCACCACAAGAGCAGTGCCACCCATTATTTTTTTTTCTTTTCCTGTCTGCAACTGTATTTGTTTCCCTATCAGAGTGGCTTCTTTCTATAGAATTTTACCAGGAACAACTCTTGTTGCCGCGGGTTTTTTAAATTTTTTACGTTCGCTAAATAATTGTGTAACACACGGGACCTCAGTTTACCTCTCACCCGAAAGACTAGCACTCAGACCACCACTGAAAGATGGGGGAAAAGTTTCGGGCCCAAACGGGGACTGAACCACCGCACACTTCCGACCCGGACATTTCGCTTTCTAGGCAGGTACGTTACCTCTAGACCACCAATCCACCATAGTCAATGCTGACTCCAGAAAACAGTGCCTGAAGTTCAGCAGTAACTTTTAAAAAAATGTTATTCGAAGATAATGGAATAAGCACTCATGTGCTTTTTTACATCCATTCCCCGTGTGTATGCAGTTATGTCAATTTTGTCATCCGTTCCCACCGGCACACAATGGCCTACTCTTTCGAAAAGCGGAACGGGTTTTATGTGTGCGCAAGATGTTCTGAGGCGTTCGCACACGGGAACTCGGTGTATAAGCTCATCCGAAGGACTTTTGGGGAGAGTGGAGTCGGCACTGATGTTAACTCCAGAACCAGATTCCAAACTCTTGAACCAGATTCTTGAACCAGATTCGAGCCCGGGTCAGCAGATCACAAGCGCATCACTCTAACCCGTAGCCACTATAGTGGCAGCTCTAGTACAGCACAGACAGACCTGGGCTGAACAAGGAAGCAGCTAATTTTCTGCAGGTCTTTTGTGTCCAGCCACATGCGTGAGTCCAGATTATTCCCGGTTGGTAGCCATCATTAATTATGGCCGTCAGCATTTCCTGTTGACGTCACTGCACTAACATCCCGGACTTCCTTACCGCCTAACAATGGCGGACACAAAATGGACGGTGGAGCTTGGACCTGGTAAGGGGCAAAATGGCGGAAAGTCTTTCATTGGTTGAAGTTTAACGTCAGCATTTGTTTCTGCTCGGCGCTGGGGATTAATCATCGCAAGAGAAAGGATCGTTGGTCTGATTAGCAACTGTGGATTTTCCTGGTAATTTTGCAGGAATAACAGCCCATTAAAACAGTGAACGTGGTGGTGTTGTTGTGTGTGGGCAGCAAGGAAACAAAGGAATAAGGTTGATCAGTACAACCCACACTCAACCAACCAACCAACCAACCAATCAACCAAGCCATACAGGCGCCCAGTGAAATGACACAGAAAAGAAGCCAGGAGACTAACGACAATGACAGGACAAGAAACAACGGGATAATACAGAGTTGGGCTAGAACGCCGGGACAGTAGTTTTCTTTTTGTCGTTGGTTCCTCAGCCTAGAGCTCCAAGGTGCACCGATGGTATGGTTTTTGTGTCTGCCATTGGTTGGGTTTTTTTCCCCACCGTTAAGGCAGCCGCATCCCGACTTCAGAGATGATCTCTAAACACGACACCAGTGTGCATGTGCTTTTTTAATATGTCTTGTCATCCGTTCTGAGCGGCACACAATGGCCTACACTTCCGAAATGCAGAACGGGTTTTAATGTGTGTGCAAGATGCTCTGCCTGCGTTCGCACACCGGGCCTCGGTTTGTAATTTCATCTGAATGATTTTCAGGAAGTGGAGTCAGTATTGCTGTTAACTCCAGTGGGAAAATCCCCTTGAACAGGCGTGTCGGTGATGGCTCGAACTCGGACCATCAAGTCGTGAGCACAACGCTCTAACCACTAGGCCATCCCGCCCCTAATAGTGATTAAGAAATGAACAAACAAACACACAAAAGCCACGGCAAGGCAGACTGTTTAAACGCAGTGCCAGAGATAGGAGGACGGCAAACAGCGAGAGAGAGACGAGTGTACAAGATGGCGGACCTCTACTCCCATTGATTCTGAAGTCCTGGGTTTGAATCTTGGCGACAACTTGTGAATCAAGGGTGAAGGTTTGACCGATCTCACGGGTCATTTTATATGCAGACCCGCCAGTGCTTTGAATAATAATAATAATAATATGTGGAATTTATATAGCGCTGAATCTTGTAAAACAAACAAATCGAAGCGCTTTTCTCCCCTTGATATATACCATATGCACACATGCAGTAGCGACACCTTGTGAATCAAGGGTGAAGGTTTGAACAATTTCATGGGTCATCTTATATCATGCAGACCCGCTTGTGCTACAACCTCATTCGTGTTTGCACACATGCAGAAGATCAAGATGCTCATTTAAAATCCTGCTGTTTAGATCAGAGTTCCTCCAAAATCTTGTGGATTATGCATGTGCTGAGTAGATATGGTAGCCTGTAAATGTAGCGAATATGGGATATACTGCACGTTGTAATATCTCACTAGGAAAACCAGAACTGAAAAGCTGCATAAGCGGCCATAACAGCGATGAATGATAGCGGAGAACGACACGTGATATTGCATCTAACCTGAACACTCATGAGACTTTCACAGCTGAAAATGGAAGTGGCAAATGTTAATGTAGTACTTAAAGAGTTGATAAAACTGCAGAATAGTAGCAGAACTCGGCAGTCCAGCTAGTGCTAGAATTTCAGAGAAGTCCTAAAAGTGAATGTTAACCATGGTCAAACGTGGTACTGCGATGTTGAAATCTAGAGATTGAGAAACAGCTACGAAGTATTCATGACAAAAACAAAGCCCAACAGAACACTGTCTCAACGCAGCAGCAGCAGCCCTGGAAAAGATGTCTCGTTACAATGTTAGAGATTGTGATGACAACGAATTAATGATAATGACAAGAAACGGCAATACTGTGTCTAAATTCAGAGCCAGAGTGGTTATAGTTACAATACGTAACGGGGAAAAAAATATATGGCAGCGTAATGTCACACCACTGAAGATGTTGCAACAGTCACAGGTAACAGTATCTAAACATCCTAGCACCTAGACGTTGTCCATCCACCCCTGCAGGATGCATCCCTCCCTCCCTCTGTAGCAGCACTCCCTCCCTCTGTAGCAGCCCTACCTCCCTCTGTAGCATCCCTACCTCCCTCTCGAGCAGCCCTCCCTCCCTCTGCAGCATCCCTCCCTCCCTCTGTAGCAATCCTCCCTCCCTCTGTAGCAGTCCTCCCTCTGTAGCAGCCCTCCCTCCCTCTGTAGCAGTCCTCCCTCCCTCTGTAGCAGTCCTCCCTTCCTCTGTAGCATCCTCCCTCCCTCTGTAGCATCCCTCCCTCCCTCTGTAGCAGTCCTCCCTTCCTCTGTAGCATCCCTCCCTCCCTCTGTAGCAGCCCTCCCTCCCTCTGTAGCAGTCCTCCCTCTGTAGCATCCCTCCCTCCCTCTGTAGCAGCCCTCCCTCCCTCCCTCTGTAGCAGTCCTCCCTCTGTAGCATCCCTCCCTCTGTAGCATCCCTCCCTCTGTAGCAGTCCTCCCTCTGTAGCATCCCTCCCTCTGTAGCATCCCTCCCTCCCTCTGTAGCAGCCCTCCCTCCCTCTGTAGCAGTCCTCCCTCTGTAGCATCCCTCCTCTGTAGCATCCCTCATCCCTCTGTAGCAGTCCTCCCTCTGTAGCATCCCTCCCTCTGAGCATCCCTCCCTCCCTCTGTAGCAGCCCTCCCTCCCTCTGTAGCAGTCCTCCCTCTGTAGCATCCCTCCCTCTGTAGCATCCCTCCCTCCCTCTGTAGCAGTCCTCCCTTCCTCTGTAGCAGCCCTCCCTCCCTCTGTAGCAGTCCCTCCCTTCCTCTGTAGCAGCCCTCCTCCCTCTGTAGCATCCCTCCTCCCTATGTAACATCCCTCATCCCTCTGTAGCAGCCCTCCTTCCCTCTGTAGCATCCCTCCCCCATCTGTAGCATCCCTCCTCCCTCTGTAGCAGCCCTCCTTCCCTCTGTAGCATCCCTCCCTCCATCTGTAGCATCCCTCCTCCCTCTGTAGCAGCCCTCCCTCCCTATGTAGCGTCCCTCCTCCCTCTGTAACATCCCTCATCCCTCTGTAGCAGCCCTCCCTCCCTCTGTAGCAGCCCTCCCTCCCTCTGTAGCAGCCCTCCCTCCTCTGTAGCAGCCCTCCCTCCTCCCTCTGTAGCAGCCCCCCTCCCTCTGTAGCAGCCCTCCTCCCTATGTAGCGTCCCTCCTCCTCTGTAACATCCCTCATCCCTCTGTAGCAGCCCTCCCTCCCTCTGTAGCAGTCCTCTCTCCCTCTGTAGCAGCCCTCCCTCCCTCTGTAGCAGCCCTCCCTCTGTAGCAGTCCTCTCTCCCTCTGTATCAGCCCTCCCTCCCTCTGTAGCATCCCTCCCTCTGTAGCAGTCCTCCCTTCCTCTGTAGCAGCCCTCCCTCCCTCCATCAGTTAATTCCTGTCTTGTGCCTCTGTGTGCCATGTCACGCCCATGTCTTTCTGTCATTCTGGATGTCATCCAGCCATGAGGCAACATGCCGGTGGTCTGCCAGGAAGGGTTCTGTAGCTGTATCTTGGCTGTCAGTCGCTCTGTGCTGCTGTACCTTGGTGTCTGTCTGTTGTGCTCTCGTCATGCTCTGTGACCAGCAACCTTCCATTTCTGTTTAATTAAAGTGAGAACTTGATAGACAGGTAGCAGCAGTAAACTACAGTCTGGTGTTAAAAATAGAGCTTCCCCCCTTTGGGGATGCCAGGGGAGCATGTCGGTAAAAATAGCATCCCCACCTTCTGGAAACTGTACTATACTAAGAATTCCCTTTTCTGCCCCTCTCTTTGTTTATGCCTTGTTCCCTTTCTTCCTTTCACCTCTTTCTTGTGTATTTTCTGCCGTTTTTGTCCATTCTCCTACCATACATTTCCAGAAAGACTTAAGATCTAACAATTCTCTCCTATAGCAAAGTTAGGTGCGCTGGGCCTGACTTGTCAGGCGCTTAACGGCAGCGCAACGTATTTTCGCTGATATGACGGAAAACAGTAGTTGCTGTCTGAGCATTGGATGACGGAGAAGAAGAAGAAACACAGAGCTGAAGAGAACCAAGCATTAACTGATAGAGGCAAAGGGTTCGATTCTCGTTTCAGAGGATTTTTCCTCTGGAGTTAACATCAGTGCCGACTCCACACCCCCCCAAAAGTCCTTCAGATGAGACTATAAACCGAGGTCCAGTGTGCGAACGCACGCAGAACATCTTGCATACACGTTAAAACCCGTTCCGCTTTTCGGAAGAGTAGGCCATTGTGTGCCGGTGGGAACGGATGACAAAATTTACAAAACTGCTTACACACGGGGACTAGATGAAAAAAAGCACGTGAGTGCTTATTCCATTATCATCGATATAAAAGAATTTTTTGTTTTTTTTAAAGGACAGACCGATGTCGCAATGCAGATGTTCTGTATTCAGTGCAGAACAGTCAAACCACAGTACAGTTTCACTGTGATACTACTCCAGGCAGAAACTGGCGTTTTGGGATCACAAAAATCGATTAATGTTAACAAATCGTTAACTGCTTTCAGTGTGTGTGTGTGTGTGTGTGTGTGTGTGTGTGTGTGTGTGTGTGGTGTGTGTGTGTGTGTGTGTGTGTGTGTGTGTGTGTGTGTGTGTGGAGCGCGCGCGTGCGTTCGTGTGTTTTGCGTGCACACGCATGCTCATAATTATGACTGTGTTTGTGTGCGTGCATGTGTGTGCGTGTGCCTCTGTGTTTGTACATGTGAGTGTATACATTGTTGTTGCTTCGATTTTACGTTTGTTCACTCAAAGTGATATTAGACGAGAGTGTATATTATCTGTATGTTTCTACGTGTCTTCGTTCTTGTATTTAACTTCTGTTCATTATAAGTGATGTGTGTACAAATGTGTGCATGCGTGCGATGGCATGTGCGCGTTTTTCCTGTGTCCGTAGGTGGGGGTGGGGGGTTGGGGCAGGTTGTCATGGGCAGGAGGGGTGTGTGTGTTGTTTCAAATTTTTTATATTTTTATTTTATTCTTTTATATCGAGGATAATGGAATAAGCATTTATGTGCTTTTTTACATCCAGTCCACCCTGTGTATGTGGTTTTGTAAATTCTGTCATCTGTTCCCACCGACACAATGGCCTACTCTTACGAAAAGCGGAACAGGATTTAACGTGTGCGCAAGATGTTCTGCGTGCGTTCGCACACGGGGCCTCGGTTTATAGTCTCATCCGTGTGTGTGTGTGTGTGTGTGTGTGTGAGACAGATGAAAGAGAGAGAGAGAGAGAGAGAGAGAGAGAGAGAGAGAGAGAGAGAGAGAGGAGAGAGAGAGAGAGAGAAGAGGAGAGAGAGAGAGAGGAAGAGAGAGGAAAAGATTCATTTGCAGCTGTCACTGTGTGTGAGTTGTGTCCAGGGGAGTAAACATCATTTGTGAGCCCTGAGCTCTGTCTCTGTTTTCATCTTCTGTGTGTGTGTGTGTGTGTGTGTGTGTGTGTGTGTGTGTGTGTGTGTGTGTGTGTGTGTGTGTGTGTGTGGTGTGCGGCGTTTCGTGCGTGCGTGCGTGCGTGTGGGTCTTTATTTATTTATTTCGAGAATAATGGAATAAGCAATCATGTGCTTTTTTACATCCAAGCCCCTGTGTGTATGCAGTTTTATTAATTTTGTTTTCGTTCCCACCGGCACACAATGTGTGTGTATGTGTTTGTGTGTGTGTGTGTGTGTGTGTGTGTGTGAGCTTGTGTGTGCACGCACGTGCGTGTGTTGTGTATGTATGTGCGTGCACGACATGCGTGTGTTGTGTATGTGTGTACGTGCGTACGTGCGTGTGTGTGTGTGTGTGTTGTGTGTGTGTGTGTGCGTGCGCGCGTATGCACATGCATGTGTTGTGTATGTGTGGTTATGTGTGTGCACGTGTGCGTGTGCATGCGTGCATGTCGCGCAGCTAGCGCTCTCGCCGTATGTATGTTGCATTGGCACACAGGACGGTATTCTATCACACTCCATTCAAAATCTTTATAAAAAAAGCTACTCACAAACACACTTACTCCTCTGGATTCTAAACATTACACCATGTCATCACTACACTACAACTATCAGAGCCACTTGCCGCAACAACATCAACATATCACCCAAAAATGTCCCTGTGAATGCTCCGATAACATTACATGACGTATCAGCTTTTGTTTTTCAGCTGACGTCCCACAGAGTATCCTAGGATCCACAGAGTATCAGGTTGAGATATAGAGTGAGAGGACCGGAAAGGGGGAGATAATCGAGAGAGAGAGCGAGAGAGAATGAGAGAGGAGAGAGAGAGAGAGAGAAGAGAGAGAGAGGATGGAGACGCGCTCGCGTCGGAGAGAGAGAAAAGCCGAAATCAGTATTCTAGAGGCTAGATACGGTGTTACCGGGGCTATAACAGTGATGGCAAATGACAGGAAAATGAACAATGTTTGGTGGCTTGAGAAGCAGTGTCTGAGGGCTGAGCTGTAGGGCCAGACATGGTGTGGTGAGCTACCTGTATTGAGATTACTAGCTGGGGGCTGTTATACAGTTGGTTCTAAACAACTACCTACTTCTTAGATTAAAACAAAATGTGATGTGTGTGTCTGATGTGTGTGTGTGGTGTGTGTGTGTGTGTGTGAGTACTGTGCGTGTTCTCTCTCACTGTGCACATGCACGTGCGCGAACACCACATACATGCTCGTGTGCATATCAAAAAAGTATATATATATATATATATATATATATTTATTATTACATTATATGTGTGTGTATTGTAGATATACCTATAGGCATTGATTATTTCCATCATATCTCTGTTTCTTTCTTTGAGTTATCGCTATCATTATCTACTTCTTAAAAAAAAGTCTAGAAACAGCTAACAAAACACTACTCTCTAAACATAACCAAGGAAACATCACTTTACTCCACAAACACGCATACACACACTACTTCATTCACTATCATTCCCAAACACCCCTCAATGAAATATACTCTCTAAAATCCATTGACCGCCATCAGCAGTTTTCCCTTGACACAAGTAGTCGGCGCTCCTCTCAGCATCTGCTTTCCGAATTAGACTGGGAAGGCGAGAGCCTGTGATGGCCAAAAGCCGAAACCAGCATCTCCAGTGGCTAAATAAAACGGTTCCAGAGAGACCATGACAGTGATGGGAGAACGCCGGAAGAGCAGCTGTGTGGCTCCGAGTAGAACTGGAGAGTGAAGACGTGAGGGAAGACAAGAATGAATGCTCTCTTTTCTGTTGCAGCCATTAGGTTTTTGGCTCGGGGGACGCGTCACCTAGAAATTGTGGTTGATTTGATCCCAAAATGACTCCTTGCTTCTTCAAAAACCATAGAAACAGAGAAAAAGTTCTCTCTCTTCTCTCTCTTCTCTCTTCTTCTCTCTCTCTCTCTCTCTCTCTCTCTCTCTCTCTCTCTCTCTCTCTCGAGGAAACATGGCACCTTGCACATTGAAAGCCTGAAATTGTCACACCAAGAGCTTCCTCTCCCCCAGCAAAGTCATTCAATGATGGACTGGCGTTTTAAGCAAATCCAATCAGGGGCTTTTCCTACAGATGTGTGAGATAATAAAATAGTATTGAAGAAAAAGTTCACTTCTTTAGATGCCAGAATTTCATGCCTTTATGGAAGAAATTACTATAAACTGAAAGGAAAGTGTCATGTGCATAAAGATGGTATTTTCAAAGAGCTGCAAGGAAGACAGTCTGTTGATAATCTTGACGTTGGAAACAGTAGAAAGTAAACTGGACTCCACGGAGCAAAGCACAAGATGAGCAATGTCAAGTTTCAATCAACGTCGAAGAACAGGAAAGAGGGAAATATGACCAGATGACTTCCCAGTGCATTGTGGACTCCTTAAACGACCTTGGACCTCACCCAGCTGGCGCCTGGAAGACATCTGTGGAGCCTACGTGTAGGAGGCCACGCCCATGAAGATAATGAAACCCACGCCCCAGTAGATTCACGTGCACTTTTGCCGCTGGGTGGACAAGATGGCAGTGTTGGCTGAAGGTAGCTTAGGGACAACTCGGGAGAGTGGCATCCGGGTAGCCTCTGATCTCACTGCCACCATAAGAGAAATTGTGGATTTCCATCGGGGCCTAAGCCCAAATTGCCTACTGCCACCATGGTTCTCGTCGTCTGTCAGAGACAAGCACACCATCCTCCATGGAGGGCAGTTCAATCAATATCAGAAGAATGGCCACCCGTCGGGGGGAAAAAAGCAGAGTGGGGGACATTGAAGACAGCAAGAACCCAGGTTTTCCATCCCGGCAAACCCCGTGGAGAGCAGGGAATCAGCAGACCTGAAGAACCGCCCACATCCAGCGTGGACTCGATGCACACAGAAGTTCTGGTCAACAGTCAGGACCTGGCCTGGGGGACATCTGGACCTTCTTCTTGGCACGTGAAGTCACGGACTACAGGAATGCCCAGGGACAGAGACAGAAATGTGCCATCTGAGTAGCACTACAAAGCACAAGGAAGAAAAGCCCAGAATTGAAGAACAGTGCCCTTCACAAGAGGAGGGAATGACAGTGCTACACCAATTGTTCCAGGCTGACCCTCCTATCAGTGAAGTCGAAGGCAGGAGAGGCAGCGTGACTATCTGATAGAAGACTAGGGTTTCAGAAAAAAGAGTAAACAAACAGAATATCCCCTGCTCATTCAAGTCAACAGCAGTAACAGATGTAAGTGGACCTCAGCAGGCACAGGCAGAACAGAGTTTGCAGCATAGATTTACCAGCTACGAACGCGCGGCGAAGCGCTTTGTGAGGATGGTACAGCTGAACACAAGGGAGAGAATGACCCAGTGACTGAGACAGACTATCCATTATAGCCACTAAGGTGAGATTACAAATGAAATGATGACTGATGACGGATGCTGAGTAGGGTTAAGACAATAAATCTGACAGTGGTGAAGACATCACTCAATGATATGTCTAATGACAAAAGCAAACAATGATTGAACCGATTCTGGACACATTGGACTGTTATGTTAAGACTGCTAATGATGAATATAAGGATGACAAAAATACAGACAGGCAAAGACAGTACGTGTCCTGACAGTGAGAAAAGTAAAGAGACTGAATAACAACAGATCAGGAAATACAAAACCGGCTAAAAACAGTGGAAACGTGCTGTTTCAAAAACCTCAGACTCAGCATAGTGTAAACATGACATACAGACGGTCCTAGAGACTGTAGACAAGACCGGATGGACAAAACAGGTAGCCAGCCCAGTCTCTAGCCCGGGCCCAAGCCCTAGGCGTCATACCTCTCAGAATTAGTTGTAAAGTTGCTGCAAGGTTCAGGCAACGTCAGGCCAGGCATTACTGATCTCCTGTTCAATAGTTAGCTTCTCGATGACAGTGCAGTGGGCCAAAGGCCACTCTCCTCACCTAAGGCCAAAACCAGAAGAGGACAAACCGGGCTTCAGAGGCAAAAGATAGGATTCGGCCGGGCCACAATTTATAAATGCCAGCAAACGGTTACAACTCTATTAGGGTGATAAGAACATAGTGCTAGTCTGTGATAAAGACGCAAAAGACATATTACGGACTTTCTAAATTTACTAAATGTGCATGGTCTCTTACCAAAACTGGGCATGATATGTGTTCGTTCATTAGTTTTCTTTTGGCTTATGATGGTTATTTGTTTGTGAACAGAAACTTTGTTGCACTGATTTTGTGTCTTCAATTTTTCATGATTACTGTATTATTCACTTAAAAAGCTAGAAAACTATCACATCAAGGGAGATACTCAGGGGGGTAGGGTAATTGTTTATTGTTAAAGGGAAGTCACCTGGGGGACATTATTATTGTCGACAATGATAATTTCGCGTGCGTAACTATAAAGATGCATAAAGATTTGGTTGGCACAGACAAGGCATTATCTTAGTGTGTGCACATTACATTCTCCATACGATTCACCTTTTTGGAGAAACTGTAAAACATGAGGTGTATGGTTATGGAAAACTCGGGAACAATGTAATCTGGACCTTCAAATGTACTTATGATGATTTTTTACCTTATCCTAACGGGAGATTTCAATGCACGAACAGCATCTGAAAATTATTGTACAACCAATGAAAATGTGATTTTGAGAAACCTACAATGGTCTACCAATTCTAAAATACCAAGAATATCTCATGATGTGCACACAAACATATTGGTAATCAATTGCTTGAACTGTGCAACATGTTTGATTGTGTCATCTTAAACGGACTTTGTGACTCAGATTTTGATGATAGTTGCACATTCATATCTCCTTTAGGCCAAGCACTGGGACTATTTCATAATGTCTTTTGATTTATTCATGTCTGTTAAAGTACCCTTTTTGATAGTCGAAAGCTTAACAGAATCTGACCACTTACCAGTTAGCATGAAATTAGAGGTTACAGATTGTATTTCAAAACCACAGGAACTCCAGAATGAAAGGGAATCTTATTATAAATTAGTGTGGAGCCAAACAAAAGAAGACAAATATCTAAATGCGCTAAAAAGCAGGGACATTCACGACAGACTTTTGATAGCTACAAACACCCTTGAGAAAATGTAGAAACTGCTCTAGGGCATGTTTACCAAGTGTTTGAAAGATGCAAGCGAATGCATGTCTAGAAGGATTTCAGTGAGCAGTACAAAGAAATCTGAATGGTTTGATAATGAATGTGGACTTGCGAAAAAAAGAAAGCAGAAAGATGCTAAACTGTTTTCGCTCCACCAGAAAGGAAGAAGATCGGATTGTTTATGTCGAGAAAAGAAAACTGTACAAAAAGCTATTAAAATCTAAAAAGCAAGATTATAGAAAGCAAAAGGCTGAATCATTAGCTAAGAGTGTTAACAGTTCATCACAGTTCTGGAAAGAGGTTAGAAAAATGGGATGTGGGAATGGTGAAAAGATATATAATAATATAAGTACTGAGAAGTGGTTTAATCACTTTAAAGGTGTTTTTAAAAAACATGATGAAAGTGATAAACCCAGTGATATTTCAGCGGACCTAATGGAAGATGCCGATCACACATTAAATAAAGATATATCAGAGGATGAAGTAAAAGAAGCAATTCGAAAACTAAAACTGAGAAAGGCAAGTGGTATAGATGACATATCAGCTGAGATGTTAAAAACTGGTGACAAAATTGTAATAACGTTTTTGGTCAGATTATTTAATATAATCTTTTCATCTGGTATTTATCCCAAAGAGTGGTCCAAGGCCATAATTATACCAATCCACAAAAAAGGAGACCACGATAACGTTGACAATTACAGGGGAGTTTCCCTCTTAAGTATTATATCTAAGTGTTACACATCTATCTTAAATTCAAGACTTTATAAATGGCTAGAAAGTAATATATGATTTCAGAAAGTCAGGCAGGATTCAGGAAAGGATACTCAACTGTGGATCAGATATTCAACCTATATGCAGTTGTTCAGAAATGCATGCAAAAA
>CM054145.1:58540304-58552804 GCA_028751875.1 Rapana venosa
TCCCTCTCCACATCCTACCCCCTTCCATTTAGGACTGGGTAGCCGCATTCCGCTTCAGGGATATTCTATGTTAAGAATCAGGAAACGTGTGAAATGTGTATCTTTGATTGGGGATTAAATCATCACGATTTTAGTGAAGAGCCCCGGGCTTTGGCTTTTACAACCGTCAAACTGGGCTATGTGGTAAACAATTCTTCAGTGCAATCCTTGTTACCCCTTGGATTTAAGGGACAAAAAAAAAGAAGATTTAACGATGAAAAAAGATTACGGGGGGAAAATTCGAAGAAAAAGAATGAAAGAAAAAAAATGAATGAAAAATGCAAAAAAGTATGCAAAGAAGAGATTCCCTTTGGGGCGAAGAAGAAAGCGAAGAAGAGAAGCGAAGAATGCGAAAGAAGAAGGGAAGAAGAAGAAGAAGAAAAGAAGAAGAAAACGGTTTCATGCTTACAGACCTAAATGCACCTTTTTATTGTTTTGAATATCTAAACATATCACTTATTTGACATTCATTGTATTTTTCTTTCTTTTTTCTTGTTTGTTTTTTGGGAGGGTTGTTGTAAAATCTGTCTTTTTGAGCCTCGTAAGACAACACCCAGAAACAGATTTAGGGATAAGACAGACAAAGATGGCGCCGCCCTTTACAGCACAAGGCAGACGACTCTTTCAGCAAGTCCAGCCGCTATCGGTGTGTCTAATGCTCAGCTGTCAAACCTCTGCAGCAGATCTAGCCGTCTTCTGATGGACTGGAAAGAGCTCTGTGGTCTGGAGCCTGTAGAGGGAAGGAGTCAGGACTGGAAGATGGTCCAGATAACGAGGATGATAGCAGGTTTAGCTGTGTCTTGCCCCCCCTAGGGATGCCGGGGGACCTATCAGTATAAATAGCATCCCAACTTTCTGGAAATTGTGTGCTAAGAATTTCCTCTTTTCTATCACTCTCTTATTTCTGCATTCTTCCTTTTCTTCCCGTTACCTCCTTCGTGTCTATTTTCTGCCTTCTTGCTCCATTTTCCAGCCTCCCCCCCCCCCCCCCCCCCAAAGACTAAAAGATAACAATTCTCTCTTATGCGGAAGTCGGAAGCGCTGGGCCTGACTTGTCAGGCGCTTAACGGCAGGATGCCGAATTTTCGCTCATATGACAGACAATGTTGCTGTCTGAGAGTTGGACGAAGAAGGGGAAGAAGCTGTTGTGTGATGTCTTAACTCGCTGACAGAGGACAGACAGACTGACGGTGTGGATCAGTGGTCTGGAGGCAATGCACGCACCCAGAAAGCAAGAGGAGTGAGTTCGATCCCAGCTTAAACCCGAGCCTTTTCCCCCATTCACTAGTTCTGAGTTGTGGTCTGGATGCTAACCTTTCAGATGAATAAAACTGAGGTCCTGTGTGCAACATGCAATCAACGCACGTAAGAATCCACGGCAACAAAGAGATTTGTCCCTGACAAAGCTATGTAGAAAAGTTACTCTTACAGGGAAAGAAATACACACGCAGAGGGGAACAAATATGGGTGGCACTGCTCTTGTGGCGACGCTCTCTCTTCCCAGGGAGAGCTGCTTTAATACCATGCAGAGAAATTTGATGTGATTAACAATGGTAAGCAATACAATTGTGTGTGTATTGTGTTGTGTGTGGTTGTGTGTGTGTGTGTGGTGTGTGGTGTGGTTTGAGAAGAGAGAGAAGAGGAGAGAGATGAGAGAGGAGAGAGAGAGAGAGGAGAGACAGATCAGACAGACAGACAGACAGACAGACAAGACACACACACACACACTCACCTACACACACAGACAGATAGAAAGATTGACAGACAGACAGAGACTGAGAGATTGGTTGATTGATTGAGAGAGATTGATTGATAGAGAGAGAGGGGGGTGAGAGAGAGAGAGAGCGACTGATTGATTGATTGATAAAGGGAGAGACAGACAGACAAAGAGAGAGAGAGAATGATGATCATGATGATGATGATGATCATAACGATCATGATGATAATGATGACGATGAGCGCTATTTCTAAGAGTAACAGAAGTCCTGACTATTGCCTGTCTAGCCTGCTGTCTGCCACCCAGCTCATGCTGTGTGTCAGGCTGTGGCCACCATGAACAGACCAGCAGCACACACTGAACACACAGCTGAACGATATCGACCACAACGCCGACACAGCAGTCTGGCAGAAACAAAAGAAGAAGAAGAAGAAGAAGAAGAAGAAGAAGGAAGAGTAGTAGTAAGTAGAGTAGTATAGTAGTATAGTAGTAGTATAGTAGTAAGTAGTAAGTAGAAGAAGAGAAGAAAAGAAACAACAACAACAAAAACAAGAACAAGAACAAGAACAAGAAGAGAGAAGAAGAAGAAGAAGAAGAAAGAAGAAGTAGTAGTAGTAGTAGTAGTAGTATATAGTAGTAGTAGTAGTAGTAGTAGAAGAAGAAGAAGAAGAAGAAGAAGAAGAAGAAGAAGAAGAACAGAACAAGAACAAGAAGAACAAGAACAAGAAGAACAAGAAACAGAACAAGAAGAGAAGAAGAAAGAACAAGAAGAACAAGAAGAAGAAGAAGAAGAAGAAGAAGAAGAAACAACAACAACAACAACAAGAAAAGATAGGAAGCAAACGAAAGATGAAAGCACAGGCAAGGGAAAAGAGAAGTACAGAGAAAGAACAGACAGAGCAGATAGGAGGGAGGCCAGAAAGGAAATGAAGGAAAGGGCAGAATGCGAGAAGGAGGGAGGAAGGGGACGAGAGGAGGAAGAGAAGGAAGAGAAGGAGGAGGAGGAGAAGAAAGGAGGAGGAAAAACAGAAGAGGAGAAGAGAAGAAAAAAGAAAAGAAGAAGAAGAAAGAAGCAGGAAAAGAAGGAAAAAGAAAGAAAATGCGAGAAAGAATGGAAGAACAAGAAAAGAAGAAGAAAAGGGAAAAAGAAAAGAAAGAAGGGAAAAAGGAAGAAAAAGGAAGAAAGAAAGAAAAAAGAAAAGAGGAAAAAGAAGAAAAGAAAGAAAGAAGAAGGGAAAAGGAGAAGAAAGAAGAAGAAGAAAAAAAGAAGAGAAAGAAGAGAGAAAGAAAAAGAAAAAAGAAAGGAAGAAAAAATGCCAAAAAGCAGAAAAAGAAGAAAGAAGAGAAAAGAAAGAAAAGAAGAAGAAGAAGAAAAAAAGAGAAGCGCAGATAGAACCGAAAAAGACCAAGAAAGAAGAAAAGCGAAGGAAGGAGGAGGAGGAGGAAGAAAAAGAGAAGAAGAAGGAAAGAGAAAAAGAAGAAAGGGAAAAGAAAAAAGAAAGAAAAGGAAAGGTGAAAAGGAAAAATGAAGAAAAAAGAAAAGAAGCAACAGAAAAGCGAAGGGAATCGAAAGAAGCAAGAAATGCGAAGAAAAAGGAAGGAAGCGAAGAAGAAAGAAAAAAGAGAAAAAAGAAAGAAGAAGAAAAAGAAGAAAAAGCGAAAAAAAAAAAAAAACAAAACAAAGAAAAAAAATAAGGGAAAAACAAAAACAGTCAAAACAAAAGACAAAAGAGAAACCCAGTAAAGGGAGGGGAAAAGAAGCTCACATAAACAGAAAAAGACGAAAAGAAAGAAAAGAAAAAAAGAAGAAGATAGAAGGGAAGGAAGAAAAAAGAGAGACGGAGAAAGAACCCCATTGAAGAACGAAGAATAAAGTTAAAAAGAATTTTAAAAGAAGGAAAAGACGGGCCCGGGTGGTAAGGAGGGGGGGAAAAAAATTTATTTTTAAATCGGGATAAGGAAAAGCACCAATTTTTTTTACACCCCGGGGAGCGGGAAATTTTTTTCGCCCACCGGAAAAACCATTTTTTAAAAGGGGAACAAAATTAAACCCGAAAATTTTCCTTTTCCCCCCGGGCCCCCCCAAAAAAAAACCCCAAGGGGTTTTTAAAAAAAATTTTTTTTTTTTTTTTTTTTTAAAAAACCCCAATTTTTTTTTTTTTTTTTTTTTTTTCGGGGGGGGGGGGGGGGGTTTTTTTTTGTTTTTGGTGGTTGGGGGGGGGTTGTTTTTTTGGGTTGGGGGGGTGTTGGGGGGTTTTTATGTACAGCGGCTTTTTTTTCCCCAAACTAAAGTAAAGGTTGGTGGGGGGGGTTTTTTTTTTTGGGGGTTTTTTTTTTTTTTTGGGGGGTTTTGGGGTTTTTTAGTTTGGTGTTTGGGGGGGGGTTGGGTGGTTTGTGTTGTGTGTTTTTTGGTGTTTTTTGGTTTTTGGTTTTGTTTTTAGTGTGTTTTGGGGGTTTTTTTTTTTTTTGTGGTGTGTGTGTGTTTTGGGGGGTTTTGGTGTGGGGGTTTGTGTTTTAGTGTTGTTTTGTGTGTTAGTGTGGTGTGTGTTTTTTTTTTTTGGGGTTTTTTGGGGTTTTTTTGGGGTGGGGGTTTTTTTGGGGTTTTGGGTTTTGTTTTTTTCGGGGTTTGGTGGGGTTGTTTTTTTTCTAAATGTCTGTTTCTTCTCTGTCTGCTGCTTCCGTCTGTGGGGTTTTCTCTCTTTTTCTGCGGCTGCCCCCCCCGCTTTTCTTTTTTTTTTTTTTTGGTGTGTTTTTTGTGTTCCTTCTTTTTCTTTTTTTTTAAAGTCTTTTAAAAATTTGTGTTTTTAAAGACGAAAAAAAATTTAAAAACAAGGGGAAACAAACAAAAGAAAATTGCAGAAACGGTATTAACCAAACTAACTTTAACATACTACAAAACGAATTATGGACTTCATATCAATCCTAAAAAATGTCCAACAGTAACAATGGTTCAAACAAAATCATCCTGACAAATTGGTTTTTAAACGGGTAAAAAAAATGCTTTTAAATGTCCACAATCAATCTTCTCCCCACAAATACAGGTTACACTTTTACTATTGTCCCTGAAAAAAAAATTTAGTTTAAATTTACATAAGGGATACATATTTCTACGATTATACCAACCACAAAACTTTTTAGCATTCCCCAAAATCTACAAAATTCTTGTCAGCCTTAAAAGAAAAGTTGTCTTTTTTTGTGTGTGGGTGTTGGGTGGGTGTGTGTGTGTTGTTGTTTTTGGGTGGTGTGTGTGTTTTTTTTTTCCTCTCTTTTCTCTTTTTCTCTCTCTCTCTCTCTCTTCTCTGATTAATCAACAGACCTGCGTTTTATAAAACCCCCCCCAACTGACATTTGGAAAACCCCCACTTGAAAATAAAACCCAAAAAAAACTTTTACACAGCTTGCTGAGATTTCCCCGGTATATAAAAAAAAAAAAAAGAGAGAGAGAGAAAAAGAAGGGGGAGAGAGAAGAGAGAGAGAGAGAGAGAGAGGGGGAGGAGAGAAAAAAGAAGGAGGGCAAGAAGAAAAAGAAAAGAAACAAAGAAAGAAGACAGGAGAAAAGAACTTGGGGGAAAAACAAAAGAGAACAGAAGAAGAGAGAGAGAGGAGGAGAAGGGAGAGAGAGAGGAGAAAGAAAAAGGTAAGAAACAGAAGAAGGAGGAAAAAAGACAGGCAAACAGAGAGAAGGGAAAAAGAGAAAAGAGGACAAGAAAAACAGAGAGAAGAAGAAAAGAGAGAGGCCCACAAAAATGGGAATGCCTATTAAAAAGGGGAAGACAGGAAAACAGGTAAATCAGGCGACAGAGAACAGACCCCAAAAAACACCAACAGGAGGGAAAGGAACCCCGGGGAAACCAAAGACGGGGAACTTAACACAGAGTGAGATGGGGAAGAAAAGGCCCAAAATTTCAGTCCCCTTCAGGTTTAATTTCAGGTGCCCCCCTTACCAGAAAAACCGTTAAAAACCATTTTAAATTGCAAATTGGGGGGAAAAAAAAAAGGCAGACAAGGGAAGAAAGTGAAAAAAAAGTTACCCCTGGTTTTTTGGTGTTGTTTGTTGTGTTTGTTGTGTTTGGTGGTTTTTGGTGGAAAGGGAAAAGGGGGTTTTTTTTGTTTTTGTTTTTGGGGTTTTTTTTTTTTTTTGGGTTGGGGGGGTTTTGTTTTTTTTTTCTCCGGTTGTTGGGGTTGGGTTTTGGGGAAATTGATTGTTTTCCCGGTGGGTACTTTTACGAAAAGGGAAAATTTAAATTAAAAATTTTGGGCTTACCAGGGCCTTGGGGTTAAGTTCCCCCGTGTGTGGGGCCATTTGTTGTTTTTTTCCAATTTCCCCAAAACCCAAAAAGCAAAAGATTTTTTTCTCCATGTTTTTTCACCCCTTTAATGTTCCCCTTTTCCCTTTATTTTCCCCCCATTCATCCAAAATTTCTCTTTTTAAACCCCCTTTTTTAACATTGCACATTTTTTTTTTTTTCCAAGAAAAAAATTTTTCCCTTTTTTCCAAAAATTTTTTTCCCCCAACAAAGCTAACAGACAAGGAAAACCTGAAATTTTTTTAATTTTTTTTTTTTTTTTAAGCCAGAACAACCCATCCTTGAAAAACAAAAAAAAAATACTCTCTGGTTGTCTGGTTCTTTTTCAACGTAACTCCAACTCCCCTACCTGTACCTTTTTGCTTTGTAAAAAACCCAGCACAAAGAACAAAGGAAGTGTTCTTTTTTCTGATCTTTCAAAAAAAAAAAAAAAAGAGTATAACATGATTTTTAAATATTTTTTTGTGTTGCTATTCAATATGCTGTCACGAGTTTGGTTGGTCTTTGCTATATCCTATTTCGATGATGCCAAAAAGTGTTTTAATTGTTGTTTCTGTTGTTGAAAATGTCAGTCAAATGCCCAATGTTAGAGACTTCTGGTTTCATTGTGGAAACCTTAAGATAAATTTCTGTCTGTCTGTCTGTCTGTGTGTGTGCGTGTGTGTCTGTCTGTCTGTCTGTCTCTGTCTCTCCTCTCTCTCTCTCTCTCTCTCCTCTCTCTCTCACTCTTCTCTCTCTCTCTCTCTCTCTCTCCCCTCTCTCCTTGACTCTACAAGCAAGATAAAAATACAAGTGCATCGTTCTAAATGCTGCTTAGCAAAATGTGCACGGTTACCTGTAGGCTAATGAAAGGTAAAAATGGCATTTTGTGATGTTCTAAGCCACAAACAGAAACCATAGCAAAGTTCTTCCTTGTTACCAACCCTCATGGCGCAGTGGTTAACGCCTGTGAAGCAGGCTGCAAGGTGGCGGGTTCGAATCTCATAAGAGTAATAGGCATAATTTTTGGACCTATGCCGGCTCTTACCCAGAGTGATTTTGTTGTGGACTGATTGGGAATAGTGTTGCTGAGCCGAGAAATCAAAACGAGCGGCATAAGACCAACCCCAGGATAGGAGCATCACAGAAAGTGGGGCGCAAACAAAAGCTACCCCCCACCGCTAATAATTGGCCAAATCAAATAAACTTCAACTACCATAGTCTGTTGGTTGGCTTGATTTGTTAGAGTCCCAGCGGAGATATCCGATTTGGGAACTGCACCATCACCCTTCCATCACCCCTGGTACATCATTCTGCTGCAGGTCATCCACATAAAATAAACATTAACTGACTTGTTTCTTTTCACGATTCGCCCACATGTAATTGACGTCAAGTACAAGATGTGGTGGCTACTCATCTTCGTGAAATAAACATGGAGTAGATGATTCCCTTTCTATTCATCCAAATAGTTATAGTGAACAGCACAACGTGGTATTCACCCACATAAAATAAACGTCATAACAGTTTAACGCACCAGCGTGTGATGAACACCACCTGGCATATTTTACTGACGCATACCCGCAAATAAGTTAACATAATCATCTTAAACGATTATGTTACTGTTCACCCAGCTAGAATGAACAAAACATGTATTTCGCTCCTTTTCACCCACAGGTAATCAATATCACACAAAAATCCGAAAAGTACTTGTCTATGTCATTCTGAGAGAACTGAAACATCAGTCTCTATTTATTTATTTATTTATACCACTTAAAAGTTTCGGTAGATTTCTCTGTGTGAAATTCCGGCTGCTCTCCCCCGGGGAGAGCGTGTCACCACAAGAGCAGTGCCACCCATTATTTTTTTTTCTTTTCCAGTCTGCAACTGTATTTGTTTCCCTATCAGAGTGGCTTCTTTCTATAGAATTTTACCAGGAACAACTCTTGTTGCCGCGGGTTTTTTTAATTTTTTACGTTCGCTAAATAATTGTGTAACACACGGGACCTCAGTTTACCTCTCACCCGAAAGACTAGCACTCAGACCACCACTGAAAGATGGGGGAAAAGTTTCGGGCCCAAACGGGGACTGAACCACCGCACACTTCCGACCCGGACATTTCGCTTTCTAGGCAGGTGCGTTACCTCTAGACCACCGATCCACCATAGTCAATGCAGACTCCAGAAAACAGTGCCTGAAGTTCAGCAGTAACTTTTTTAAAAATGTTATTCGAAGATAATGGAATAAGCACTCATGTGCTTTTTTACATCCATTCCCCGTGTGTATGCAGTTATGTCAATTTTGTCATCCGTTCCCACCGGCACACAATGGCCTACTCTTTCGAAAAGCGGAACGGGTTTTATGTGTGCGCAAGATGTTCTGAGGCGTTCGCACACGGGAACTCGGTGTATAAGCTCATCCGAAGGACTTTTGGGGAGAGTGGAGTCGGCACTGATGTTAACTCCAGAACCAGATTCCAAACTCTTGAACCAGATTCAGCCCGGGTCAGCAGATCACAAGCGCATCACTCTAACCCTTAGCCGCTATAGAGGCAGCTCTAGTACAGCACAGACAGACCTGGGCTGAACAAGGAAGCAGCTAATTTTCTGCAGGTCTTTTGTGTCCAGCCACATGCGTGAGTCCAGATTATTCCCCGTTGGTAGCCATCATTAATTATGGCCGTCAGCATTTCCTGTTGACGTCACTACACTACATCCCGGACTTCCTTTCCCGCCTAACAATGGCGGACACAAAATGGACGGTGGAGCTTGGACCTGGTAAGGGGGAAATGGCGGAAAGTCGTTCATTGGTTGAAGTTTAACGTCAGCATTTGTCTCTGCTCGGCGCTGGGGATTAATCATCGCAAGAGAAAGGATCGTTGGTGTGATTAGCAACTGTGGATTTTCCTGGTAATTTTGCAGGAATAACAGCCCATTAAAACAGTGAACGTGATGGTGTTGTGTGTGGGCAGCAAGGAAACAAAGGTTGACCAGTACAACCCACACTCAACCAACCAACCAACCAACCAACCAAGCCATACAGGCGCCCAGTGAAATGACAAAGAAAAGAAACCAGGAGACTAACGACAATAACAGGACAAGAAACAACGGGATAATACAGAGTTGGGCTAGATCGCCATGACAGTGGTTTTCTTTTTGTCGTTGGTTCCTCAGCCTAGAGCTCCAAGGTGCACCAATGGTATGGTTTTTGTGTCTGCCATCGGTTGGGGTTTTTTTTCCACCGTTAAGGCAGCCGCATCCCGACTTCAGAGAGGATGTCTAAACACGACACTAGTGTGCATGTCCTTTTTTAATATGTCTTGTCATCCGTTCTGAGCGGCACACAATGGCCTACACTTCCGAAAGGCAGAACGGGTTTTAATGTGTGTGCAAGATGCTCTGCCTGCGTTCGCACACCGGGCCTCGGTTTGTAATTTCATCTGAATGATTTTCAGGAAGTGGAGTCAGTATTGCTGTTAACTCCAGTGGGAAAATCCCCTTGAACAGGCGTGTCGGTGATGGCTCGAACTCGGACCATCAAGGCGTGAGCACAACGCTCTAACCCACTAGGCTATCCCGCCCCTAATAGTGATTAAGAAATGAACAAACAAACACACAAAAGCCACGGCAAGGCAGACTGTTTAAACGCAGTGCCAGAGATAGGAGGGCGGACAGCGAGAGAGAGACGAGTGTACAAGATGGCCGACCTCTACGCCCATTGATTCTGAAGTCCTGGGTTTGAATCTTGGCGACAACTTGTGAATCAAGGGTGAAGGTTTGAACGATCTCACGGGTCATTTTATATGCAAATCCACCAGTGCTTTGAATAATAATAATAATAATAATAATAATAATAATAATAATAATAATAATAATAATAATAATATGTGGAATTTATATAGCGCTGAATCTTGTAAAACAAACAAATCGAAGCGCTTTTCTCCCCTTGGTATATACCATATGCACACATGCAGTAGCGACACCTTGTGAATCAAGGGTGAAGGTTTGAACAACTTCATGAGTCATCTTATATCATGCAGACCCGCTTGTGCTTCAACCTCATTCGTGTTTGCACACATGCAGAAGATCAAGATGCTCATTTAAAATCCTGCTGTTCAGATCAGAGTTGCTCCAAAATCTTGTGGATTATGCATGTGCTGAGTAGATATGGTAGCCTGTAAATGTAGCGAATATGGGATATACAGCACGTTGTAATATCTCACTAGGAAAACCAGAGCTGAAAAGCTGCATAAGCGGCCATAACAGCGATGAATGATAGCCGAGAACGACACGTGATATTGCATCTAACCTGAACACTCATGAGACTTTCACAGCTGAAAATGGAAGTGGCAAATGTTAATGCAGTACTTAAAGAGTTGATAAAACTGCAGAATAGTAGCAGAACTCGGCAGTCCAGCTAGTGCTAGAATTTCAGAGAAGTCCTAAAAGTGAATGTTAACCATGGTCGAACGTGGTACTGCGATGTTGAAATCTAGAGAGTGAGAAACAGCTACGAAGTATTCATGACAAAAAAAGCCCAACAGAACACTGTCTCAACGCAGCAACAGCAGCCCTGGAAAAGATGTCTCGTTACAATGTTAGAGATTGTGATGACAACGAATTAATGATAATGACAAGAAACGGCAATACAGTGTCTGAATTTAGAGCCAGAGTGGTTATAGTTACAATACGTAACGGGAAAATAATGTGGCAGCGTAATGTCACAACGATGAAGATGTTGCAACAGTCATAGATAACAGTATCTAAACAAATTTATTTATTTATTCTTTTATATCGAGGATAATGGAATAAGCACTCATGTGCATTTTTACATCCAGTCCCCGTGTGTATGATCTGTCATCTGTTCCCACCGTACACAATAGCCTACTCTTACGAAAAGCGGAACAGGATTTAACGTGTGCGCAAGATGTTCTGCGTACATTCGCACACGGGGCCTCAATTTATAGCCTCATCCGAAGGACTTTTGAGTGGAGTCTGCACTGATGTTAACTCCAAGGATAAATATCCTCTTGAACGGTAATCGAACCCGGTTCGTCAGATTGCGAGCACAATGCTCTGACCACTAGGCTGTCCCGTCCCCCCTGCTATTACTAGCACCTAGGCGTTGTCCATCCACCCCCTGCAGGATGAAGTCCTCCTCTGTAGCAGCCCTCCCTCCCTCTGTAGCAGCCCTCCCTCCCTCTGTAGCAGCCCTCCCTCCCTCTGTAGCAGCCCTCCCTCCCTCTGTAGCAGCCCTCCCTCCCTCTGTAGCAGCCCTCCCTCCCTCTGTAGCAGCCCTCCCTCGCCTCTGTAGCAGCCCTTCCCTCCCTCTGTAGCAGCCCTCCCTCTGTAGCAGCCCTCCCTCCCTCTGTAGCAATCCTCCCTCTGTAGCAGCCCTCCCTCCCTCTGTAGCAGCCCTTCCTCCCTCCCTCTGTAGCAGCCCTCCTCCCTCTGTAGCAGCCCCCTCCCTCTGTAGCAGCCCTCCCTCCTCCCTCTGTAGCAGCCCTCCTCCCTCTGTAGCAGCCCTCCCTCCTCTGTAGCAGCCCTCCCTCCCTCTGTAGCAGCCCTCCCTCCCTCTGTAACACCCTCATCCCTCTGTAGCAGCCCTCCCTCCCTCTGTAGCAGCCTCCCTCCCTCCCTCTGTAGCAGTCCTACCTCCCTCTGTAGCAGCCCCTCTCCCTCTGTAGCATCCATCCTCCCTCCCTCTGTAGCAGCCCTCCCTCCCTCTGTAGCAGTCCTCCCTTCCTCTGTAGCAGCCCTCCTCCCTCTGTAGCAGTCCTCCCTCTGTACATCCATCCTCCCTCCCTCTGTAGCAGCCCTCCCTCCCTCTGTAGCAGCCCTCCCTCCTCTGTAGCAGTCCTCCCTTCCTCTGTAGCAGCCCTCCCTCCCCTCTGTAGCAGCCCTCCCTCCCTCTGTAGCATCCATCCTCCCTCCCTCTGTAGCAGCCCTCCTCCCTCTGTAGCATCCATCCTCCCTCCCTCTGTAGCATCCATCCTCCCTCCCTCTGTAGCAGCCCTCCTCCCTCTGTAGCAGTCCTCCCTCTGTAGCAATCCTCCCTCCCTCTGTAGCATCCCTCCCTCTGTAGCAGTCCTCTCTCCCTCTGTAGCAGCCTTCCCTCCTCCCTCTGTAGCAGTCCTCCATTCCTCTGTAGCAGCCCTCCCTCCCTCTGTAGCAGCCCTCCCTCCCTCTGTAGCAGTCCTCCCTCCCTCTGTAGCAGCCCTCCCTCCCTCTGTAGCAGCCCTCCCTCCCTCCATCAGTTACTTCCTGTCTTGTGCCTCTGTGTGCCATGTCACGCCCATGTCTGTCATTCTGGATGTCATCCAGCCATGTGACAACATGCCGGTGGTCTGCCAGGAAGGGTTCTGTAGCTGTATCTTGGCTGTCAGTCGTTCTGTGCTGCTGCACCTTGGTGTCCGTCTGTTGTGCTCTCGTCATGCTATGTGACCAGCAACCTTCCATTAA
>CM054145.1:58557804-58730304 GCA_028751875.1 Rapana venosa
GGAAGATGACCAGGTGACTGAGACAGACTTCCATTATAGCCACTCAGGTGAGATTACAAATGAAATGATGACTGATGACGGATCTGAAGATAGGGAAGACAATAAATCTGACAGAGGTGAAGACATCAGTCATTATATGCATGACAAAGCAAACAATGATGAAACAGATTCTGGACACATTGACTGTTATGATAAGACTGTTAATGATGAAAATAAGGATGACAAAAATACAGACAAGGCAATGACAGTACCGAGTCCTGACAGTGAGAAAAGTAAAGAGACTGAAAACAACAGATCAGGAAATACAAACCTGCCTAAAAACAGTGGAAACGTTGCTAGTTTCAAAAAACCTCAGACACAGCATAGTGTAAACACTGACATACAGACGGTCATAGAGACTGTGAACAAGACAGATGGACAAACAGGTAGCCAGGCCCAGTCCATAGCCCGGGCCCCAAGACCTAGGCGTCATACCTCTCACAGTGGGAGGTCCAGACAAAATAGTTGTAATGTTGCTGCAAGGTCTAGCAGTCAGAGCAGCATTACTGACTCCTTTCAAAAGTTAGCTTCTGATGACAGTGCAGTGGGCAAAGGCCCTACTCCTCCACCTAAGGCAAAAACCAAAAGAGGACAAACAGGGGCTTCAGAGGCCAAAAGATAGGGATTCGGCCGGGCCACAATTTATAAATGCCAGCAAGGTAACACTTCTATTAGGGTGAATAAGAACATAGCTCCAGAATCACTGCAACACAAGGCATATTCTGTAGATAAAGATAAAAGACATATCGACTTTCTAAATTACAATGTGCATGGTCTCTTACCAAAACTGGATGATATGTGTTTCATTAGTTTTCTTTTGGCTTATGATGTTATTTGTTTAACAGAAACTTTTGTTGCAACTGATTTTGTGTCTTCAATTTTTCATGATTACTTATTATTCACTTCAAAAGCTAGAAAACTATCACATCAAGGGAGATACTCAGGGGGGGTAATTGTTATGATAAGGAAGTCACTGGCATCCTATATTGACATATTATTGTCGAAACTGATAATACTATAACTATAAAGATGCATAAAGATTTGTTTGGCACAGACAAGGACATTATCTTAGTAGGCACATACATTCCTCCATACGATTCACCTTTTTGGAGAACTAAACATGAGGTGTATGGTATGGAAACTCTGGAACAATGTATTCTGGACCTTCAAAGTACTTATGATGATTTTTACCTTATCCTAACGGGAGATTTCAATGCACGAACAGCATCTGAAAATTATTGTACAACCAATGAAAATGATGATTTTGAGAACCTACAATGGTCTACCAATTCTAAAATACCAAGAAAATCTCATGATGTGCACACAAACATATTTGGTAACCAATTGCTTGAACTGTGCAACATGTTTGATTGTGTCATCTTAAACGGACTTTGTGACTCAGATTTTGATGATAGTTGCACATTCATATCTCCTTTAGGCTCAAGCACTGTGGACTATTTCATAATGTCTTTTGATTTATTCATGTCTGTTAAAGTACCCTTTTTGATAGTCGAAAGCTTAACAGAATCTGACCACTTACCAGTTAGCATGAAATTAGAGGTTACAGATTGTATTTCAAAACCACAGGAACTCCAGAATGAAAGGGAATCTTATTATAAATTAGTGTGGAGCCAAACAAAAGAAGACAAATATCTAAATGCGCTAAAAAGCAGGGACATTCACGACAGACTTTTGATAGCTACAAACACCCTTGAGGAAAATGTAGAAACTGCTCTAGACATGTTTACCAAGTGTTTGAAAGATGCAAGCGAATGCATGTCTAGAAGGATTTCAGTGAACAGTACAAAGAAATCTGAATGGTTTGATAATGAATGTGGACTTGCGAAAAAAGAAAGCAGAAAGATGCTAAACTGTTTTCGCTCCACCAGAAAGGAAGAAGATCGGATTGTTTATGTCGAGAAAAGAAAACTGTACAAAAAGCTATTAAAATCTAAAAAGCAAGATTATAGAAAGCAAAAGGTTGAATCATTAGCTAAGAGTGTTAACAGTTCATCACAGTTCTGGAAAGAGGTTAGAAAAATGGGATGTGGGAATGGTGAAAAGATATATAATGATATAAGTACTGAGAAGTGGTTTAATCACTTTAAAGGTGTTTTTAAAAAACATGATGAAAGTGATAAACCCAGTGATATTTCAGCGGACCTAATGGAAGATGCCGATCACACATTAAATAAAGATATATCAGAGGATGAAGTAAAAGAAGCAATTCGAAAACTAAAACTGAGAAAGGCAAGTGGTATAGATGACATATCAGCTGAGATGTTAAAAACTGGTGACAAAATTGTAATAACGTTTTTGGTCAGATTATTTAATATAATCTTTTCATCTGGTATTTATCCCAAAGAGTGGTCCAAGGCCATAATTATACCAATCCACAAAAAAGGAGACCACGATAACGTTGACAATTACAGGGGAGTTTCCCTCTTAAGTATTATATCTAAGTGTTATACATCTATCTTAAATTCAAGACTTTATAAATGGCTAGAAAGTAATCATATGATTTCAGAAAGTCAGGCAGGATTCAGGAAAGGATACTCAACTGTGGATCAGATATTCAACCTATATGCAGTTGTTCAGAAATGCATGCAAAAAAGGGGGAGAAAATTATATGTTGCTTTTGTTGACTTTAGGAAAGCATTCGATTCTGTTCGCCATGATAAGCTTCTTGAATGTATGAAAAAACAAGGTGTGAAAGGAAAATTTATGGTATGCTTGAAATCAATGTATTGTGCATTACTGTCATGTGTGCGTGCAAACAATGAGTTTACAGAATTTTTTGAATGTCCACTTGGTGTAAGGCAAGGTTGCGTCCTGAGCCCTACATTATTCTCTATTTTTATAAATCAGCTGGCTGACCACATGAATGCTGAAGGTAAGCATGGCATACAAATGCTTCCAGGTGGTATTGAGTTGTTTATCTTACTTTTTGCCGATGATGTGGCTTTGTTATCAACGACTCCAGGTGGCCTTCAAAATCAACTAAATGTATTACATAGATGCTGTAAGGAAATGAAATTAAATGTTAATACTGAAAAAACAAAAGTCATGGTTTTTAGAAAAGGGGGTTACTTAGGCCAACATGAGCAATGGATTTTGACGGTAAAAAACTAGATGTTGTAAATAATTATTGTTATTTAGGGTTTAATTTTACGACAATGATCAGCATGAAGAAAGGAACTGAACATCTAGCAACTAAGGGCAAGAAGGCAGCTGTGCAACTGAATAAAGCCTTCCAAAAATATAAGGAAATGACTGCTATTACGTTATTTAAAATATTTGATGCTAAAATACAATCTGTTTTACTTTATGCATCCGAAATTTGGGGTTTAACCAAGCTAGATCATTTAGAAAAGGTACATATGTTAGTCTGTAAAAGATTCCTGGGTGTTCCAGTAAAAACTCCAAATAAGATGATTTATGGTGATTTGGGGAGATATCCTCTATATGTTAATTCTTGTGTTTCTGCATTGCGATATTGGTTTAGGCTGTTACAAATGGAAACTAAAAGACTACCCTACAAGGCTTATCAGATGTTGCTTAACCTAGATAGAAATGGGAAGAATTGCTGGGTAACAAAAGTAAGAGTAATTTTATGTCAGACAGGTTTTCAGTTTGTCTGGGTGCAGCAAGGCGTGGGGGATGTTAAAGCTTTCTTACGTCTATTTAAGCAGAGACTTGTTGATACCTTCATACAAGAGTGGTTTTCCACAATTGAAGATCGCAATAGATATAATGACTATAGATCATTTAAAACCATTTTTGAAAGAGAAAAATACATAAATGACATTGATACCTACTGCTTTAGGGTTGCTGTGTCTCAAGTACGATTTAATGTCCTGCCACTAAATGCAAATGTGCATCGTTACAGCGATTCTCTGCAAAACAAAAACTGTCCTTTTTGTATGTCAGTCACCGAAGACGAACAGCATTTTCTCTTTGATTGCCCCATGTATTCGGATCTTAGAAATAAATTCTTGGGTAATTTAACTAAAGTTCCCATCCATATGTTGCTGCAAGTATCAAATATTCACAAGATGCACAGTGTCTCCCGATATGTCTTCCACTCAGTTAACAGAAGAAAGAGATGTATTATATAAATTTAACATATGTTATTGAGGTTGTTTTGTGAGCTTGGCTGATTGATTATTTTTTCCTTTTGATAGTGCACTCGAGATGTCTTGAATTTACATCCTGGGTCAAGCACAGGTTTATGTTGCACCATGTTAGTTCCTTTTCAATGTAATTTTGGTTTCAATGTTACATGCCAATTTTTCTGTTTCTTTGTTGGATTGTTGTATGTTTTGAAATCTAACAACATGTTCCTGTAGTACTATACCCATTTCCCCAGCTAGTTATATTGTAGACTAAGGCCGAAGTACCTTTAAATTGCTTCGCAGTTCTCTCTCTCTCAAGGATGATGCAGATATTACAGGGTGTCTGACGATGATACGGATAATGGATGATGTTGATGAGATTAGGTAGATGTTGAATATAGTGATGATGATATGGATGTTGTTGAAGATGGTGAGGTAAGAGTTAAGGGTTTATGATGGTGACAATTATGTAAGTATTGATGGGGTTGATGCTGATGTGGTTGATGAAAATGGTGATGATATTACAGATGGGGAAGACGAGAATGTGTTGTGTGTGTGTGTGTGTGTATGTGTGTGTGTGGGTGCGCGCGCGCGCGCGTGTGTTTTGGAAAAACTGAAAATGAAAAAAGATTTTTTTCCTTTTTATTATGTATCTATTTATTTTCGAAAGGACGATGATGATGTAGATGTTTGGGAGGAGGATGGCGATGATGATGGAAATGTTGGAGGTGATGTTGATGTAGATGCTGAAGGTGACGATGGTGGTGATGGTAACGATGGCGTGGTTGTTGAAGGTGATAGTGGTGGCGATAACTATGATGGAGATGTCAAAGATGAAGATGATGACAATGATGTATATATTGAAGATAACGATGAAAACGATGATGAAGATGATGATTATGACCATGATGCAGAGATTGAAGATGATAATCGTGACGAAAATGACTATACAGTTGTAGAAGATGGTGATAGCGTAGATGATGAAGATGATGATGTTGATAATGATGATGTAGAGGATGAAAGTAATGATGGTTATGTTGATATACTGGCTGCAGCTGCTGCTATAGGTAATGAGATTGCGGATGGTGATGATTATGTAAATGCTGAAGATGATGATGGGGATGATGATGACTAATGCTGTATGCCTGCAGAATTGAAAATGTGAAATGGATATAAACGTTTTTTGCTATGTCTTCCTCCCACCTTCCCCAAACATGTTTTGTATAGTGGCCCAAGGCCGAAGTACAATAAAACCTTTTCAGTGTTCAGTGTTCAGTTCTCTCTCTCTCTCTCTCTCGCTCTCTCTCAGACAGAACTTTATTGATTATATGAGTAATTAAAAGTAAATGATCTCAAGGATTAAGATTGTTTCCATCTGCACTCAGCAGTTGTTTGTTTTTGTTTGATTTTTTCTTTCAGTGAATATGTTCATGTAGTACCAGTATTGTGTTTCTTGATCATGTTATATATGTTGTCAGAATAATGTATTGATGTTTATGTTTCTCCCCATGAAAGGGGGCTGTTGGCCTGTATTAATTCAATTTCAGAGTTCAGAGTTCTCTCTCTCTCTCTATCTCTCTCTCTTATCCCCCCCTCTCTCTCCCCCCCCCCCCCCCCCCTCTCTCCTCACTCTCCAGTTGATAGTGTGAGGTTCAGTTGGAGAAAGGTCTGATTATAATTATGAATATGAGTGTCAGTCATAATATGTTAGTTTTGTGTGTGTGTTGTGTGTGTGCGTGCGCGCGCGTGTGTGTGTGTGTGTGTGTGTGTGTGTGTGTGTGTGTGTGTGTGTGTGTGTGCGTGTGTGTGTTTACGCGCGCACGCGCGTGTGTGTTATTTACAATGACAGACAAAGACAACCTAAGACTTCATTCAGCACCTGACATTGCTGTGCTATTTTTTCAAAAGCTATGTGTTCACCACAGAACCATATTTACATATCTATAAAAACAACTTGGAAACGACGTTCACGCTAACATAGTCATATTTCCCTTTCTGTACCAAATGATAGGGAAGAAACATGAACACTGCATTAACTCCACCAATTTTGTTCTCTATAAATAACCTCTCTCACTACACACGTCACAATCACCGTTGTCCTTCTGACGTCAACACAGTGCGTGCAACCCGGGCTTCACTGGGCATTGGCATTGGCAAAACGGACAGGAGAGGCAGGCGATGGACACTGGCCAAAAACGGGCAGCAGTCGTGTGGCTAACGGCAGCATCAGAGAGGCTGACTGACCACACCGGACACAATGAAGGGTCTGTGAAGCCATTAGCAGTCTGCTTTTGTGCTCGCTGTCACATAGAGATTGCAGACCAGTGATTCTTCGTGGCAGAAAAAGAAGCAATAACCAACCAAAAAAAGCATGTAGCTGACAGATTGTTATGTGTGTGTGTGTGTGTGTGTGTGTGTGTGTGTGTGTGTGTGTGTGTGTGTGTGTGTGTGTCTGTCTGTCTGTCTCTCTCTCTCTGTCTCTCTCTCTCTCTCTCTCTCTCTCTCTCTCTCTCTCTCCTCTCTCTCTCTCCTCTCTCTCTCTCTCTCTCTCTCTCCTTCTCTCTCTCTGTGCTCCGTTGGTGTACGAATGTTGCTGTTCTTCCTTTAACGTCCTTCCACTGTAGGTGATATTAGACGAATGTGTGTGTGTATGAATATATGTGTATGTTTGTGTGTGTGTGTGTGTGTGTTATTATTCTTTTACATTTTCTTTACTCTTTTATTTCGAGAATAATGGAATAAACAATCATGAGCCTATATTTCATCCAGTCCCTGTGTGCATGCGGTTTTGTAACTTTTATCATCCATTCCCATTGACAAACAATGGTCTACTCTTCCGAAAAGTGAGACAGGTTTTAGCCTGTATGTGTGTCAGATATTCTTGTGCAGTTTATAGTCTCATCTGAAGGACTTTCGAGGAAGTGGTGGAGTCAGTACTTACTGATGGTAACTTCAGTGTGTGTGTGTGTGTGTGTGTGTGTGTGTGTGTGTGTGTGTGTGTGTGTGTGTGTTTGTGTGTGTGTGTGTGTTCGTTTGAGTTGTATAATTTTTTTAATTTTAATTTATTTTATTTTATTTTATTCATTTAGATCGAGGATAATGGAATAAGCATTAATGCGCTTTTTACATCCAGTTCCCCTGTGTATGCGGTTTTGTAAATTTTGTCATCTGTTCCCACCGGCACACAATGGCCTACTCTTACGAAAAGCGGAACAGGGTTTAACCTGCGCGCAAGATGTTCTGCGTGCGTTCGCACACGGGGCCTCGATTTATAGTCTGATCCGAAAGACTTTTGGGGAGAGTGGAGTCTGCACTGATGTTAACTCCAGGGGAAAATATCCCCTTGAACGGGAATCGAACCCGGGTCGTCATATTGCGAGCGCAATGTTCTAACCACTAGCCTATCCCGTCCCCAGTACAAGCCATACTTTTCCTAACAACAATGTTGCACTACAAACTAACAACATCAGAAGATACTAAAACAATGGACATAGCTGTATTCTTCATCGCATTTCCTTCCAGAAATATCATCCATCAATACAGCTCTTTTCTGCTGACATCAGCGCAGTGTTTGCCAAATTTCTGCAGGCATTGATTGCACAAAATGGACAGGAGGGGTGATAACAGGGCTGGAGAATGGCAGGGATGGTAGTTCAGTGGATAAACAGAGCTAGAAAGGTGCGGTGCTGATGATGATGATGGTGATAAGGGACAAGGTAGAAAATAGTCAGTGGACAGATGCAGATTTAGACAGATGGTCATCATCGTGACGGAAAAAGCGCTTTGATTTGTTCCTTTGCAACATTCAGCGCTATATAAGTTCCATACATCACCATCACCACCATCACCATCATCATTAGCAGTAGTATTATTAGTATTAGTATTGTTGTTGTTATTGTTACTATGAAAAGGCAGAAACTGATGGTTCAGTCACTGAATACAGAACTGAATGATGATGATGATGATGACGACGACGACGACGACGATGACATTTGACAAGGCAGAAACTAGTACTTCCATAAATTATGATGATGATGATGATGATGATGATGATGATGATGATGATGATAACATTTGACAAGGCAGAAACTGGTGATTAACTCACAAGATACAAAACTATGAAAGATGATGACGATGATGTTTGACAAGGCAAAAACTGGTATTTCAATCACTAAAAACAGAACTACAAAGATAAGGATGATGATTATGATTCACAAGGCCAACACTAGTAACCTGGTGGTTAAAGGCATAACTGACAAGAGAACGAGGATGATGAAGACAGTATCCTCGAGACTATGCAAGTGATCGTATCACTTCGTAGTTGCTGACAGGAACAACTGAAATTTAATCTCAAAACAGAAAAAAAGAGAATACTGAAGAAGACAGACAATAGCACTTCAACGGCTAAAGGAAGACCTAAAAAGAGGATGATGATTACGACGAAGAAGGTAGAGAACGGTACTGCTGTTGCTCGTTACAGAGATCCAAAGATGATGACGATAACGATGGACAAACAGAAAATGATGGCCGGTGATAATCCAGACTGAAAGGTGATACTTGTCATGGAAAACGGCAGAAAACGGTAGTACGAAGGTCAAATAAGTAGAGTTTAGGGGGGGGTGGGGGGGGGGAGTGTCTAGTGGTTAGAACGTTGCACTCATGATCACATACACACACAGGCACACACACAAAGACACACACACACACACGCGCGAACACACACACACACACACACACACACACACACACACACACACACACACACACACACACACACACACAGTTGGGAGTTGATATTGTATTATGGTTTGAGCGTTGCTTTCGTAATCTGACAGACACACACACATACATACAGAGAGAGAAAGAGAAAGAGAGAGAGAGAGAGAGAGAGAGAGAGAGAGAGAGAGAGAGAGAGAGAGAAGAGAGAGAGAGAGAGAGAGACAGGCATCACACACAGAGACAGAGACAGAGAGAGAGAGAGAGAGAGAGAGAGAGAGAGAGAGAGAGAGAGAGAGAGAGAGAGAGAGGTCTTTTCAAGCAGCCAGTGTAACATGACAGTGGTGTCTCTCTCTATGACAGCGGCAGCAGACTGGCGAAATCAGCAGGAGCGTTCATTGTGTGGTCAAGAAAGACAATCGTGGTGAAGAGGGCTTAATGATGACGGGGTCTCGGGGGAGGAGTATTGATTGATCGTCTGCTGCTTGTCTTCACAGAGCTCTCTGTCTGTCTGTCTGTCTGTCTGTCTGTCTCTCTGTCTGTCTGTCTGTCCTCTCTCTCTCTCTCTCTCTCTCTCTCTCTCTCTCTCTCTCTCTCTCTCTCTATATATATATATATATATATATATATATATATATATATATATGATGTTTGATGTTCAAATAGAACCTTTACTTACATATGCATCTGAAATATGGGGACTTACTGTTAATCCACAAATAGAAAAAATACATACATATGCTATCAAACGTTTCTTAAATGTCCCAATCCATTCGTCAAATACTGTACTATATGGAGAAACGGGAAGATATCCTTTAAACATCAGAACGTCTGTTAAGTGTATTAAGTACTGGCTAAAACTACTGAAACTTCCAGGGTCACGTTTATGTAGGCAGTCTTATGACATGATGGCTATACAAATGGAGCTGGGTAAGAAGAATTGGGCATATCAAGTTAAAAAGTTTTTATCAGAACATGGTTTTGGAATCGTGTGGTTGTCTCAGGAAGTAGGTAGACTCATTTGTTCATTTAAACAAAATTGGCACTCGGACATGGAAAGTAAAGATAAATTCTGCTGGTTTTTTTCGTTTAAGTGTGCTTTTCAAGCTGAAAAGTATCTTCGAATAGTCACTGACAAATGGCATCGACTAATTTATGCAAGATTTCGACTAAGAACACTCGGCTTCAATGCAAACAAAAGATGGTTTCAACCTGAGACGTCCACACAGTTCCCATGCCCTATGTGTGGTCTTATTCTTGATGATGAAGTGCATTTCCTGTATCATTGTCAATCATATGTTTCCATACGTGAAAACTGTGGTGTTCTCAATCTAGAAGCTTTCCGAAGGCAAGATATTTTTTCTATCTTATCGTCCGATGATGATATTGTGATCAAATCGGTTGCAAAGTTTATTGCTGAAGCACTGAAATTAAGACAATTACAGCTAAGTTCCAATTAGCTTAACATTTGTGACTAAACTAAAGTAACATTTATATTATGTAAACTCCAGCATTTTGTGAAACACATAAAGAAACATTTATAATTACGCTGTAATCTCCAGCAAGAATATTTTTTGAAAATTTCACATACAATGTCAATGGATGGTCTAATATAACATTCTAGAATGTTCTTTTCATTATTTTAGTTATTGCTTATTGGTTCCTATTGTTCATCCTTGTTATTACTTTGTGTTCATTTTGAAACTGAGTTTACGTCAGAGCTTAAAGTCGTATCCGTTCATAAGAGCTCATTTTTGGTTTTTTGGTTTTCATTACGTTAAATGCATCATGTGATTTTTCTTGTATTTATTTGTATTTACAAAAGAAAGTCGTGTATAACCCCCCTTGTCAATAGGCCACTTTGGGCAATGACAATAAATTGGTCAAAGCGTCAAAGCGTCTCTCTCTCTCTCTATATATATCCCCCCCCCCCCCCCCCATCTCTCTCCGCGCATGCTGTAGACAAGGTAAATTTTGAGCCACTAATTTGTGTATCATATAATAATAATGATGACGATGGCGATGATGATGATGATAATAATAATGAAATAATAATAATAATGATAATGATGATGATGATGACGACGACGACGACGATGATGATGGTTAGAAGAAGAAGAAGAACAACAACAACAACAACAAGAACACGAACAAGAACAACAAAAAACAAAAACAAGATTAGAAATAAAAATGATGATGATAATGAAAATGATTATAACAACAGTTATAATCTATGGAATTTCTGTAGCGCTGAATCATATCATCAACATGTATCTTTCTTCCAAAAACCATCTCCCCCCATAACATACTTCAAATCTGCACACACAGAAAACAACCAGTATACCACACACTCTAACCCAACCTCCACTTTCTCCAGTACTTTGCCAAACAGTACAACAAAACCAGAAACAACATGATACAAACCATACCAACACATCACCTAGCTTCCCTCTGTGACAAAATCTTCTCTCCCTTTACAAGAACGCTCTCAACCATAGTCTTGCTGATGACGCTAAACCGACTCTTGTCTCCCATGTCTTGCCACATTTGACAATCCCCCCACCAAAAAAAAATGGCCTGGAGAGAGATAACGTTCACCAGTGAGGGGCAACGGCAGAAGATAATGCTCCAGATGCTGAGACTGCATACACCGGAGAGGAGGGAGGGAGGGCCTGGCGGTAGTGATGGAACATGGCAGAAGACGACAGACAGGGTGGCGGCAGCTAGAGAGGTCATTCAGGACACTGGGAGCAAAAACGGGTCTGAGGAGACTTGGGGATCATAGTTGGTAACAGATGTCTCTTTGAGACTGGGGTGAGTGTGTGTGTGTGTGTGTGTGTGTGTGTGTGTGTGTGTGTGTGGGGTGTGTGTGTGTGTGTGTGAACAAAAGGGAAAACTTTTTTTTAAAACAACTAAATGTCAATTGTTGAGAACAAACTCTGTGTGTGTGTGTGTGGTGTGTGTGTGGTGTGTGCGTGCGTGCGTGCGTGCGTGCGCGTGCGTGCGTGCGCGTGAGTGTGTTCTTTCTTTATTCTTTCTTTTCTTCATTTTTTTAAATGTGTGTGTGTGTAAGTCTCCTAATAAACAACGAAAACTTGAGCACTACTTCATGTAGCATATAATCAATACCTGCCTTTCTTCAGAAATCTGTCCTCCCAATATGCTTTAGACTGGTAAAAGCAACCAGATAACGGCTACTTTCTAACATACCCCCTCACCCCGCCCACATTTTTTCATATAATAATTATTATAACAAACTCCTAAAGCAGCATACACGACTATAATTATTAACCTATTCGTTTTTGTCCTTTCTCGTCTAGAACTCCTATGTTCATAAATAGTGACTCTATGCGGTTGTGGTTTTGTTTTGCCCTCCACGAAGGTAGCCGCATTCCGACTTCAGGAATGTATGCTGGGTCCATTGGAGTTTCGTAACCTACTCAACGCATTGACGCTGACATGAATTGCGGGACCTTTTACGTGCAAAGTTATGCTCTACATGTGTATACATACGTAAAGGAAGGTAAGGCAATGGCATGTCTGCCACTTACAGTTGACCTGGGATATCGTAAAAATCCTCACCCTTTATTTCACCAGATGCCGCCGAGATTCGAACTCACGACTTAATGGATCCAAAGTCGAACGGCCTTAACCAGTAGCGTCCATCAACCTATTTCTAACCTCCCTCTATGCAACACACACACACACACACACACACACACACACACACACACACACACACACACACACACACACACACACACACACACATTCCACCACTCCACAAGATGCTATCAGCACCCGTCTGATTTACACCAGTAGCAGAATGCATCTCCAGTGTCCTGGGAGTTTGGACAATCCCAAAATGGCCTGGGGAGAGATAACAGCAGTGACGGATAATGGCAGAAGACAATAATTATAATGCTCCAGTGGCTAAACCTGCATGGGCCAGAGAGGTGGGGCCTGGTATTGATAGACAATGGCAGAAACCAGCAGAAGTGTGGGCGGCAAGAGAGATCAGAAACACAGGGGAGAAAAAGAAATGGATGTGTGGGAACATCATACAGTGTAGCTGTGAATGTTATATTGAGCCTGTGGGTGAGTGATCAAAAACGAACTAAAAGGGGAAAAAGAGGAAAAGTTGATCGTTATGAACAAATCTGTCTGTCTGTCTCTCCCTATCATCTAACCGAGGCCCCGTGTTCGAACGCATGCAGAACATCTTGCGCACACGTTAAATCCTGTTCCGGTGGAAACAGATGACAAAATTTACAAAACCGCATACACACGGGGACGGGATGTAAAAAAACATATGAGTGCTTATTCCATTATCCTCGATATAAAAGAATAAATAAATATCATAATTATGTAGGAAATCATGCAGATAAAAACAAGAAAAACGACAGTTAAAATATCACACACAGACACAACACACACACACACACACACACACACACACACACACACACACACACACACACACAGATAGAAGGATTCTCTTGTCAAACAGGCGATTAATGCATGAACACAGCTAGCTGCATTGGTAGGTAGGCCTATCGCCCTGGCGGCAGAACGACTGGGTCAGAGAGATGACGTTCATTGTGGCCAAGAAAAAAAATGGTAAAGAAGTTTTCATGAAGGGCGGAGACGGAGACCTGTGGTAGTATTGATCGTCTAACAGTCTTCAAAGCTCTCTGTCTGTCTGTCTGTCTCTATCTATCTGTCTTCCTGTTTGTCTCTATCTCTGTCTGTCTGTCTCTGTCTATTATTATTATTTGTGATTATTAAGGATAGTCCCTTCTCAAGGCAAGGGCCGGTTGAAAAAAGTATGTCAATACTTATCTGTAACCCTTGGGAAAAAGCAGTCAATCAATCAATCTCTCATCATCATCATCATCTTCTTCTTCTTCTTCTTGTTCTTCTTCTTCTTCTTCTCTTCTTCTTCTTCTTCTTCTTCTTCCTCTCTCTCTCTCTCTCTCTCTCTCCTCTCTCCCTCTCTCTCTCTCTCCTCCTCTCTCTCTCTCTCCTCTCCAGCAATCAGACAGACAGACGTTATCACAGGCATAAAAACAACAGCTCTATAAAGAAGCAGAAACAAATCAGATCAAAGGAGCTCGAAACAGTTACTTTAAAAAAAACCAACAACTCATAAACCAAGCAAATTGTCTAAAACAATAGTTACTTTTAAAACTGAACAAGACAAATAAAACAAGCGAATTTAAAAAAACAGCAAGCAACAAGCCTGAAATGCTGGTAAAAAGAAAACTTATGGAGACTGGACTACTTTTTTGTTACAAGTATTTGAAAGAAAGGGAGATTGAAATTGTACAGTTTTATATAAACTATGGCAAATTCCTTTTTTTTTAAATGTTTGTTTTAAAGTTCTAGAACAAGTGTGGACATCTGGAGAGATAAAGAGGGAGTAAATGGTCTCACTTTTATGGCAAACCAGCCTCAAGAGTTTAACATGACAGACTATAAACACGACGGTCAATATTTGAAAGAAGATACACCCCCATTTCTATACACCTTGGACCACGCTGAAGTCGGATGCACAGGGCCTGACTTGTCAGGCGCTTAATGGAAGCGCAACGCGTTAAGGGTTTTCGCTTTTATAACAGAAAACAGTAGTTGTCTGAGCATGTTGAAGAAGAGGGAGAATACAGCATGGATATTGCCACTGATGTCAAGTTTGCCGATAACCCATGACGGAAAACGCAAGAACGCACAAATAATCAATCAAACAATTAATTTGCTCATACAGAATGCTATTCAAGAGCGACAAGGACCCAAAAAGAAAACTAAAGGAAGTCCAAAAGCGCTCAAGGATCTGGCAAAGCAAGCAGTAGTTTTCCCAAAAGCCTTTTCCAGGCCAGAAGGAAGACTGGACAACGCTATGCTGGGTGACTGTAGCCTGTGGTTACTTCGCATTGCAGAGAACCAATGTTCTGCAAATGCATACTCAGAACACGATGGTCAGAAAGTTCCGTTTGCCCAACAGATAGATAGATAGATAGATAGATAGAGATAGAGAGAGAGAGAGAGAGAGAGAGAAGAGAGAGAGAGAGAGAGAGAGAGAGAGAGAGAGGGAGAGAGAGAGGGGGGGGGGGGGGGGGGAGACAAACAGACTGACAGAGACAGACAGAAATTAAACTGGCACAGGACAGAAAGTTAGACAGACAGAGACACAGAGAGGCAGATAGACAAAGATCAGACAGGCAGACAGATAGACAAACAGACCAGGAATAAAACTAAAAGACAGGAGAAAAACAAGAGAAAGAGTTGAAATGAAAAAACAAAGAAAAGAAAGACAGACAAGACACAAAGAAAGCAACACATCAGCCCCCCCAAAAAGACCCAACAACAGTAACAAACAGTACACAAAGAAAAGAAACCAACAATCAAACAAAACAACAACAAAAAACACATCACACACCCAAAACAAAACAGCTTGACCACCTACCTGACTCAAATAAACCAGCCGACACACTAACAAAAAAAATTCAAAAACAAAAAAAACTGGACTGGAAACCTGGAAGGAAAACAAGAACTGGAACCGCGCCTCGATAGATCTCGATCTCTCTCTCTCTCTAACCCCTCAAAAAGGGACGACTAGCTTAGCTTATAAAAACCTGGGACGCTTCCTTCCACGGCAAGAAAAGCGACTGTTGTCCAAAAGAGACCGAAGGCACCCGCTGACAGTTCCAGCGACAACAACAACAACGACCAACGGCGCAGGCACTTTAAAAAGAAATGGATGTTCAAAGACTTGGCAGCAACGCGAGACGCACGCGCACGCGCACACGTACTACGTTGACACCCGAGAATAACCGAAATCAAGCGAGCAGGCCGAGAAAAAAAAAAAAATTTAAAAAATGATGAGCACGTAAACGTCGCAGAAGGGGAGGAGGATTGAGGTAGAGATGGGAGAAGGAGGAGGGAGGAGGAGGGAGAAGGAGGGAGAGAGAGGGAAGGAAGTTGGTGGAAGAAGCAGAAAAAAGCTCCCAACAATGGCGGTCTTGGTAAATGGCGCTCGTGATTCTAAAGTAAAAGGGAGACAATTCTCAGTAGCTGACGTGAGGTGTAATATTATATTATGGAGTATGTATGACTTGTAGTATAGTGAGTTGGTTCCATCTTTTCGCCTTTTCACGTTAGACAATGGTCACGTTTCCAGTGTGAGCTACGGCTTTGGTAGTACTGGTAGTAGTGGAAAGAGAAGTAGTCTCAGTAAGCATTGTTGGCATTGTTCCTCTTGTTGGTCTGTTTCTGTTTTCAGTCTTTTCCTTTCTGGTGCTTTCTTTCTTCTTCTTCTTCTTCTTTTGTTGTCACTGCTTCTTCTAGAGCTACTTCATGTTTTTGTACTCGTCCTCTTTGCGTTCTTCTTGTTTCTTTCCTGTTTGTCCTATTCACAGTCTTTACATTCTTCTTTGTATTCTTCTTTGTCCCCCCCCCCCCCCCTCCCCATTCTTTTTCTTCTTTGTCTTCTTCCACTGCGCTACCACCACCACCACCACCACCACGAGTACTACTACTACTACTACACTACCCCTCCTCCTCCTCCTCCTCCTCCTACTACTACTACTACTACTACTACTACTTTCTTCTTCTTCTTCTTCTTCTTTTCCTTTTAGTTGTCTCAATGCTGTTATTGTTGTTATTGTTGCTGTAATAGTGGTGGTGATGATGGTTGAGATAATATGATGGCACTGGGAGTAATAGTCAGTCTTGGTGGTAATGTATGGGGTTGTTGACTTTAGCACACTTCATTCCAGAACGCCACAAAAACACTGAATTCTATGACACTAATGAGACAACAGAGTCGTCAAAAGATGAAATAAATCTACAGAAGGACTAAAGACATATTAAGGGGATGGAAACAGCTGACTGGGCGCGTGCATCAGTTGGCTACTATCGACAATGATGATGCGGACAGGTGATCAAGGGAAATGGACAGGACAGTAAGCACTTGTATAAAAACAAAGTCATCATGTTTCAAAAGTACACATGCAGGCCTATATGAATTATGGCGGTAATGGATGTGGTTGTTGTTGTTGTTGGTGGTGGTGGTGGTGGTGGTGTGTGTGTGTTTCAGTTTCAGAAATAGGTGTAGGTTTGCAGGAGAGAAAAAAAACAACCCGATAGTCTCTCGTGTTTTGTTTTGTTTTAGATTACAAAATATTTGTGTTGTATTGTATTGCATTTTATAGCATTGTTTTACACTAACTGTATTGTATTGTATGGCATTATGTTGTATTTTACTTCGTTGCATTGTATTTCATTGCATTCCATTGTATTGTTTTATTGTATTGCATTGCATTGTATTGTATTGCATTGCGTTGGTTGACCAGGGCGTTGCTACAAGGAACGACAGTAGAGTTGGTTTTATACCCTGTTTTAATCTGTATATAGTTGCACGGTTTTATTCTGAGATTTAAAATTTGACAAGGTGGCAGCCCTGATATAGCCTTTTTGGTCGGCGGGGCTGTAAACAGTAGGATTGGATTGGCATTGCATTCCACTGTTTGTATTGTATTGTTCTGTATTGTATTGTACAGTGTATCGATTCCTTTTGCCTCGTAGTTTCAGAGACAGGATTTCACAGACAATCTGAGAGCGACATAACTATTTGGTCAATCTTTCTGTACTGCACATCTTTCCATCCCAGAATCTTTTTGAAAGATCATCATGGCGGAAATGTTGAAACCGGAAGCTTTAAAACTGTAATCGGAGAGAATCCGAAAAATTGTAATGACTAAATTGGCAAAATACGCTACTATACTATACTGTGTTTAGAGAGCGAAATATCGTAACTGTTGTTTCGTTGGTCGTTGTTAATTGTTGTTGTTTTAAAAAAACAACTTATTTATTGAGAAATTCGACGGACGTTACAGCCTAGTAGTGAAGACCATTGCACCTCAACTCCATGGGTCCATGATATGGAGTTGTAGGTTCGATTCTCTGCGACATCTAGTGAATTAAGTCGGAATGCTGCTACCCTAATGGTGGGGAAAAACCCAAACCAAACAAACAAAACAAAACACAAAAAACCCAAACTATTCCATTCGCAAAATCTCACCATTGGTGAACCTCGGAGCTCGAGGTCTAGGCTAGAAAGGAAAAAAAAAATCATAGGCATATTGTGGGCTGCCTATTTTGTGCACAAGATAGATGGCTGGTCAACTGGTCTGCAATTTAAATAAGTCATGGCGTTTGCACTTTCAGAGAGAGAGAGGGGGAGAGAGAGTGAGTGTGTGTGTGTGTGTGTGTGTGTGTGAAGGTCAACTCAAATTCAAAGTAAACTCTTTATTTCCAAATGGTACATTGAATAAGTAATACATCTGTTTTTCTACCAAGCTATCCACCCCAACCCGATGCCCCCTCACGTGCGCGCGCGCGCGCACACACACACACTCACACACAAACAAAACATGCGCGCACAAAACACACCACACACAGCACACACACACACACACAAAAGCACACACACAACCCACACCCACACACACACACACCACACACACACACGCACGCACACACACACACAACACACACACACCACACACACACACCCCACACACAACAAAACACACACAACACACACAAAAAACACAATCACACACACACACACACACACACACACACAACACACGCACACAACACACACACACACACACACACAACACACAACAAAACACACAAAACACACGCACACACACACACACACACACACACACACACTCACACACACACACACACACCCCACACACACCCACACAACACACACACACACAAGCACACAAGCACACACACACAACACACACACCACACACACAACACACACACAAAACACACACACACACACACACAACACACACACACACACGCACGCACTTTCACACACACACACACACCCCACACACACACACACACACACACACAACACAACACACACACAACACATCATCATCATCATCATCATCAAGAAAACAAACACGGCAGGGTAGGAGAAAAAAAAATCAATGATACAACGCCAAGAAAATAGATATATATCGCGTTACAGCATTTTTACCCAACCTTAACCACCCCCCTTCCCCCCCCCCCCCCCCCCCCCCCCCTCTCTCTCTCTCTCTCATCCTGCCAAACACAACATAAATAACCATACAAGCTAGGCACCACTTCCATTAATAACAACAACAAGAAAGACGGTAACAGCAGCAATATCAACAACATGCGCACACACGCACGCACACAATACGATCAACAAATATCAAATGCAATCACATCAGACGTATCATAGAGTCACACTGTCATTATCTCGATTAAAGAGACACAGAAACGGGAGACTGCAGTAGGGAGGGTTAGGAGAGACTTTGTTGCAAGCTCTTTTCTACGCAATTAATCATGAGATATTTTTAAAATGTGGTGTGTGTGTGTGTGTGTGTGTGTGTGGGGTGTGTGTGTGAGTGTGTGTGTGTGAGTGTGTGTGTGTGTGTGTGGTGGTTTTGTGTGTGTGTGTGTGTGTGCGTGCGTGAGTGTGGGGTGTGTGTGTGTGTGTGTGTTTTGTGTGTGTGTGTTTGTGTGTGGTGTGTGTGTGTAGCGATGTGTATCTAACACCTTTGTGTACATCTAAGACTTGTGCATCTAACGCTCTGTGTACATCTAACACTTTGTGTATATCTAACTGTGTGTATCTAACGCCTTTGTGTGTATCTAACGCTTTGTGTATGTCTAACACTGTGTACATCTAACGCTTTGTGTATGTCTAACACTGCGTACATCTAACACTTTGTGTACATCCAACGCTTGGTGTGCATATAACGCTTTGTGTACATCTAACACTGTGTGCTAACGCCTTTGTGTACATCTTAACTTTTTGTGTGTATCTGACCCTCTGCGTGCACTTGCTCCTTTGTGTACATCTAACCCTTTGTGTGTATCTAACGTTCTGTGTGTTTCTAAGCTGAAGAAAAACAAACAGCCTGCAAACCCACGTATCAAAATTGACGTGGACAAACTGAAAAATCCAGATGTCGAGGAGATCTTCCAAGCTAAGCTTGGCGGACGTTTTGCGGCATTAACCCTCCTGGACAATGACATCAATGACCTCACCAACAACTTTAATGAGGCAGTCTGAGAAACAGCAGAGGAGGTACTCGGTCGTCAGAGGAATAAACACCAGCCATGGACTACCAATGACATCTTGGACCTCTGCGATACAAGAAGAGCACTGAAACCAACCAAGTCTTTCAACCCTAAAGAATACCGGGAGGCCAACAATCTTGTGAAGAAGTCAATGTTAAAGGCCAGAGAGAAGTGGTTCAGTGATCAATGTGAGGAGATCGAAAAAAGCATGAAAGTGGGCAACAGTAAAAAGGCATACGACACCCTGAAGAAACTCACAAAACCACTTCAAACCAAATCATCAGTCATTGAAGACAGCTCCGGAAACCTCCTCACAGAAAGCTCAGCTGCATTGAACAGGTGGTCTGAGTATTGTCAAGAACTGTACAACTACCCAATCCAACCTGACAAGAGCATAATAGAAGAGAAAGCAGCAACATCAAGAGCACCCTCGCCATTACCTATACTGAGGGAAGAAGTGGAAGAAGCCATCCGCAGCTTACCAGTAGGAAAGTCCCCAGGAGCAGACAACATACCAGCAGAGCTGCTCAAGCATGGTGGCAAAACAGTCATCACACATGTTACAGCTATTTGTCAGAAGATTTGGGAGACAAAACAGTGGCCAACAGAATGGACACAATCACTCATCATACCCCTGCCCAAGAAGGGAAATTTACGCCAATGCCAAAACTATAGAACAATCAGCCTCATCAGCCACGCCAGCAAGATCATGCTCAAAGTTATTTTGAATCGACTCAAGAAGGAGGCAGAAGAACACCTTGCAGAGGAACAAGCTGGGTTCAGGGCAGGCAGGAGCACAATCGAACAGATTTTTAACTGCCACATCCTGATGGAAAAACATCTTCAACATCAGAGAGACCTGTTCCACAACTTCATCGACTTCAAGAAGGCTTTCGACAGAGTATGGCACGAAGGCCTGTGCAGGTCCTCAGAATGTTTGGCATTGAAGAAGGACTAGTGCAAACCATTCAAGCACTATACAACACCGCAAGCAGTGCAGTCCTTCTGAACAATCAGTCGGAGACTACTTCAAAACCACAGTTGGGTCCGACAAGGATGCCTGTTATCTCCAGTCCTGTTAAATCTGTTCTTGAAAACATTATGAGAGAGACCCTCCATGACTTCCACTCTACCACTCCATTGGCGGAAGACCCCTCAACAACTTGCGGTTTGCCGATGACAATTGACCTCATGGCGGAAGTAACACAGAGCTGCAAGATCTTACGACCAGACTTGAGAACAGAGCTGGAGCAAACGGGATGAGGTGAGCTCGGAGAAAAGTAAAAATACTTGTGAACAGCACGAGCAACGCCACTGCTAAAAATTTACATGAATGGCCAGCAACTGGAGGAGGTAGAACGCTTTTAAATACCTTGGCGCTACACTCACAAAGGACGGGCGATCGACGACAGAAATCAAAGTCAGACTAGCCATGGCAACATCTTCCATGACAAAACTCACCACCATATGGAAAAGTAAAGAGATCAGTTTCCCAATCAAACTAAAGCTCTACAAAGCCCTAATTCAGACTATCCTGCTGTACGGAAGTGAAACCTGGACATTGACTGCTGAAACAACAAAGCGAATCCAGTCATTTGAAACAAAATGCCATAGAAAACTGCTGGGCATATCCTGGAGAGAACGAAAGACCAATGAATTTGTCAAGAGTCAAATAACACGGCTGGCAGGTCCACAGGAACCCCTTCTCACCATCGTCAAGAAGAAAAAGCTTACATGGTTCGGCCACGTCACCCGCCACAACACTCTGCCAAAAACAGTACTGCAGGGAACAATCGAAGGTGGCAGAAAGAGGGGAAGACAGAACAAGTCATGGATGGACAACATCAGAGAATGGACCAGGATGAATGACTCGGCACTACTGCGCAGAGCCGAGGACCGAGATGGATGGAGGAGGCTTACCACGGCATCGTCTTTCGTGTCTCCCCCACGACCGCCAAGGTCACGGGTCTGATGATGATGAACGCGTTGTGTTTCTAACGCTTTGTGTGTGTTTCTAACACTTTGTGTGTTTCTAACGCATTGTGTGTATAAAACACTCTGCGTGAATCTAACGCTTTGTGTGTATCTAAGGCTATAATCACAGAAAAAGTATGGCTACTTCAAGAGCAGTGAGCCTATGTAGCCAGCGTGGTATGGATTAAAACTGCGGTTACCAGGTGTGTGTGTGTGTGTTGTGTGTGTTCGCGCGCGCGCGCGTGTGCGTGCGTGTGTGTGCTTTAAAGACAGCCAATGGCCTTAGCGAAAATAATTAACAAAGCACTCATTCAAAATGTCTGCTGCTTCCAAGTACAAAGTGAATACATTAAACTGTGATGTGTGTGTGTGTGTGTTCATTTCTTGTCTACAAATGATTTCTACACCTCATGCAATGAATTTCGCAAGAAACAACAGCATTGGTAATGAGCAGAAAAAAAGGTTTATTCGTAGGATATTTCATGTTAGGTATGTTTCGGAATGTTTGTATTGGTTTATCTGCCATTAGTAAATAGTACTTCGGCCTAAATATCTATTCAAAGGATCTCTATAAATCAAGTTTTGCTCAAACGCGCGCCCTGCGGCCGTTAGATTTCATCATTTGACGATTGATAAAAAGGGTAAAGGTAGCCCATAACCTATAAGGTTGTAGGGGAGAGAGCTGTCAGAGAGCTCACTTCTCCAGGGGCCAGCATATTGAGGGTGGTGCCCATCTCCTCTCCCTCGCTGCTTTACCTTCCCTGACCCTAAAGAGGCAGTTACCCATTTACAGCTGGGTGAACCGGAGGATTGAACTGAGGCCAAGGCGCGCAAACGGTCACCCATCAAACTGGTAACCACGCTGGATGCTGCTTAACCTTGGCTGGGGGAAAGCGAGTGCTTCGACCACTGAGCTATCCTGTCCCCAAATGGCAGCTCCACAGGTTGACGACTGGTATATGTATGTACGTAATTATGCATCTCTGTTCCTTCCTTTAGAGTCGGCGATGGACTAAAAAGCTACCAGTGTAAGTTTGTCCTCTGAAAAATAAAACTGATAACAAAAACAAATAAATGAAACACAAACCATTCAGTTTCTTAACAGTTCTACAGCAATTGCTCCCACAACCAGACGCTACTGTACCCCCCCCCCCCCCACACACACACACCTCTCTCTCTCTTAGGTTTAAAAATTAAAAAAAAAAAAAACCATGTCATTTCTTAATAAAATTATCAACCTACGGATTTCGTGTCCTTTTAGCGAACCAGGAACTATTTTGACGTCATTTGACGTATTTCTGCTCAGCGTTTGATCGATCGAACGACAGCCCTTCTTCGTTGAAGATTAGTACTTTGGTACTCTCTCTCTCTCTGTCAATTTTTAGCCTACATTAATGTCGGCAACAAAAAAGGATGTTGAGTGTCCAGAATTCTTGTTGTATGAATAGGTTGTTAAGCTGAGGACAGTAGTTATTTCCTGATGTTTTATGTGCTAACACTTTTATTTGATCCTTATTCGCGTGTTTAATCTCCTTTAGTTTGTGTTAAGGGTTCTCTCTTTAGTTCATTAGTAAGTCAAAAAATCCCCGAAGTCGGAATGCGGCTACCTTCATGGTGGGCAAAAAACGGCCGCGTACGCAAATCTCACCACTGGTAAACCTCGGAGCTCTAGCCGAGGAACGAATAAAAAAAAGTCAAAAAAAGTTTCCCGTTCAAATGGAATTGCGACTCCCCCCCTTTTCATTTTTCTTACCCTTTTTCCTTGCGAGGGAATGGTATCATAGGCAACGTCAACTCTTGGGACAAAATCAATTGGTGCGTGTGTGCGCGCGCGCACATTTTGTGTGTGTGTGTGTGTGTGCGCGCGCACATGTGTGTGCGTGCGTGTGTGTGAGTGACATTTTTTATGTGAAGTTATCTTGGAAGGTTTTAACCAATATGAAATGTAGCTTTCTTGTGTCTTTCGAGATTATAATATGTATCAATGTGCCTGTCAGTATTGTCATTGCCCTTCCTGGGATGATTAACGTGTCTTTGACTTGACTTGACTGGTTCTGTCAGCGGAGATTAGAGCCTGCCCCCTTCAGACCGTGAACCGGCCACACCTGACCACTGCGCTCTCCTGCTCTCTGAACTACACAGAGACTGGTCAGAGCACAGCGGGCATGTGGTGCTGGGTGTGAGAGAAGTGAATCAGCCAGGTCATCCATCTGCCAAGTCCTGACCTTCACCAGCAGCCTCCAGCCTCAGCACTGCCAAATACTACAGCCAGCATGTTTACCTTCAGCTTTGAAGTGTTTCGGGTTTGTTAAGGTGGGGGTGGGGTTTTTTTTTCGTTCCTCAGCTAGAGCTCTGAGGTTCCAGCTCTCTCTTGTGTGTGTGTGTGTGTGCGCGCGCGCGCGCACACGCATGCGAGTATGTGTGTTGCATATATGTGCACACAGAAGGGCAACCACATACACAGGTGCGCAAATGTGTGTCATCACCAATGTGTGATCGGTCATTAGATATGCCTGCCTGTCACTCCACGCACTTTCATGCATAAACAGAACAATACTCCATGACACAGACTGACAGAACATTTATTCAGCTGAAAAGTAAAGGGCTCCCTCCATTGGTGCGTCATCAGCTCCCGCATGCTGAAAACCCTCTCTGAATGAAGGATAGAAATAAATTAATAATAATAATAATAGAAAAAAACAAACAATAACAGCAGATCAAGTACAGATCCATGGAAATGCTTTCACACAGAATGATTTACATTGTCGTTCACAAAAGTTGCAAAGATCATTTTCAGAAATGCAGTAATCAGGTAACATTGCTGTTAAAAATGGTTATAAAGAAAAAAAATGCCATATGTTTGTTCTGTTCTGATCAAAGACTACTGTCTACACCATCACCCTATACATTATTTCTCTACGATCTCTTATTAACAAAACACCATTCATCGTCAAACACATGAGAAAAAGAGAAAAAGCAATTGCACTGCTTATTCAATGTACCATCTGGAAACAAAAGCTTGACTTTGACATAAACATGTCACTTGCTGATAATAGAAAAAAAAGAGATGAAAAGGAGGGGAGGGGGGGAGGTGTCAGTTGAGAAAGGAGGGGTTGGGGGTGTCAGTGTCAGTTGAGGACATAGAAACAATCAATCATTAACAATATCTTGATTCCTGGGCCGTACAGTCCTCCAGAGAGTACTGACTTCTATCTTCCTTCATCCTTATTTCTCTTCTGCCACTCTCTGAGAACTGGCAAAGATGTATACAGAAAGACCAGCTGATTAAGAATTGCGAGAATGAATAAGCCAAGCATAGTGACTGCTTAACACGCTACACTAAGATCATGTCTTTCTTTTCTTGTATTACATGTATAATGATAAGGAAAAACGCTATCAGAAAAAAATTGCTGAATGTTCTTTTGTAATTCAAAACAAAACATGTCACATATTAAGTATAAAAGAGAAAGTACTGCATATCATGTTCTTCTGTAATTCAAATGTAAAATTTTGGAGGAAAAAAAATGAACGAGAGACATAAATCAACTGAACACATGATGAAATTTGTGTCCAAAGTCTTAACAGAAGTCTTATCTAAGTAAAGAGCAGCTCTGAACTCTTGTTCGATAGATTGCCAGTTCAACTCCCAGTCACTCCATTTAAGATTGGTGATTTCAATGCCAGTCTCTATGTATTGTCATTCTCTGATCATGTAATGCAATACAATCATGGAGTGTTATATCTCACCTTCCCCCTCTCCTCCCCCAAATCTCCTGAAATGATTATCACTCTCCGCAAAATCCCTGGAGTGAACATAGACTTAAACGTGAATAAAAGAGAGATCTTTGTTTGCAAGCAACAATACCAACAGGCAAAGATTTCCCAGCCCACTGCAAGCCTAACTGCATTATTGCACAGTCATGGATGATTAGAAGCACGTGATCATCTTCCTGTTCTCATTTTGCCAGATTTAAATTAAACAAAGAGAATATTCCTCACAAATAACAACACACACACACAAAATAGGTAGAGAGACATGCCCATATAGACAGACTGTAACACCATAACTCAAAAACAATGCAGCATAACTGAAAAAACAAAACTTGTAATGGAAAGTAACGTAGTATCGCTGAACAGAATATGTATAAGCTTGATGCCTTGAGTAAAGTTGTGCCTAAAAAGAATTCATATTTACAGCCAAAAAAACTGACAAATATTGCTACTTCTTTTGCTTCCTAAACAATTCCCAAGATGGCAAATTCTTGCGTATCATAAGCTGTACGGAATCGCTTCCAAACAAAATATTTCATGGCAAATGCATCAACTGATAACTTAATTACACATTTACAGAACAAGTACATATCTTTTACACAAACATCTTTATTTACAAGAAACACACCCCCAACACACATACATACAGTATATATACATATTGCATACATATTTCACAAGTTGATACTACTCACGCATGCACGACACACACACACATGATAAATGCAAAACTTACATGCATATATGTGTACACAGGTTTCTTTACCAGGTAAAGTAAGAATAAAAGCCTTCCCATTTTATGGACACATACCACCACAATGACTGGGTCATTTCTGAGATGCCCAACAAGTGAAATGCAAATACACCTACCTACTTCAGCTTCAGAGAGAGGAGTCGCCATGCGCAGCACACCCCATATATATGCTACGCCATGTCTCTGAAGACACAGAAAATAACATCTAGTTGTAGATTGGTGTATTCTCACAAGCAGTAATAGTTGAGCATAAAAGAATGGAAGTTTTCGTGTAGGCGAGTATTAAATATACTCCACCCCCCACAAGTAACTGTTATGAATATATACTTCCAAGTTAATACACAATGTGGATATCAGATTTTTGCAAAAAAGATTCTGTAAACATTTACTATATTCACCAAGATAGAAGATTAAAAATTACAGTATTTATTTCTTCATTTTATTACATTTCTTACTCTGTGTTTAGTAATCAAATCACCAACAAATTCTGCGAGTGGGTAACTAACCTGTATTCATTCAGTAAATCAGTATAAGTTTTCTTTTAATTTCTTTTCTTTCATTTTTCTTGGCTGTTAAATGTATCTGCAGACTAGCAGTGTATGAAATTCAGAGAGAAGAGGCCATTAACAGCTGTAGGAGACAATGAAAGAATCAACATCAAGACCACATTAAGGTTTTAGAAGAAAGCAATGGTGAAGGAAAAAGTCAGTAGTGGTAAAAAAGTGGCGAGGGACAATTAAAGACAGACAGCTACACACATACACATGCATTCATGAAGATAGGCAGGGCTACACATCCACACCTTTCCAAACTGGTTTTAGACCTGTCTTATATCACAAGCAGCATTGAGCATGGTTACCAATTGGATGGGTGACTGTTTTTGCACCTTGGCTTCAGTACAGTCCCCCAGTTCACCCATGTAAATGGGAACCTGCCTCTTTAGGGTCAGGGAAGGTAAAGCACGAGGGAGAGGAGATTGGCGCCACCCTCAATATGCTGGCCCCTAGAGAAGCTGAGGTCTCTGACACCTTGCTCCCCTACGACCTTATAGGTTATGGGACACCTTTACCTTTTATATCACACAGTGAACAGACTAAAAAGAACAATACATAACAAAAAGAGATGGTTAAAGAAAGAAAGAAGACAAGGGCACAAGAAATGGAGGACAGACAAAGGAAAGGACTGTGTGTTGCATCATTTCTGCATCAGTAACACTGACCACAAAAAAACTTGCCTTAAAAAAAAAAATCACAGAATAGGATGCTTTGCTAACATATGGTAACAAATAAACAACAGAATAAAATACAAAACAAAATTTCAGCAATGGCATAGCATCAAGACAGATCTATGCATCAAAACCAAAGACCAACTGCTCGAATGACAGACTTACAAGAGAGATTGCAGTAGCTTACAAGTGATAGCAAATGATTGAACATGAGGGCAGGATAGCCTATGATCTGACGGCCCAGATTTGAACCCTCATTGAGTTGCCCTTTCGAGGAGATGTTTCCTCAGGAGCGAACGACAGTACCAACTCCACTCCCCAGAAAGTCTTGTCAGATGAGACTATCAACTGAGGTCCCTTGTGCGAATGCATGTAGAATTTCTTGCTCACATGGTAAGATCCTGTTCAGCCTTTCAGAAGAGTAGGCCATTGTGTGCCCATAGGAATGGATGACAACATGTCAAAAACGCATGCATGCACTCTGGTGTCATGTTTGGACGCCATCTCTTAAGTCAGAATGTGGCTACCTTAAAAATGGGTCAATGGTAAAATAAGCAAAACCTCAAGATTGTTAAGTCTTGGAGATCAGACAAAACAAAAATCCACATTAAGAGCTGCAGTTTCTTGTAAAAAGAATCTAATAATAATAATTTTTTTAAAAAGAGAATAACCCAAACTTTTAAATTGAGATTTGGCTGGGATAAGATGGGATGAAATAAAAGAACTCCAAAGACCAACAAAATTGGAGAGTTTGGAGCATATGTCTTTTAACTGAAATACAAACAATACTTCCTTTTCTATACTTCATGGCAAAATCAGCAGTCTTTAATACTCTGGATAAAATAACCAAAAGTAGGATTATAAAACCTGGACCAGAAAGGTCTTTTTAAATAAAAAAAATTGCTGCTTAATCCTGCAAAAGTTTATAAAAAATACTAATAACACCAACAACAAAAACCCTAAACAAAATATTTGATTCTCTGCTGTGTACAAAAACAAACACTGACAGATCACTGTAATGTGTACTGACTGGCTGAGACAGTTTTCTTTCACAATACTGTACAAAAACCTTCTGTTGAAAAATACTTGTGTGTGGAGGAAATAAGTGATGCACACACATGCACCCTCACCTCCTCCCATCACCTCCACCCCCCTGCCCCTCCAACACACAGAGATAGGCTTGCAGACTTTTCTAGCTTTTTTCTCAGTTTCTTGTTGTTTCGTTGTTGCTTGTGTTTGTTTCTGTTTGTTTGTTTTTGTTTTGCCTTGTCTATTTGACAGATTGGTTTATTGGTCTGTTTATTTATTGTTTATCTATGGTTTCTTCATTTACTTACTCTATTTGACAGATTGGTTTATTTATTGTTTATCTATGTTCCTTTATTTACTTACTCTATTTGACAGATTGGTTTATTTATTGTTTATCTATGTTTCTTTATTTACTTACTCTATTTGACAGATTGGTTTATTTATTGTTTATCTACGTTTCTTTATTTACTTACCAGTCTGAGTTGAGGTGATTTTAAGTACAGAATAGCGCTATCCATATATATATATATATATTATATATATATACACACTCTCATGCCACCACACTGTTCTTCATAATGATATTGGAAAACCCATCATAGATTTTGTGCACTTCAAAGGTTACAGTTGTACCCAAAATTGATCCAAAACCAAATTATAAAAACATTGAAAAAGAAAAAGACAGCAACACTGAATCACGCTATCTTTAACAATGAGAAAAGCAACTCAAATATTAAAAAAAATACAGTGACAATATAAAAACCAATCATAAAAAATGAAACGTCACCCCTCCCTCTCTGCTTTTTTTTAAAAGAGTTTGCTGCCCTTGTTTTTTTTGCAGTAGTGTTTAAAGTGGTATGGCACCCAGCTACTTTCTGTTAATTTCTTATTTCTTCTTCTTCTTTCAGAACACTCTGTGACCTCAGACAATGCTTAGCTCTTGCAGTAGAAAATCAGCAAAAAGAAACAACAAACCATACACAAACTCAATACAAGAAAATGTTGAGACACAACAACATTCACAACAGCAACAACAACAATGGTGTTACAGATTTTGTCAGATTTCACTACTCTCAGATAACTGAGCACGATTACAAGAGTGAAGGCTGATGTTTTCAGCTATGTTCATCTTAAGTTTCTTTCTAAGAAACTCACAAAGACAAACGCGAACATGCCTGGCATGCATCTTGTGTTGCACAAGCTCACTGGGTGATACAGCTGGTGAAGCATCTGCCAAGTCACCAAATTACATGGAATATTCTGCTCGATATGAACCTTTGGTCGAAAAACTGAAAGCTACAGTTTGAAAAAAGAAAGAAAAGAAAACTAGAATGGCACATGATGAAGAGACAGGAGGGATGCATTGATCAGTACTTAATGCACCACAGACTATAGAAAAGTTTCGAGTGGCAAATGATGAAGAGAAGTGAGGGATGTTATGTCTTGGTATTCAATGCACTACATACTACAGAAAAGTGTAGAAGAGAGATGATGAAATTCTCTTCTTCACCAGCTCAGTTATTATGTACACTAGCAGCAGAAGCAAGAAATACAGCAGATTCTAAACTACAGCTTTAAAGAAAACCCAGGAAAATTAATAAAGAAAAAACAGAAAAAACCACCCCTAAAACACTTAAATGCTCAAACACTGCCAGATAATTAGGTCATAACATACAGCTTCTTGCATCAAAACCAATAACAACACCAACAGTAACGGCCAATCCACATGGGCACATGATCATACATCTTGAATTATCCTTTGTTTCTGTGTGACCAGTTTCCTTTTTATCTTGGATATGTTGTCTTCAGCTCTCATCACCTTATCTGTTACAGAAAAAAACAACAACTTAACCTGTGACTTTAAGTGCTGCTCACTGGAAAAATACTCCCTTCTGCAGCAGTTCACTGTAGTCGTTTTTGCAACATCCACTTCTAATCTTAGCATCATGATACAAATTCAATGCTACCTATTCTGTCACATGATTCACAACTGTCACGACAGAAAGGAATAAACAGGAAAACACATGCTTACATTTTGTTTTACAAGTAATCAATTAGTTCACTTCAGTTGATTATAAAATTCAACATAGTTTTTATAAGTGACATGACAAAACACATGCTTACATTTTGTTTTACAAGTAATCAATTAGTTCACTTCAGTTGATTAAAATTCAACATAGTTTTTATAAGTGACATGACTGTTTACCACAACGATCACACACACGATGATTTCTGTTCATGTATATCACAATACTGACATGGCAACAATTATCTAGTTGTTATCCAGTGAATTTTTTCCCCATCCATATCACAACATTGCAACAATCATATGGCTGACAGTTGATTCAATTGATATTTAAAGAAATGAAGCTAATCAATAAAGAAGAGAGAAAGGGGCTTTGCTTCCTCCATGAAGTCCATGACTGACTGACTGACTGAAGCTGTAATGCTTCTGAGGGGAAAAAACTTGTTTGCTTGAAAACAACTTAATTTTATTCTGAGAGAGAGAAGGGGGAGGGGAGAGGAGACAGACAGACAGATAGACAGAGAAGAGAGAGAGAGAGAGAGAGAGAGAGAGAGAGAGAGAGAGTCTAGATATATTTGTGAGTAACTTCATCTTTACTCTGGATGCGAGTTTGTTTATTTGTAAGTAACTTTATCTTTATTCTGGGAGAAAGCGTAAACTCTCATTTCAATTCCACTTAATTGAGAACGCTTTCAGATCTGAAACATTGTGCGCACACAAATCTGCCTTCAGATTCATCCTCTTAACACAGTAAAACAAAGCACATCACACAAGCTGATGCCAAATCCTTCCATGGAGTCTCACATGGCAGCCACATTCACAAGCATTTGAAACAAGAGGCATATTTTACATAAAAACACAACAACATTTCTGGTGCATGATCTCAAATCCATGGTATCTTACAGCTGTCTTTAGTTCTTGACAGCTGTCAACAGCAAAAAAAATTTTTTTTTTAAATGTCCCCTCCCCCCCCCAAAAAAAAACCCCGAACAAAAAACTCATCATATTCTCATCTGCCCCACAAACCCTAAATAAAACCAAAACCTTGCATAACATTTGGTTTTCCATGTGAATAAGCCAACAACAACAACAAACCCAAAGCAACCCCCCATATCCCTTCACTTCTGTCATAAAGAAAAAACAACTAAAAAACAAAACCTTGCATAGAATCTGCTTTTCTAAGCAAACTGGTTAAAAACAAAAGAAAACAAGCAAAGCAAACCACAAAAAAGATACCTCCCCTTTTCCCCAAACTCTTTTTCCAGTAGAGACCCAAAGGAATAATACCGTAAAGAATTAAAATACATCATTAAAATTTCAGGTTTGAAGGGTTAACAACCAGAATCCTAATTCGCACCCCCCCCTTTCTCTTTACACTTGCTCTCTGTTTAGAAAGTGGAATGCTTTCAGATATATAATATACACTATGACATATCACACAGAGTGTCTGCAATCTTCTTGCCCTGTCACGCCATACTTTCTGGATTTCAAGCGATCATAAAACATCAGTTATAGACATTCAATACCTTTAAAATTCACCTTTTCTTTTGGGATGGTTGCTTTTTATTTTGGGGGGCCACCAGTATCCAGTGGAAAACTACACGATGTTGAGCACGCAATGCTTTCAGCCATGGAATAAAGTTCTGACATACTATCGTCATTACTTCTGACAGATCTCCATCTTTCAAAAAAAAATCTATTTCTTGTTATCCTTATGTGTCATGTTTGTTGGAATTTACAAGGCTTGGTTTTGTCAATAACACACACGCACGCACGCACACACAGAGCAGCAGAAGAAATTCAACAAAGCAGTGAAGGGAGATAAACGCACTACACAAGGAAAAATACCAGAACAACAACAACAACGACGAGGGAGGAGGAAGGGAAGGGGAGAGAAGAACACAGCATCAAGCAAGAAAGACAACTACTTGATGTACAGGCCAAAACAATGTGGGGGAGTGGGGGTTCAACTTCAAGGAAACAAAAACAACAATCACATAATTATTAAAAAGGCTTTGAATTGGGTGAAAGTATGGCAAAGATTACATAAAAAAAATATCTACAAACAATACTATACACAGAACAACACACACACACAAACACACACACACAAACACGCATGTGCACACACATACCCACAGAGAATACAATAAACATCAAAAACAAGAATATAGGCAGAGATGCAACAAAACCAATGTTCTAAAGGGAGGGGGGGTGGTGGAGGAATACAAGGAGAACTGATTGTACATGTATGTATGCAGAAAACAAAACACAACGAACCTGAGCAAAAGACAACAACATCAAGGCCCAAACTACATTGTAGAGGTAGGGGAGGAGGTAAGCGCGACAGCAAGAACAACAACAACAAAAAAGAACAACAATCACATGTATGTATACTACAAAGGCTCTGGGATGGTCCACAAGGCAAAGGTAAAAACAAAACAAACAAACAAATAAAGCAGCAACAACCATGAAAATAAGTCAGGTAAACGGTCACCACCTCTCAGGTAAATAGTCACCAATTCTCAGGTAAATGGTCACCAATACTCAAGCCAAAGTCAGGTAACTGGTTACCAATAATACTCAGGTAAATGGTCACCACTACTCAGTAAATGGTCACCACTACTCAGGTCAATGCCACCATGACTCGGGTAAATAGACCAATACTCAGGTAAATGGTCACCAATACTCTGGTAAATGGTCACCAATACCCAGGTAAATGGTCACCAATACTCTGGTAAACTGTCACAAATACTCAGGTAAATGGTCACCCCTACTCAGGTAAATGGTCACCAATACTCAGGTAAATGGTCACCCCTACTCAGGTAAATGGTCACCAATATCTGGTAAATGGTCACCAATATTCTGGTAAATGGTCACCAATAATCAGGTAAATGGTCACCACTACTCTGGTAAATGGTCACCAATACTCAGGTAAATGGTCACCAATACTCAGGTAAATGGTCACCAACCTGTAACTTCACATAGGTAAATGGTCACCCCTACTCAGGTAAATGGTCACCAATACTCAGGTAAATGGTCACCAATACTCAGGTAAATGGTCACCAATACTCTGGTAAATGGTCACCAATATTCTGGTAAATGGTCACCAATAATCAGGTAAATGGTCACCACTACTCTGGTAAATGGTCACCGATACTCAGGTAAATGGTCACCAATACTCAGGTAAATGGTCACCAATACTCAGGTAAATGGTCGAGTAAATTGGCACCACTACTCAGGTAAATAGTCACCAATACTCAAGCCAAAATCAGGAAAATAGCCACCAATACTTGGGTAAATGGTCACCAATACTCAACAAACCAAAGCCAGGTAGTCACCACTATTCAGGTAAATGGTCACCACTACTCAGGTAAATGATCACCAATACTCAGGCCAAAGCCAGGTAAATGGTCACCACTACTCAGGTAAATGGTCACCTCTATTCAGGTAAATGGTCACCACTCAGGTAAATGGTCACCAACTCAGGTAAATGGTCACCACTACTCAGGTAAATGTTCACCACTCAGGTAAATGGTCACCAATACTCAGGCCAAAACCAGGTAAATGGTCACCCCAGGTAAATGGTCACCACTACTCAGGTAAATGGTCACCACTACTCAGGTAAATGGTCACCACTCAGGTAAATGGTCACCAATACTCAGGCCCAAGCCAGGTAATTGGTCACCACTCAGGTAAATGGTCACTACTACTCAGGTAAATGGTCACTACTACTCAGGTAAATGGTCACCACTCAGGTAAATGGTCACCACTCAGGTAAATGGTCAACAATACTCGGGCCAAAGCCAGGTCAGTGGTCACCACTACTCAGGTCAGTGGTCACCACTACTCAACAAACCAAAGTCAGGTAAATGGTCACCACTACTCAGGTAAATGATCACCAATCCAGAAAGCAACCCTTTGGCTGTGGAGTAAGATCTCTAACACTATGCAGTCCTGCTCTCCTAAACAAGCAAAAAGGAAATGGATAAGGGGCACACAACAATTTCAGAGTGGGTATGGTGGCTTTACACACGCAGAAAAGTACCAAAAAACACTGCACCATCACAACACTGTTTCTTCATTACCTATCCCATTTTTCTTTTTTTAGACTCAGAAAAATGAGAATGTTTCAAGCGTCACCGATGCAATCAGTTTTTTAACCTATTACTTACAATCACTCTTCAAGACATACGAATAAGGGGACACAATTCCTCCAAAACATGTCACTTTGAATTCCTCACAGACTTACTTGTGCGTTGGTTTTTTAAAAAGTTTTGTGGAATGTCTGTACTGAGCTACATGGCAAGAGCTATGAAGATGCTGATATGCAAAACTGGTGGGATTTTTTTTCTTCTGTTTTATTCCTTTTATCATATATTTCATATTCAAGTATATGAAAATTAGGATAGAGAACTTGGGAACATAACACTAGCAGATTTGAAAAAACTGAAAAAAAAAACACTGACAAAATTGGAAAACGATGACTATTTAGATGGGTAATGGGTGGAATACAAGACAGACTCTTGCAAACACAGACATGAACACACAAGACACGCACACACACCTTACAAGCACGCTCTACTCACAAGCTCTCACCCTGTGTGGCATACACTGCCTAGTAGTTCTACACCTTAGTGCTAAAAAGGCAATTAAAAGTTCTCCACACTGGTGGGGTAAAAACACTGGAGAAAATCAGCTCATTGCAATAAATAACCTGTTCTGGTAAGGGCTGGTATGCAGGCGAGGCCTCTAGGCAAGCCAGTTGCTGTGACTGGGTGATTCCTGTGTAATGATGCAGAACAGTCCACTGAGCAGGAGACGAAGTGGATACCTAACCTCCCTCCAGGTTGCCTCCCATGTTTGTGCCAACTTCTCATGGACTGACTACGGATTCGTGCAGTGGACTGACAGTTCTTGGAAACCTTGCTGACTCATGATTTCACTTTGTTCTTATCAGATTTGTTACTTCACAATTGATATCTCTGGCCGTTATCTATTTTTTGTTTTTTCTCAACTGAGATATATGGTCAGCAACTATTTTGTTTCTTCACAACTGAGATATATGGTCAGCAACTATTTTGTTTCTTCACAACTGAGATATATGATCAGAAACTATTTTGTTTCTTCACAACTGAGATATATGGTCAGCAACTATTTGTTTCTTCACAACTGCGGCAATTGGCCATTAACTATCTATTTTGTTTCTTCACAGCTGAAATAGGTGGCCATTAACTATAAACGATCATCTGAGACCACCTGCATACCACTGTCAGGAGGAGGCCCACTGGCTTTCTAAAGAGAAGGTTTGGCTAAAGGGTCCTCCAGTCCTGCATACCAGCCCCAGCAAGGAGAATTGTCCATTCCTCTATGTCATTTCTACATGTACGTGACAACTTCACTTCTCTATCTTTACATTGAAAATACCCTTCTGAGGCTTCTCTGCTCCTCTTGCATCAATACTATTGCTTTTCAGATGCCTTGCATAAATGATTTATTATGAATTAACAAACAAGTGGGGTAAAAATTCTCTCTCTCTCTCTCTCTCACACACACACATACAATTTGTTATGTCCACAGAAATGAGATACGATATGACTGGCTATCTCAGGGGGCAAAAAACCACCCTCACTACAGAGAAACCCCCACCAAACAATCCAAAACCTTACAAAGAGCACACTTCAATCATAATCATCACTATAAAACAATCCTCACAACGGCAATCACTAGGTATTTACAATCACCCTTGACCAAAAATGCATTCATTATCAAGCAGATTGTGACTCCAAATCTGATCATGATATGGTAGTAAAATCAGTCCTTAAAAGAATGGAAAATATCTCCTCTTGTCTGCACCGTTTTCACTGTCTTCAATAAAATGGCGTTCCTTCTCATGGTGGTTTACTTGCTTGTCATTTGTTCAGGAGGCTCCGAACTGCCTGCATCATAAAAACTGGATTCACAATTATCAGTCACTCACTTCCAAAGAAATTACAATTCTCAATACTCCTCAAGGGGCAGCAGATCAATATTTTGAGGAACTATTTATCCCAAACACACACACATGTGTGCACACACACACTCAATAAAAAATCCCTTCATAAGCTGACACTTTCTACAGAAAGCAAAAAAGTGAATCTTAACAGTGAAAACGCTCCTCACAAGTGTGCATCAATCGCGATAGGAAGAGAGCTCTGATCGTCACAAGGATAGCCAGGCATCGCAGCGACGAGGAAACAGCCCGTCAATCATCACAACAGTGTGTTAGACACCTGATTAATGAAAGGAAAACGTCCTAATGCTCATCCACACAAGGTCCGTCCGTCCATCCATCCATCCATCCATCCTCCCCTCCCCTCAGTGGATGACTGGTTTATCTTGACAGCAGGCAAGTCCTTTCTTACAGACACACATTGTTCACCATCACGGTATCATGTATCAGAATCCTCACAGACTACATCACTTCTACCAATCTTCACAGTCAGGATCAAATCCTTGATGTTAGGATCCCCAATCCTCGATTTAGAATCTATTCTTGATGGTAGGATTCAATCCACTATCAGGATCTAAACTTGTCAGGATCTGAACTTCACTGTCAGAATGCTTTCCTCATGATCAGGATCTAATCCTGTCAGGATGTAATCCTCATGGTCAGGATCCAATCCTCACTGTTGGGATCCATTCCTCTTGGTCAGGATCCAATCCTCACTGTCAGTATTCAATCCTTCCTGTCAGGATCTAATGCTCAATGTCAGGATCCAATCCTAAATGCCAGGATCTCATGCTGAACGCTAGGATCCGATCCTCACTCTCAGGATCCAATCTCATCAGGATTCGTACAACTGCAGATCCAGCTTGACGACAACCTCTCCAGTGTCCACCTCATGGAGGATGAGGCGCTTGGTGATGGGGCCTTTCTTCACCCTGGCTTCCTCCAGCACCTCACTCATCCGCACCTCTGTCCGCCCCAGGAAATCTGCACACACACACAGACAACACACACACACACACACACACACACACACACACACACACACACACACCACACACACACACAGATATTTTAGGTTTACAAACTTACAGAGGTAAAAAATGCACAACAATTAACATAAGCCATGAACTGAGGACACAGTCATAGAGAGTAATGGACAGAATGTGATCTCCTTGTTGACAGGCCTGGGCTTGTTGGCCACATTGGGCTTGTTGCCCCCTAACTTTTAAATCTCATATCAAAACTGTGCAACTGTATACAGAATTTTAAAACAGAATTTTAAAACATGTCGTTCCTTGTAACCAACAGAAGTTGGTCACCTTGACACGAGAACAGGAAAAAGACAAAGACCTGGAAATGCCTTAACTAGGGGAAGCAGAAGCTGTAACCACAGACATAATTATGATACACCTAAGTCAGTGACTTAAACAATAGATCCTTGGTCTAGACGTTATGCACCTGCTTAGAAAGCGAAAAGTCTGGATTCGATCCCTGTTTGTGGCCAAAACTTCCCCCCATTCACTAGACTGTAAGCGGGTGCCTCGTCCAGTGTGCAACATGTATTTAATGTACACTAAAGAACCCACAGCAACAAGAGTATTATCCCTGGCAAAATTCTGTAAAAAAAGAAAAGCCTCTCTGATACGGAAACACACATACAGACAAGGTGAAAAAAAAAGGGTGGCACTGGTCGTGTGGTGATGCACTCTCCAGGGAAGTGCAGCTTGAATTTCATGCAGAGAAGTCTGCCGTGACTTACGATGGTATACAATATGCCATGACTATCAGTGGTATACAAGTCTGCCGTGACTTACAATGGTATATTAATATGCCATGACTATCAGTGGTATACAAATCTGCCGTGACTTACAATGGTATACAAATATGCCCTGACTATCAGTGGTATACAAATATGCCATGACTATCAGTGGTATACAAGTCTGCCGTGACTTACAATGGTATACAAATATGCCGTGACTATCAATGGTATACAACTCTGCCGTGACTATCAATGGTATACAAATCTGCCGTGATTTACAATGGTATACAAATATGCCATGACTATCAGTGGTATACAAATCTGCCGTGATTTACAATGGTATACAAATATGCCATGACTATCAGTGGTATACAAATCTTCCAACACTTACAGTGGTATACAAATCTGCCAACACTTACAGTGGTATACAAATCTGCCAACACTTACAGTGGTATAACAAATACACAACACACGGCGACCAACCACCAGGAACACGACCAGACATACCGTTGGGGGAGTAGAGGTCGCGGTCATACACGGTGATGCAGAGCACATCCTGGTGCAGGTCGCGGATGGTGAACTGCATAGAGGCGTTCCACTTGGGGTTCAGCGTGTTGTTCACCACCCGCGTCCGGTGCTCCTGCGACCCCATGCTGACCTCGCAGTAAGGGTCACTCTTTCCTGCAAGCCCCAGGACAGGTAGAGGAGATAGAATTAATTCTTATTTGTGTGTGTGTGTGCAAAAAACTGATGTTTGGCTGGTATACTGTGCTTACATGTCACTCCCACTCACATACACCTACCCACTCTGAAAGTTTTAGAGGAAATTTAAAAAAAAAATAAGGTATCAAAAAATACAAAGTTTTTTAAAAAGTCTAATGTGATTTCTGTAGGATATTCTTTTAATTGGTCAACCTTGCTATCAGGTAACATGACATTATGCCTGAATGTGTGTGTGTGTGAGTGTGTGTGTGTGTGTGTGTGCGAGAGAGAAAGAGAATATAGTGTGCGCATATGTGTAAGTGTGAGTGAGAGAGAGTGAGTGTACATAATGTGTGCGCATATGTGTGTGAGTGTGAACATATAGTACTTTGATAAGGAAAAGAGTGCAGTAAAGATCTGTTTACACAGCATACTTTTTCATAATTCATTGTTTAAAAAAAAAGGAATTTTCTCTTACATGTTGATGTATATATACTTTCTTTACTTCATTTATGCAAGTGTTATACACTAACCAGAGAGAAGTTTGTATCAACAAAAGTTTGTAAATATAATTATTTGTACTTGAATGAATGTTGTGATTCCTCTAGGCTCCCCTCCCCAAGCTAAATAAGACTTGAGATGAAACCGATAATTAAAGAGAATGATCAGAAGACTTTGCAAAAGTATTATTCTTTTGAACACCAATTCCCTAACTGGTAGTGTCAATGAAGTAGTTCTCTGCACCAACTTTTAGCTGTGGTTTCCAGGTCTTTTGAACACCAATTCCCTAACTGGTAATGTCAATGAGGCGGCTCTATGTACCAACTTCTAAGTTTGGTCTCTACACAAACTCCATGGCAAAAACAGGCACTTTTCCAGAGGTTTTTCCAGGTCTGTTTTTAATCTTTTATTTTGAGGATAACTGAATGAGCACTCACATGCTTTAAAAAATTTTTTTTAACATCTAGTCCCCATGTGTATGCAATTTTGTAGGTTTTGTCATGTGTTTTTAGGCTCATGTACCATAGGGATTGTCAGGTAGGATGTATTCAGTTTCTTGGTTTATAGACAGGAGCCTTTGCCAGATGTTCAAAGTTATCCTGCCTTTCTCCTGAGTTGCTCGTCACAATGATCAGGATTGTTGCACTTTTTTTTCATGCTGATCACGTGAGCATTATTTTTTGCAATGACCTCCCCCCACACGCCCTTTTCTATTCCAGAGGGTCTTTTGGTACTGGAATGGTCTTTTGTTGCACTCCGTTCGATCTTGCTGTTTCCCCACTATAGTCTTCATCGAGCTCATCACAAGCCAAGTGATACATACCACCACACCTCTGTAAGTATGGATTCTTGCCCTTGGAGTGAAGCAGCATGGATATGTGGTTTACAATGGTTAACTGTACAACTTTCTCAAGCTTTTGTCTGTCTTTAAGACATATTCTTTATATGCAACCACCGTTTGATAAGAAAAACTTCGACAGTGAATTGGAAATATTGCCCCTAGTCTACACCTTTAATGTTGCTGGAACCCCCCCCCCCCAAAAAAAAAACCCCAACCCCACAAAAACAACAACAAAACCCCAAAACATAAAAACTTCAAATAGCCCATAGGACAATATAATATATATATATATATATATATATATATATATATATATAATATATATATATTAATAGTTGTTGTTTTAAAAAAAAAAAATCTTCTTCAGCATGATCAGTCAGGTAACACTTTACTTCCTTTTCAAACTTCACAAACTTCATGAATTTTTATTTGCTGATAACAATCTTCACATCTCTGCACATTGAGCTAAATTCCAAGAGATATTTGTGTGATGGAATAATCAATCCTCTATAAAACAACATTACGATCAACTGTCTGCTACTATGAAAATAATATTTTCAGGAAAATAACTAAACATCACCAAAACGTAATTTCAATCACACAGCACACAGTCAAAACCACGATCACTAAACAACAGCACACACCATCACACACAGTCACTGACCACGACTTATGCTACTCTCTACCTCCAACTCCTCTTCCTCCTTCTGCATGCAACTGACAATCAGAAATCAGCTGTGAACACAGATCTACAGATCAAAAATGCCACAAAGACCTGACTTTTCCAGTCTATTTCAAGAATGTAAAAATATAGTGTTCACTTCATGCAGTAGGAAACTGAAAATGGAGAGAGAGGCTGAGAGTGAGTGGTGGGAGGTGAGGAGATGAAAGGAGGGGAGGGGGGGGGGGGCAGGTGGGGGTTGAAAGCAAGGGGAGTAGAAGTAGGGGGTGGGGGAAGTTTGGCGGGGAGTGGGGGGGTGTTGGGAAGGAAATGTGGAGCGATGTGCAAAATAGTATATTTATATTCAATGCTAGGAGACAATTTTGGAGACGATTTTGTAATCTCTCATTTTTTCACTACTTTTTTCCATCTCTTTTCTATGTATGTGTGTGTGTGCACATGCATGTGTGTTGTGTGTGTGTGTGTATGAGAGTGTGTGCACCCAAGTGTGCCATATACATGAAAGTATGTGTGCATGTGTGAGTGAACAACTTATCTGAACTGCATATCATCAACCTGGGTAACCTTTCTTCTAAAAAAACCTTGTTGTACATATAAAATTGCTGACATTTAACATGGAAACATGATCTACTGCCTGTCACTACAGTAACTGGGGAAACCAGACATTACTACACCTGTACACTGTAGATTTTGAAGGAAAAAAAAATGAAAGAAAACTCCTGAATGTGTAATGGTCTTTACCTACAGGTTGAGGTAGTGCAGGTATGAGCAGGTAGGGTGGGGTGGGGGATGGGGGTGGGGGGGGGGGGGGGGGGGGGGGGGGAGGGGGTAGGGAGTAGTGGGAGGGAGGAGAATAGGGATGGGGAACTGGGAATGACGGAAACTAAAAAATGTGCAGATCTGTATTACTACCACCTTGAACACTACACACACATACCACATGCATGCATGCATGCTTATGTCTACACACACACACACACAGAACATGCCTGCTGGAGCACACATGCTATCATTAACCCATCCAGGCAAACATGCACACAAGTCAACACAAATGTATGTCTATATGTATATATACCCTAGCGCACACATTCAGGCATGTATGCTCATGCATGTGTGCACACATGTATGCATGCACACACACGAGCACATATGTATTCAGAGCATTCGTACATATTTTTTCCATCTTGATTTCTCTCTCTCTCTCTCTCACACACAAAACAGATCACTCACTCATACACAACACACAAAACAGATCACTCACTCATACACACACACACACACACACAACACACACACACACACACACAGTCACTCAACACACACATACACACACGTCTCTCTCTCTACCACTCTCTTACACACAAAACAGATCACTCACTACACACCACACACACACACACACTATCACACACATCCACACTCTTCTACTACACACAAAACAGATCACTCACTCATACACAAACACACAGTCACTCATACACACACACATACACACACTGTCTCTCTCTCTCTCTCTCTCTCTTACACACAAAACAGATCACTCATTCATTCACACACACACTCACACACACACTCATACATACACATGCACTCTCTCTGTCTCTCTCTCTCTCCAGCCCTACCGGTGCTGTCACAGGCCCGTAAATCGCAGCCCTCCAACAGAACGACCAGCAGACGGCCCACGCCCGGCACCCTCTTCACTACAGCCCGTGACAACCCACACACACAGACAGACAGACACAGACAGGCAGAGGCAACTCAACACCATATCTATGTGGTCATGCAGGACTGGCATTCTCTGCACATCTATCTACAATACCGACGCATACATACACGTGTGTATTGCAGAACATCATTCTCTGCACACATGTCTATGATACTGAATCATACACATGTCTGTATTGCAGAACAACATTCTCTACACACGTCTACAATACTGACACATACATATACACACACATATACTGCAGAACAACATTCTCTGCACACATGTCTACAATACTGACACATACATACACGAGTGTATTGCAGAAGAACATTCCCTGCACACATGTCTATGCTACACTGATTGAATGTCTATGTTGTGGTGCAGGCAAACAGTGCAGATGAAAACAGTGCTGTACTGGACTGGGCGAAAGCAGAGACACATGCACAGCAAGCCATCAAGTGTAGGTAACAGAGTCTTCAAGAGCAAGGATACTAAGTAATAGCATCCCGTTTTTGAAGAACCCAGATAGCACAAAATGTTTTTTAAAAATGACAAGACAACACACACACAAGCGTGCGTGCACACACACAAGCGTGCGTGCACACACACGCACAGAGGAATTCGTAAAAAGTATTACACTTCACATCTGAGAAACAAACAATTTTTAACCTCTCCTTTGCCTCACAGAAGATATCCTACAGTTTTCAAAGGTCTAACCCTTGATAAGAGCACCGCATATCAAATTTGGCATCAGAATATGTGAGACAGAAACCGATGAAAACACTGAAAACTGGTGCAGCCTCTTGAAGTTATGGTCAACCAAAACTTTCCTTTCATAGGAGTCGAAGAATAAGTTTTCTTGTCGTGATTATTTCATACAGTATTGTGTCCCCTATCACTGGTATTAGCTTTGTCTTATATATGTCTTTTACATTATTTACTTAGCTATTCCTAACCTTTTTTACCTGACCTTTGTTTTGGATGTAGCTTTAAATCTACTATTTAGATAGCTAAATAATGCCCTGTTTACATAACTCTACAGATACATTTACTCATCTCCACACAGACACTACCAACAACACATTCCTCTAATATTAAGCAACACAACATCAGATAACACACATACAACAACAATGCAAGCCTTCAGCACGCGGCAAAACACAAGCACACACACAACAAAAATAGAAAGGAAAGCCAAAGCTCCGGAGTGACCACTGCATTCAGCCGCATGCTAGCATGCCACCACACGGAGCCACAGAAGCCACTGCACGATGCGCTGCCACCAGACACTTGGGGGATCCAGGTGGCGTCCCCTTACCTATGTCAGAGGAGGAGTGAAGCCGTATACCTTCCTCGATAATCACCAGAAGCCGGCCTAAGGGCTTACACTTCACTGAGCAGCAGCAGAGGATGGACAAGGACAGGGACAGACGCAGGTAAAGATACATGTAAGGCAGTTAGTTAGTGAAGGGGGGTGTTCACGGTTTGGCAGAACGGGTGAAAGATTCGAGTCAGCGTTAGTTCTTTCCCCTTCCCCACCAGGACGTGTGAGTCTTGAGGCAAAATGTTTACAAATGTGATACATATAAGAAGTGATGTGAAGAAATGAAATATGATGAAATAGTATGCTGAAATAAAATAAGGTAGAATAAAATAAAATACATGAAATGAAAGAGAACAGAATAAGATGAAATAAGATAAAATGAAATGAAAGAGAACAGAATAAGATGAAATAAGATAAAATGAAATGAAGTCGAATTCAAATGAAAGTAAACAGAATACAAAATATGACAGCACAAACATAAAATTGAGAACATTACTACAAGACAAAATAAAAGAAAGCTAACAGTATGAAAGGAAAATGGTCCAAACAAAATGAATTAAAGAACAAACACATTTTCCATAAGAAAGAAAAACAAGAAAGTACAGACACATATCCACTACAAACTGAAAAGCAAACTGAAGGCAAACGTGTGGACAACACATTTACAGAAACAGACAAACTGACGAAATATGACTGAAAGTGCATAACACATTTAGAATAGCAAACCCTTTGCCCACTTGTATCTACATACACTCCATAAAGCGCTATAAAAAAAGAGCCGTTCTGGAAGAAAACAGCTAGATACAGCCTCAGACAGCCTCTCCCTCCCTCCCTCCCAAAGCACTACCCCCCACCCCCCTTTTTTTTTTTTGGAAACAAGAGTGTTTCAACAAATGAGATTAGGCAAAGCAAGCAAGATGAGAACATTTACAAAACATATGAGAACAAACAAAATAATCACCTATCAAATAGTCAAAATTATATATGTATATAAACATGTAAAAATTAGAAACATGAACACACCTTCCCCTTCCCTCCCCCCCATAAAACCCAAACAAACAAACAAAACACACCCATATGTAGCCAGTATGTAGCCAAAATTAAAACAGGCAATCAAACAAAAATTTCACATGAAGAATCAAATAGTCAAACTTCAATAAAGTTAACACACATACAAACCATTACATGAAAAATGACATTAAAAACGTGAATACATAGACGAACAATATACAAATGCATTCTCTTGCTCTCTTGACTTTCACACATACACATACACACGTACACAGATGCACACATAAATGTACACATGTGCACACACAAACATACTGCAGACATGCACGCACACACACTTTCAAAAAGTTTTCAGCCAGTGTAAAAGTCGACCCTGATGGAGACCATCTCTCCCCAGGAAAGCTTCACAAAGTCAATGACATATTTCTTCTAGTTTCCATGCCTTGTATCTCTCAAAGCTTTGCAAAAGCCTTCGAATATTTCTTTTCATTTTCAATATCAATACTTGGAAAACACTTATTCCTGTGCATCATACTTTCTTTTCTGATCTTTTTTGTTGTTGTTGTTCATCTGCTAGAGCTCCAAGGTTCACCAATGAATGATGAGATTTTTGCGTATGCAATCATCACCCAGGAGGCACCGTGGTCGAGTGGTTTAGGTGGTCAACTCGTGATCCAGAGGTCGCGGGTTCGATCCCCGCTCGGCTCGGTGTTGTGTCCTTGGGAAAGACACTTTACTCCTATTTTCCTCACTCCACCCAGGTGTATAAGTGGGTACCAGCTCTGCTGGGGAAGTATCTGGCGACAGACTAGCGTCCTGTCACAGGGGTGGTGAAAAACCATCAGTTCGCTTAACGCTACAGAAACCGGGATAAGCTCCGGCTCTATGGGCCTTCTGGCTCGAAAGAACATACTTTTATTTTACTTTAATCATCACCCCCCCCCCCCAAACCACCACTTAGGTAGCTGCATTCCAACTCCAGGGATGCTCTTCATTATGTACTGTAATATGCATAAAATTTGCATGTCAATATGTTGCAGACTTGTTTCACTTTATTCAAAAGAAAAAAACCCTCAATATCTATATAAATTAAAAACTAGAATTCTTTCATAGATTTTGCAACTTAACTTATCGACAAAATGATTTCTCAAATGAGATGTACCAACGAGAAAACAAAACAAAACCATAGCAAAGACGCCATCTTGAAATACTCACAGGAATGTGCTCTTTCTCGTTTCTTCCGCTCAGTGTCCAGAAATTTCCGTGACGTACTTTCAATGTTTTTCACCCACAGATCTCTGTGTCAGCAAACACAACACCTCCACGTTTAATATCAGCAAAGTTCAGCTTTCAGCAAGGAAGGAGGATACAATTTTGGCATCGCAAATACTATTGCTGCCCATAGCAAACTAATATTTGTCTAAGAGAAAAAACAAAACACTAGACATGATATTTGTCTTTTTTTAATCTTAACTCTTTGTTTTATAATACAGAAGAATAATCAATGAATTGAGAAAAGAAATCTGCCCACATAAATCATGGAACAACATTCAAATTTAGCATCCACCTCCTCCCCCCCATGTATGCACACACACACACCTACCCACCCCACACACACACACCTACCCACCCACACACACACACCTACCCCCCCCCCCCCCACACACACACACCACACCTACCCACCACACACACACACCACACCACCCACACACACACACACTACCCACCCACACACACTTCACCATCATTTGCAAAACATCTACCCATTCACCGCACTCTATCTTGAAGTTGCACATACACTATTGCATCTGAGCTTTTACACCTGTGTGCACGAACAATCCTTACCTTCTGATTCTTCTCCCAAGGTGAAACAATGCGACACTAACTGCAGGGTCATTCTGCGTACAGCGTGCCTATCTTCACCATACTCGTTCAGCACGATAGGCTGCCAGCAAAGTACACATCACAGCATGCAGACACAGAACAGGCATGACAGACACAGCATCGACAGCACAGAACATTACAGACACGACAAGCATTAACAGCACGAAAGGCTTAACAGACACAGAACAAGCATGAACATACACAGAACAAGCATGAACAACACAGCAGGCATAACAGACACAGAACAAGGCATTAACAGACACAGAACAGGCATTAACAGACACAGAACAACGCATTAACAGACACAGAACAAGGCGTTAACAGACACAGAACAAGGCATGAACAGACACAGAACAAGGCATGAACAGACACGACACGCAGAACAACACAGAACAAGCATTAACAGACACAGAACAAGGCATTAACAGACACAGAACAAGGCATTAACAGACACAGAACAAGACATTAACAGACACAGAACAAGGCATTAACAGACACAGAACAAGGCATTAACAGACACAGAACAAGGCATTAACAGACACAGAACACGGCATTAACAGACACAGAACAGCATAACAGACACAGAACAGGCATTAACAGACACAGAACAAGCATTAACAGACACAGAACAAGGCATTAACAGACACAGAACACACGACATTAACAGACACAGAACAAGCATTAACAGACACAGAACAGGCATTAACAGACACAGAACAAGGCATTAACAGACACAGAACAAGGCATTAACAGACACAGAACACGGCATAACAGACACAGAACACGACATTAACAGACACAGAACAAGGGACATTAACAGACACAGAACAAGACATTAACAGACACAGAACAAGGCATTAACAGACACAGAACAAGGCATTAACAGACACAGAACACGAACAGAACACACAGACATTAACAGACACAGAACAAGACATTAACAGACACAGAACAAGACATTAACAGACACAGAACAAGACATTAAACAGACACAGAAAACAGCATTAACAGACACAGAACAAGGCATTAACAGAACACAGAACAAGGCATGAACAGACACAGAACAAGGCATTAACAGACACAGAACAAGGCATTAACAGACACAGAACAAGGCATTAACAGACACAGACGAACAAGGCATAACAGACACAGAACAAGGCATTAACAGACACAGAACAAGGCATTAACAGACACAGAACAAGCATTAACAGACACAGAACAAGGCATTAACAACAGACAGCAAACAGAACAGAACAAGGCATTAACAGACACAGAACAAGACATTAACAGACACAGAACAAGGCATTAACAGACACAGAACAAGGCATTAACAGACACAGAACAAGGCATTAACAGACACAGAACAAGACATTAACAGACACAGAACAAGACATTAACAGACACAGAACAAGCATTAACAGACACAGAACAAGACATTAACAGACACAGAACAAGACATTAACAGACACAGAACAAGACAAGACATGAACAGACACAGAACAAGCATTAAACAGACACAGAACAAGGCATTAACAGACACAGAACAAGGCATTAACAGAACAGAACAAGACATTAACAGACACAGAACAACGACATTAACAGACACAGAACACGACATTAACAGACACAGAACAAGGCATTAACAGACACAGAACAAGGCATAACAGACACAGAACAAGGCATTAACAGACACAGAACAGGCATTAACAGACACAGAACAAGACATTAACAGACACAGAACAAGACATTAACAGACACAGAACAAGCATTAACAGACACAGAACAAGGCATTAACAGACACAGAACAAGGCATGAACAGACACAGAACAAGGCATTAACAGACACAGAACAAGGCATTAACAGACACAGAACAAGGCATTAACAGACACAGAACAAGGCATTAACAGACACAGAACAAGGCATTAACAGACACAGAACAAGGCATTAACAGACACAGAACAAGCATTAACAGACACAGAACAACGACATTAACAGACACAGAACAAGGCATTAACAGACACAGAACAAGGCATTAACAGACACAGAACAAGGCATTAACAGACACAGAACAAGGCATTAACAGACACAGAACAAGGCATTAACAGACACAGAACAAGACATTAACAGACACAGAACAAGACATTAACAGACACAGAACAAGACATTAACAGACACCAACTTTTTGTGTTTGTGACTTTGTGTGTGTGTGTGTTCTTTGTCTAGAGCTATGAGGTTCACCAATGGTCAGGTTTTTGTTATGTAATTAGTTCTACCCCCCCCCCCTTCTTTCCACCATTAAGGCGACTGCACTCTGACTTAGGGACAGTTTGTGACTTAGAAGCTGACTGTAGCCGAGTGGACAGACAGTCCGACTTCCAGCCTGTGGAGTTGTGGGTTTGAATCTTTGCAGCAGTTTCTGGAGAATGAAGGGTGCGAGTTGTTACCATCTCCTGGGTCAACTCACAGTGCAGACCTGCCAGTAAGTTAATTTCCTCTGTGTAGATACACATGCAGAAGGTCAAACAAAAAGACAAAGAAACAGAGTAGGGGGGAGATGCATATAAGTGAACTTGTACAACCAACACTTCCCCCCCCCACACTGGATGGAAAAAAGCACACGAGTGCTTACTCCACTATCCTCAAAATAAAATAAACAATAATAAACAATAATAATAAAAAAAATAAACATATATAAGAAAAAACACATGCATGCGTCTTCCTGAGGCTTGCAAAAAAACAAAACAACAACCAAAAAACCAAACATATTTAGTAAAGAAAAGAAAAAAAGCACTCCCCCTCCCTCCTCCAGTCACCATCACTGGACGACGGGTCACTCACAGTTTTGTACATCTTGTACTGGTCCCTGGACTTGGAATCGAAGATGTGCGACACCGAGATGGACGGCCCCAGGACGCGGGGGGGAATGGTCAGCAGCAGAAAGTCGTTGAACAGGAAGCCCAGCAACTCTTTGTTGCTCTTCACCTGCCGTGTACAGTGCACAACTCTCTCTCGTCACCACACAACATGTCTTAGCCTCTTCCCCGCCCCTCTCCCTCATTTACGGGATAGCCTAGTGGTTAGAGCATTGCGCTTGCAATCTGACGATCCGGGTTTGAATCCTGAGTTAACGTCAGTGCAGACTCCACTCTCCCCAAAAGTCCTTTCGGATGAGACTATAAACTGAGGCCCCGTGTTCGAATGCATGAAGAACATATTGTACACATGTTAAATCCTGTTCTGCGTTTCGAAAAGAAGGCCATTGTATGCCAGTGAGAACAGATGGAAAAATTTACAAAACCGCATACACACAGGGACTGGATGTAAAAAAGCACACAAGTGCTTAGTCTGTTATCCTTGATATAAAAGAATAGATAAATAAATCTATTATTCATACAAAAAGAGAAAATCGTTAAACAGGAAGCCCAGCAACTCTTTGTTGCTTTTCACCTGCCGTACACAACACACTCATCCACTAACTTATTTCTCCCCTTCCTCTCCCCCATCCCTCTCCCTCATTCATCTATGATTATCAACTATTCATGCACAAGCACAAAGTCATTGAACAGCAAGCCAAGCAACTCTTTGTTGCTTTACACATGCCGTACAAAACACAATCTTTCACAACACATGATATCTTTTTTTCAATAGATGATATCATAACCTGATTTCTCCCCTTCCTCTCCCTCATTCATCTATTATTACCAATTATTCATAAATACAAAAGCAGAAAGTCACCGAATAGCAAGCCAAGCAACTCCTCGCTGCTTTTTACCTGCCTCACATAACACAATCGTCACTACAGATGATATCTTGACCTTTTCCCTACAGGCAACCCGCTACAGGGTAACCAACCATCTACTAACCCTTCCCTCTGTATCACCCACTACTGGGTTACAGTAGCATACAAATGTGCACATGCACTGGGAAAGAGGAGTTCTTCCCCTTAAAGTTGGGATAGTGTAAACCTGATTTCTCCTCTCCCTCTCCTTCATTTATCTATTATCATCACTAAATCATACACAAGCAGAAAGTCACTGAATAGCGAGCCCAGTAACACTTTGCTGATTTTCACCTGCTGGTCATAACACACTCTTCACTACACATGGTATCTTAACCCGATTTCTCCCCTTTCTCTCCCCCACCCCATCCCTTGTATATCATAAAAGCTGACAGTCACTGAAAAGCAAGCCAAGCAATTCTTTGTTGGTTTTCATCTTATACACAATATGTAGCACCTCAACAACAGATACTGACTGTCTGTAAAATGAACACACAAGCTGACATTAGCGTTTTTATGGATCCATAACAGCTGAAATAGTCATCAAGATCAAGTCAATGTATGTGTGTACCACTTTAAGTCACAGCAAATTTCTCTGCATGAAGTCTGGGTTACTCTGTCCAGGGTGAGCCCATTGCCACAAGAGCAGCACCACTAATCATTCTTTTCCTATCAGCATGTGAATTTGTTTCTATATCAGCATGGCTTTTTCTACAGAATTTTGCCAGGAACGACTCTTTCATTGCTGTATGTGCTGAATGCGTGTTGCACACGGGACCTCAGTTTATCATCACATCAAAAAAGACTAGTACACAGACCACCACTCATGGTCTAGTGGATGGGGAAGTTTGGGTACAAACAGTTATCGAACCTGGACTTTCGCTTTGTAGGCAGGCAGGTGTGTTACCTCTAGACCACTGACCCACAACAGCCATGGCCTACACCTTGATCAGTTACTGACCAAGCCATGTGGCCAGCATTACAACACTGAAGTGCTGATCACTCTTCTGTCTTATTAAAGGAGACTTCTCTTCTCCATGGCAAGCTTTTGTCCTCCCTACTCACACTTATCCTCCCCTCCCACTTTCCATACAAGCACAAAGAAATCCCTTACAAGTGGGGTTTGGCTAACTATATGTAACAGGGTGGAGATATTTGATCTGCCACGACTCTGTACAACTTCTCAGCTACAGCAGCACAGTCGGACCAGGGAGGATGTGGCCTCTAATAAAGAAGCTGCATAAATATTACATTTTACCGCGAAGGCAAAGTGTATGCAACGGGTAGATTTCAACCACCACCCAAGGAAACAGAGCACTGCACAAATTGCAGGTGTGTCCCAAAATAGGAACACGCCACTCTGATCGCATGGGAGGTAATCTACTTACCACACCATTCTTCTTCTTCCTTTTTGTCATGTTTCTCCCAGGGGAGGTTTGACATTGATGAGCCTTCTCCACACCATCGCATATATATATGTCAGAGCACTAAACAGCAAATGGTAACCAGACCCACCATCTCCACAGGTAATACTTTTCTAATACGAGTGAGAATCTGCTAAGTAACAAAGGCAAAGCTAAAGATAGAAAGTTGTGAACATACAACAATATAACATCAATCCACTCCTTTCCCTTATTTGCCCAGCACAAAATTAAAGGCATTTAAGCACTGAGGAACATGGCTGACAACTCTTACCTTGTACAAAACACCGCAGTGCACCAGTTTACGAGATCCCAAGCAGTTGGTCACAGAATTGAATGTGATGTTCTGCAGACACACGAAAAAAGTACAAACTTTCAATAATCAGGAGTTGTTTTTTTTCTTGTTCCTCAGCTAGGGCTCCAAGGTTCACAAATGGTGGACTTCGCATATCCAACTATTTTAGCCCACTATGAAGGTAGCCGCAGTCTAACTTCGGGGATCATCAGGAGTTAAGACAACTAATCTATCTGTACAACTACTCTTCCACTTTTACCAGGTATTTGGTGCATAAAGGCTAAACATGCATAAAGGCTAAACAGGTTCATAGCTTTTGTGTTTTTACTGACAAGAATGAAACCAAGGAAATAAAGCATGAATGTCACTTCAGTGAATGCAAATGTTCATCATTTTTAAGTGTCATGACTGCAACATATATAATGTACAGAAAATACAAAAAGCAAAAACAGGAGAAACCCCTCCTCAACAAGCGAGTCCATATTTACCCTTTTATCAAAGAAAGAAAATCTTGCTGAATTACCCTGGCAATGCTACTCATCATTCATGAACACCACCATTCTCAGTGCCCATGACAATGGCTGTGTATTGACAGGTTTGAAGTGACTCTGCAATGGTGACAACGCGTGAAATAATGTGAAAATTCAACCAACATTATCATAAAGTAGTTACCCAAACAAACAAACAGAACTCCAGACACTTCAACGATGTTCCTGTCCTGCTGTTCCCAAGCCGCTCATCTTGATCTCTCCGCCCCAGCCACACCAAGGTTTATATCGCATCCGCAGGGTCAAAGCTCCACAGGGAGCTTTTTAATTCATCATGTCAGGCTAATATGGGGCTACCAGCCAGAGAAATCCTGCTGGGTCAATTTGGTGGTGTTCAGTAGTGCCTGTTCTGAGCTAATACATAGGACACCACCTACTAAGTCTGGCCCAGGCCAAAAGCTGTGTCAGGTTATTGATGTCAGCTAATTGCCAAGGCCTACATTAAAATGTTGTTATGTTTAAAATGTTGTGTTGAGATTGCCTTCAGCCATGACAAGCTCTTAACATAACAACCTGCACTCTCCTTTATAGGAGAAAAAATCCTCTGAAGTCGGAGTATGGCTGCCTATGTGGCGAGGTACTTGAAAAGAGTCATACACGCAAACTTCTCATCCGGTGTACTTCCTATTTCACAGTGATTCCCAGGTGGGATGAGTGAGGCAGAGTGCATGTTCTGGGTGACCCTCAGGGTGTAAAGCTGGGGAACGCACAGCAACAACACCTACTAAGCCCCCTACTGATGACAGTAATAGCTTAGTCACAGAGCCAGACTCAGTGAGACGCCCAGCTGCCATAAGTAAACTTTAACAGGAGTATGATTACTGTTACATTTGTACAGTGGGAGAGAAATACAGACAGACAGACAAACAAACAGACATACACAGACAGACAGACAAACAGCCAGCCAGCCAGTGTGTGTGTGTGTGTGCTGACCTCAGCCAGCCCGTCACACTGCACGTGTCTCTGGATCCACTCCAGGCGGTCCGAGTTCTCCTTCTGCCTGACGCCTTCGTTCACCTGGCTGCACAGCTCCTCCGCCCGCTGCAGCGCGTCCTCCAGGTTGCCGTAGTCAGCGTGGTCTGAAGGGGTGTGCTTCAGAATCTGACCGCCACCACCAAGACAGATGCAGTCCATCACATCTCAATATCTTACCATATCCAATCCAATACTGGTTTTTTTTATTGCCCCGCCGACCACAGAGGCTGTATTGGGGCTGTCACCGTGTCAATTTTTAAATCTCAGATTAAAACTGTGCAGCTATATACAGATTATAAACAGGGTATAAACCAACTCTACTGTCGTTCCTTGTATCAACGCCCTGGCCAACCATAAGAGTCAACTCAGGACGGTCACCATGTTCTGGCAGAAACCACATCAACGACACAAAAATTGAAATAAAGCCCAAACGAGATTCTTTAAAACAACCTAGTTCTTAGTGACCCATTCACATCAGACAAAAAAAGCCCGATTCTCTCAGGACATTGAAAATGTTGTCCGGTGGAACATTGCAATATTACCTACCATGAGATCTCCTTGATACCTAACAATGTTAACTTCAATGAAAATTATCTACTCAATATCTTACAATATTAACTCCCACCATGTTACCTATCACTGCAAAAGCACAACTACCCATCTCCTTTAACAGCACCCCCCCACCATCCCAAATTTCATAATGCCAACATGTTTTGATATATCTAAAATAAAATAAAAAAACCAAAAAAACCCCAAAGAGAGTGCTAGAAAAGAGGAAACAGCAAGCGCAGAAGAACCAGGTGGGAACACTATCATAGTAAAAGGGTGGCCCACCTCCACTCCTTCAGGGCTGGCGGGAGGGGGGGGGGGGAGGGAGAGACAGAAAGAGAGTGAGTGAGAGAGAGAGAGAGAGAGAGAAGAGAGAGAGAGAGAGAGAGAGAGAGAGAGAGAGAGAGAGAGAGAGAGAGAGAGAGAGAGAGAGAGAGAGAGAGAGAGAGAGAGAGAGAGAGAGAGAGAGCCAGCCAGCCAAAGACAGAGAGAGCAGAAACACAAAAAAAGTCACTCACCTCTTTAATGAGCAGAGGATACTTGGTGATTCTCTGCATTGGCTTCAGCAGGAAGCTGCTCATAGGCATCCCCTTGGCTGCTGGGTTGGTCACACATTTCTGAACACATTCCACACACCAACAACAACTTCAAATTAAATCTGCATGGCTCTGCTTTTGCTCATAGGAGGGGGGTGGGGAAGAGAAGGATGGAATAAGCCTTGTGTCTGAGCAATGAATTTGTCATCTAAATAATAATAATAATAATAATATGGAATTTATATAGCGCTGAACCTTGTCTAAAGTTAACAGGGGGCAGGGATTTCAGTTTCCACTGATGTGAGGTTGGGGGAAGGACGGAGGGGGGTGGGGGAGGGTTGCGAGTGTTGCCCTCGACTACAGTACTGAGGTTTACCTCTGGTGAGATATTTTGCAAGAGCGACCATTCTTGCCCACCACTAAGGTAGCTGTATTCAGACGTCGGGGATGGTGTTTACTGGCTTCAACAAGCAGGCCAGATATTCTGCCTGCATTCGCACACAAGAACTGAAGAACTTTCAGGGGAGAGAAGTCAGTATTGATGATAGCTCCGGGGGGGGGGGGATCCCCTTGAACGGTCCTCTTGGTGGCTGCTGGAACCCGGGTTCAATCCCAGGCTGTCAACTTGTGAGAGCAAAGCTCCAACCACTAGGCTATCCTCTCCCCTCTGCGGTGTCTGTATGAGATGCTGTTATCCCCCTTGAGATAACACTGGCTCTGACTCCATATCAGTAATAATAATCATCCACATTGTTATCACATCAATCATCCACACTGTTATCATATTTCTCATCCACATTGTTATCGTATCAATCATCCACATTGTTATATTAATCGTCCACACTGTTATCACATCAATCATCCACATTGTTATATTAATCATCCACACTGCTATCACATCAATCATCCACATTGTTATATTAATCATCCACACTGCTATCACATCAATCATCCACACTGCTATCACATCAATCATCCACATTGTTATATTAATCATCCACACTGTTATCACATCAATCATCCACACTGTTATCACATCAATCATCCACATTGTTATCATATTAATCATCCACAATGTTACTAATCCACACTGTTATCATATCACTAATCCCCATTGTCATCATATCACTAATCCACACTGTTATCATATTACTAATCCACACTGTTATCATATCACTAATCCACATTGTCATCATATCACTAATCCACACTGTTATCATATTACTAATCCACACTGTTATCATATTACTAATCCACACTGTCATCATATCACTAATCCACACTGTCATCATATCACTAATCCACACTGTTATATTACTAATCCACACTGTTATCATATTACTAATCCACACTGTCATCATATCACTAATCCACACTGTCATCATATCACTAATCCACACTGTTATATTACTAATCCACACTGTTATCATATTACTAATCCACACTGTCATCATATCACTAATCCACATTGCTATCACATCCACACCTCTCCACATCAGAGGACTGCCTTACCTTGTGAGCCTCCACAAAGTCAGGCTGGGTCTCCGTCTTGCGCTGCAGTAAGGCGGCCGCTGACAGCTGACAGCTGCAGAACCGGACATAGGGCGTCATGTGCGGGAGCTGAAACAAATAATAATAATAATAATAATGTATGGAATTTATATAGCGCTGAATCTTGTAAAGCAACAACTCAAAGCGCTCAAACAAAGAGACACGATAGTTCAGAGTCAGCCAGAATTTCCCTTCCAATTACACTGAAACAAAGGAATATGACACTAAGGGGTTAGCCCAAATATACACTCCAACTACACTTTTACAATGGGAGGTATTCAACGAGAAATGGGCTCTCTTTAGAGGGCAAATGACCAGTTCCTTCTGAATGCTGACCACATGCCTGGTATGATTATCTAGTATCTCATTCCATACCACAATTGTGGTCTAGTGGCTAGGCAAAAATTCAAACTTTCAACGGGACTCAACCCACAGACCTCTCATTGTCTAGCTTGGTGCATTACATCTAGACCACCAAAGCTATGCAGAATGTACAAAAAGATAACGACAAAAACAGAAGAGAAAAAGAAACAAAATTCTATCTATCTATCTGTCCCGTAGTCTGACGACCGTGGGGGCACCCTCAAAGACTCAGCAACCAGTTCCCTCCATTCCTCTCTCTGTTCTGCCTTTCTCAGGGTTTTGTTGAGTTCTAGGCCTGTCCATTCACTGATGTTATCCTCCCAGCTCTTCCTTGGTCTGCCTCTTCTTCTTCCTCCTTGGACAGTGCCTTGCAAAACTGTCTTTGTAATTCCTTGGGATCTTGTGACATGCCCATACCATTTAAGTTTACGCTTTTTCACGATCGTTAGAAGGTTCTCATAGGGTCCAATGGTTTGCTGGATTCTGTTATGCACGCTTTCGTTGCTTATGTGGTCTTTGTAGGAGATGCCAAGGAGTCTCCGAAAGCATCTCATCTCCACTGCCTGTACTCTTCTCTCCAAATCTGCAGTCAGGGTCCATGATTCACAGGCATACAGAAATATGGATATGACAAGGGAGCGCATTAGTCTGATCTTGGAGATAAGTGAGATATTCTTGTCTCTCCAGATGGTGTTTAGTTTTGACAAAGCTGTTATTGTCTGTGCAGTCCTGCATACTACTTCTGGCTTGGATCCCTGGTTGGATACAATGGCTCCCAGGTACTTGAAGCTTTGAACTGTTTCCAGCTTCTGGTCATTAACCCTGATATCAGTGCTAATGCCGTTGGTGTTATTAGTCATCAGTTTGGTCTTCTCTGCACTGATTTCCATGCCGTATGTTTTGGAGGCCTTATCCAAGTGTTCTGTTAGGCTGGCAAGCTCTTTTTCTGATCCTGCTATTCCATCAATGTCATCTGCGAAGCGGAGGTTTGTGATCGTTCTGCCACCAATGCTGACTGATCCTTCATGATGTTCCAGTGCATCAGCCATGATTCTCTCAAGGAAGATGTTGAAAAGAGTGGGTGGGAGTAGACAGCCCTGCCTTACTCCAACTGTTGTTCGAAACCATTCTCCAATGTTGTTGTTGTAGTACACTGCACTGGTGGCCTCGCTGTACAGCTGTTTGATGACTCTGATCAGGTTTGCATTGATGCTGTACAAATTCATGGTTGCCCACAAAGCTGCATGCCACACCCTGTCAAATGCCTTCTTAAAATCGATAAATACGTGGTAAAGGTCTTGTTGATGTTGAAGGTACCGCTCACATAGTATTCTGAGGTTGAATATCTGTTCCGTTGTGCTGCGCCCTGCTCTGAAACCTGCTTGTTCCTCAGCAATGATGGTCTCTGCTTGTGGCTTCAGTCTATTCAATATTATCTGCAGCATGACCTTGCTTGGGTGACATATGAGGCTGATTGTGCGGTAATTATGGCATTGTTGTAGATTTCCTTTCTTGGGGAGGGTGATGATGAGTGACTGCGTCCATGGTGTTGGCCATTTTCCTGTCTGCCAGATCTTGTTGCAGATTCTTAGTAGGGCGCTGATCATGGCTTCCCCTCCAGCTTGGACCAACTCAGCTGGAATGTTGTCAGCCCCTGCTGACTTCCCCTTTTTCAGCGATCTGACTGCTGTTTCCACTTCTTCTCGGAGGATAGGGTGACTGTCTGTGTCTTTGCTTTCGGGTACATTAAGGACTTCTGGATCTCCTGCGGTTCTATAGTTATACAGGTCGGAGCAGTATTCTGTCCATCTGTTCAGAATATCCTGGTCGTCAGTGAGACACTTCCCATTTTTGTCTTGGATTGTTAAACCTTTTCTGTTTCGTGCTAGTCAGGTCTTTCACCAGCTGATATGCTTTCTTGCTATTGTTTTTCTTGATGTTCTCTTCAATGTCTTGGCACTGTTCACTGATCCATTTCTCTTTTGCCTCCGTCATGGACTTCCTGATTCTTTTGTTGACTGCCCTATATTGTTCTGCTCTTTCTTTTGTTTCATTTTTCTTTTTCTTCAGCTCTCTACGCTTGTCACATAGTTGTAGGATGTTAGGTGTGACCCATGGTTTTTTGATTGGTCGGCGTTTGCCAAGAAGCTCGTTTGCTGTTTCAGTCACCGCTGTAATTTTAAGTATGGATCTCTTTGTCTACTTCATCTGACATGACATTACTGTTAATTACACACAAAATAGTGTCACTACCTCATCTGTCTCACCTGTCAGCATCACCAAGTGTGGTGTTAGCTGCCTACCACATTTACTGAAAAGAATATACATGAAACATGTGCAAAATTGTTCATGGGTGTAAAGAGACATAAGCGACAATGATCTGACACAAAGGCAGACAAAAAGTGAGGAGTTATGTTAGTGTATGTGTGCAATTTTGAATTTGCATAATCATGTGTTAGAATGCAACAGTAAGTAATATACGCGTGTGTGATGGATGCTGTAGCCGAGTGGTTAAGACACTCCACTTCAATCCCATGGGTCCATGAAGTTGTGGGTTCGAATCTTGGTGACGTCTGGTGAAGTAAGGATGCGGGTCTTTACAATCTCCCAAGTCAACTTCAAAAGCAGACCTGCCAGTGCCTTAATTCCCTTCGTGTATATACACATGCAGAAGATGAAATATGCATGTTAAAGATCCCATAGTTCATGTCAGAGTTTGGTGGGTTACAGAAACATGAACATACCCAATATACATCCCTGAATTAGAATGTGGCAACCTTCAAGCTGGGCAAAAACGGTCCCATATGCAAAATCTCACTATTGGTGCACCTCAGAACTCTAGCTGAGGAATGTAAAAAAACATATATCTAAAAATGTGCATGCGCAATTACAGCCCAACAAAAGACAAACAGACTGACAAACACAGAGCAGAGGAGAGAAAAGGGCCAGTGGAAACGAAGACTTACATTTTCGCACAGGATGTCTCCAATCATGAAAATCACTTTGCCCTTGCCACACATTTTTTTCCGCACACGTAAAGCTCTGCAAAATGACAACTCTTCACTTTATTTCCAAGCACTTATTTATCTAAGTAATAAAGCAGTTTCCATGAATGGAAATCATCTATTATTCATGGAAATCATCTCTTATTTATGGAAATCATCTATTATTTATGGAAATCAACTATTATTTGCCCTGTAGATGATCACTCAGCCTGAAGGCTAAGCTTCAGCAGTTCATCTAATCTCTGTCCCTGATGTGTATTGTCAGTTTTCAGTGAGGTGAGGTGTGGTCTGTCTGTCTGTCTGTCTACACACACACATACACTCCCTCTCTCTCTTTCTCTCTCTCTCTATGTATATCTTCCCCCTCCCTTTCCCTTGCCATAAGTATGCACACCACACACACAAGCCCATAAACAAGTGTGCACACAGAAACACCCACACACCCACATACACTACTATCAAACACAGAAACACACACACACACACACATACACTACTATCAAACACACACACACACACACATCTTAACTCCAGAGCACACTGGTAGAAAAAGAGCAAGGACTGCACTTACTGCAGGAACTTTTTGTTGCAGATGATCAGCTCTGTCCAGTTGACGAAGATGTTCTCCGCCTCCTGCTCCGACAGTACTCCAGCCGCCATCAGAGGCTGACGGAACACCTGCCACACCATCCGTGATAAATCAATAACAGAACAAACAACAACAAACCATCATGAACTGAAAAAAAAGAAAGATGGAGAGACAGAAAACTCAGTCTACCAATTTTGATAATGAAGTGAATGTAACTGTTTCTGAATACAATGAAAAAGTGAAAGACATAACTGCTTTATAAAGTTGGAAGAGAAAATATGGATCACCTGAGCAAGAACAATAATCAATAGTGTTGGGGCTTTTTGTCTGGTTTCTTTTTGCTTTGGAAATACATGCTCTGACCGCAAAGCTGTCTGACCATTTGGAGAGGAGAAGGGAGACAATACTGAAGCATTGTACACTACTCCTTCCAGCAGAAGTTTTCACAAGATTTTATTCTAACAAACAGAATGGTTCATTACATCCACTCAGTCTCTGTATTCCTTTCCCCATCAACATCACCCTCCCCCACATCCCTTTTTTCCTCTCTCCCATTTAAAAAAAAAAAAAAGTTGTATTAGCTACACAGAGCAACGAGTATGAAAATGTCTATGAAGTCAGATCTCCTTGTGTTGGAAGGTAAAGCAATGCTGTCACAGCCTCTCTATCTCTCTCTCACACACACACACACCACACATGCATGCACGCACAGAGTTGGAGAGAGACTCTCCCCAACTCCCCTCTTCTTTTTCTTTCTCCGCCTCACCTCGAGGACAATGGACATGTCGGCGTTGTAGGATTCCTCGGTGGTGATCAGCTCCTGTATGTAGTTCTGTCGCTGTTTCTCCGCCCCGGACAGCTTGTGTCGCACAGAGTCACTCAGCCCTGAAAGACACACAGCTGACAGTGCACCTCTCTGAACGAGCCAGCCAGCCATCCTGGCAATACATGACACAGCGAGACGTTTACAAAGGAGAGCAAGAATGTCTGAAAACGTGGAGATGGAAGGTCAGAGTGGAGGGGGTGTTGGAGGGAGGGACAGCTGTCAGTTTCCCCCACTCTCACCTGCTCTCCATCCCAGCCAGCTGGTGATAATTACAGCAGGAACTGACCACACTTGGACAAGGTGAAAGGAAGGGGCACGCTAAATTCTGCTCTCTTGACCGAGTGTGATGTTGGATTTGCGCACTGTGGAGGAGGAGAGGAGGTGGGGGTGATGGTGAGTATGTTTGCATACATGTATATTTTGTTAGTCAGGAACATCGAAGTGTTCTGATAAGTGTGTTTTGTCCAGAAGTGTTATAAAAGATCATCCTCTTTATGTCTTTGTTGACAGGATACACTTGTGATGCAACTTTGCTTCAAAAAATCCTTGACCAATATCGATGTTCTCATATTTTTTTGTCCATACTGATAAAAGTACATACTTGGCTGATGCTACGGCCACTACAAGGTAATGAATATTATTGTATGTATATTGAGAAAAATGCCTATATAGTGAAAGAGACAAAGCGCAATTGAGTGATAAGGGTTTCAAGGGAACATTAGATGACTGACTTCAAACCAACAGTGTCTATGTTGTATAAAAGTACATTTGCACATTAAAATCTTACCATCAAAAACATTGGGAATACATTTGTGTGTATGTGTGTATGGGTGGGTTTTTTTTTTTTTTACAATCCCTCTAATATTACAAATGTTTCCTAATAATACCGCATGAATAAGAAATTGACAGGTAAAGGCTTTACAAGAATTACCTGTCACAAAGTTGTCCCATTTTCTTAATCCACTCCCTTTGCCTCCATTCCTGTGGCCATTCTTTTACTTATCTTCCTTCTATCCGACAATTTACTAATTACTGGTCTGGCCTTAGTCCTGCCTTCTTTGAAAACTTCCATATTCACTGATACTTTCTACTTTTCTTTGAAAGCTTCCATATTCGCTGATACTTTCTACTTTTCTTTGAAAACTTCCATATTCGCTGATACTTTCTACTTTTCTTTGAAAACTTCCATATTCACTGATACTTTCTACTTTTTTTTTGAAAACTTCCATATTCGCTGATACTTTCTACTTTGCTCTAGCTAAAGTTCTTGTGCTTTGTGTGGTAAAAGTGTGTGTGTGTGTGTGTGTGTGTGTGCGTGTGTGATCACATGTGTGCGTGTGTGTGCGATCACGTGTGCGTGAGTGAGTGTGTGTGCGATCACATGTGTGCGTGAGTGAGTGTGTGTGTGTAAGGGGGGGGGTGGGGGGGGTGGAGAGGGGAGTGAAATGGAGAACCAGCAGGGTGGTAAGAGTTTGGAACTTGCGATATGAAGTAAGTTAAGTCTGTGGGATGGAATCACCACTGGGTTGTCCATGTGAAGGGATTTTCCCCCCATAGTTCATACACATTCCCCAGCAATTCCTTTGAATGAGACTATACTTATAGAGAGAGGTCCTGCGTATAAAAGCTCCCATAACATCTTTCATGTTTGGGTATTTTGTGTGTGTTTTGTTTTCTTTCCGTGGCTAGAGCCCTAAGGTTCACCAATAGTGCGACTTTTGTGTATGCCACCATTTTTGCCCACCATGAAGGTAGCCGCATTTCAACGTCGGGGCAATCTTACATGCAAAAACATCTTTTGCAGAGGAATAGGTCAGCTATGGCCAGCCGTATGGATGACATGAACACACCCAGTATGCAATCTGTGTCATGCAGACACTCTGCATGGATATGGATGTTTGACAGACTAGGGAGCCCCAATGATTCCTCAGGGAGCTGTGGGAGGAATGAGACAGGAGAGGAGAAGAGAAGAGAGGAGAGGAGAGGAGAGGAGAGGAGAGGAGAAGAGAGGAGAGGAAAAGAGAAGAGCAGAAGAGAAGAGAGGAGAGGAGAGGAGAGGAAAAGAGAAGAGAGGAGAGGAGAGAGAAGAGGAGAGAGAGAGAGAGAGAGAGAGAGAGAGAGAGAGAGAGAGAGAGAGAGAGAGAGAGAGAGAGAGAGAGAGACAGAGAGAGGAGGGAGAGAGAGAGAGAGAGAGACAGAGACAGAGAGAGGAGGGAGAGAGAGAGAGGGCGTACACTGCATGGAAGTTTGTCAGTGCACAGCGCAAATGATTCTTCAGGGAGCTATGCAATGGGAGGGAAGAGAGGAGGGAAAGAGGAGAGAGAGAGGGGGAGAGAGAGGAGGGAGAGGGAGTGTGTGTGTGTGTTAGAAAGAGAGGGAAATAAAGAAAGAGAGAGAGAAAGAGTGACAGACAGACAGAGAGAGATACAGTTGGATATCTGCCTTCAATATATATGTGTATGCATGTGTTTTTTGTTATATATTCTTTTATTTTGAGAATAATGGAATAAGCACTTATGTGCTTTATTTACATCCAGTCCCCATGTGAATGCAATTTTGTAAATTTTGTTATCTGTTCTCACCAGCACACAATGGCCTACTCTTCCAAAAAGCAGAACGGGTTTTAACATGTGCGCAAGATGTTCTGCGCGCGTTCGCACACGGAACCTCGGTTTATAGTCTCATCCAAAGGATGTGTGTGAGAGTGTGTGTTAGAGAGAGAGAGAGAGAGAGAGAGAGAGAGAGAGAGAGAGAGAGAGAGAGAGAGAGAGACATGAGAGAGAGAGAGACAATGACAATGACAATGACAAATGATTTTATTGTTCAGACTTGGGAGTCCATAAACAAGGGGGAATGGATAGATGCAAACAACTGCAGCAGTTCATAAAGTTCACAAATCTTTTCAAGTAACTAGCTCCTTAAGAAAAAGAAAGAATAAACGGAAAGAAAGAAAAAAAAACAACAACAAAAAAAAAACAAAAAAAACAAAAAAAAAACCTACCCCCCAAAGAAAACCCAAAAAAAACCCCCCCCCCCCCAAAAAAAAAAAACCCAAACACACAGATGACCCCAAACTACATAAAAAAGCAGACAGACAGACGACGGGTTTTTGGCCTTGCCTTTTAAAGCACAATTTTATGTGGGTTGCAAAAACGCCTAATTGGAAGTTTTTTATGTTTAAAAGGTTGAGATTTTCTGTTTTTAAAAGGGATAGATAAAAACTTTCCAGATGCAACTTGTCAGGTTCCTGGACTCTATAGAGAAAACCCTCTGTTTCTGAAATTCTAGATTAATCTTGTTGAAAATTTTCCGAAATTCAGTTATGCCGGGCAGGAAAAGAAAGTAAATTTTTCTTCGGAGCCGTTACAATTTGGGGGAAACCCAGGGAACAATTATCGGTGTTACAAATTTTTATTGTTTTTTAATTCTTTTACCCCCATCTAAATGTATAAACATAGTACGTATATACTGGAAGTGATTAAGTCCAGTATTTTCTGGTTCAAATAAACTTTTGAAGGAACTGTACAGATTATAGCGGGGTTATGGTTTTTTTTCAACCCATTGTTGCTGAACAATGATCATTCTTTGCTTGAATTCCAAAAAAAAGTTTTATGTTTTTCCGACCCCTTAAAAAAAGCCCACGTACCCAAATCCAGAGGAGCAGAGAAGATTTCTGATGTGTGTAACCCAAATTATGACCTTTTTCATCAACAAATTTAAAAATATGGTAAGCCATGCTAGCAATCTCGGTAGGTAGGGCCCAAGAGTAGCCAGTAGGAAACATTCTGCAGCTGACAAAAAGGAGAGGGTAACGGCCTAATTCTCCATACCCCATTATTTTGGTGGTGTAGACAACATTTAAAAAAACGTTTTACATGCAAAAAATGGATTTTTCAAATTGATTAAATTCCGAAACCCCCCACCCCTCATGCATACATGTTAGGGCAAACGTGCATAAAAAATTTTTTAAAGAAGTCTTGGGAAAAAAAGCAACCATTTCGTAGTCCCCTACATATTTCTAAACCCATTTTTTACTTTTGTCGTCAAGCTTTCAGTGGCAACATTCAAATCAAGGGGGGTTTGAAAAAATTAAGGCCCAAGGACTTATATGAGTTTAAATTTTTCCCAATTTTGTGCCCCCCAAAGTGCCAGTTTTTCATTTTTGAAAGTGTCCCCCTTTTCCGAAAACAAAATTTTAGTTTTTTCAAGATTTCCCTTTAACGAATTTTTACAAATGATGTAAATTGTTTAGCGGGTTTTGCAAGCCTACGGGGGAGTAGAGAAAAAAATAGGTCATCTAAAAAACTTAGGAGGAACATTTCGTGGTTTTTGATTTTAGCGAATTCCGGGGATTTCCATTGCTTATGTATATTTGCAAGATTTTTTAAAAAAGGGAAATAAAGTTGGGAAGCAAGCAACCCTGTTTGAGGCCTAAAGGGCTTTAAAGTAATCGGAATATCCTGCGTTGACGGATGCAGCCAACATGAGGGTAAAGTTGTAGGCCTTTAGTTTTTCCATTCACCCCTCCTTTATTAAGATTTTCCACAAGACATTTCTTTTCACTGTGTCGGGGGCCTTTTTGGGAATCCACAAAATACTTTTAATTTTTTTTTTTTGGGTAGTTTTTTTGACGTTTTGCTATAGAGGAAAAATATGGTCGGTTTTTCATAGTCTTTCCCGAAAACCCGCTTGTGATTTAAATTTTTGTTGCTGTTTTCAGCCCTGTTGTTAGGGGTTTTAAAAGAATTGATTTTTAAATTTTATGCACGTTTTAGAAAGGGTAATGCCCGATTTTTTCCTGGTTTTTTCTGTATCCCCCTTTTTGAAGAGAGGAACAATTATAGCTTTACACCATCTTTGGGTTAAGCCCACTGGTAAACAATGTGTTGAACAGTTTTAAAGGAAAGGGGCAAAACATCTTTGATTTTAAGGTCTTATTTATTAGTTATCTCCCCCCGGGGTTTTTTTGGGTTTTGCATGCCTTTTGCGTTCTTAACTTCCGTTTCACTAATTTCACATTTATATTATCAGGTTTCTTCGTTTGTGGGGCCCTTTCCAAAAAAGCATTGAGGGACTCATCAAATGTATAGAATTACTCTCATTCAATAATAAATTGAAATGTTTAAAACCTTTTTCTTTAGATAGTTTTTTGTCACATGATTTTTATGTTTAAAAACCTTCATTTTTTTCAAAAATCCTGGGGATTTGAACAGTTGAAGTATTTTTCTACCTTCTTTTTTAAAGACCTTTCTTTTTGTCTAAAGGGGGTTTTGTATGAATTTCTTTCTAAAATGGATGTCATTAGCATTGTTTTTTTAAAGGTTTGTACTTTCAAAGGGCTTGTATATTTTTTTTTTGGATTTTGCATTCTTTATCATACCAAAATTGTTTTTATTTTTTCGGTGGTTACCAAATTTTTTTTCAGCAAATCCCGACTCCAGGATACCCTGTGAAAAGGTCTCCGCGCTGTCAAGAGAATTTTTCTGTGAGGTTGCTAAGGAAAAATTTCATTTTTTAAAGCTGCACTCTCTAATCTTTCAGTTAATGGTCATGATTTTTTGGGGTCCCATGAGTATTTAGTAATGGAACATACCCTTTTTCTTTTTTTTGACATTGAATTAGTACAACAGTTAAGGTTATTTCAAGGGGATGTGGTCAGATTCTATCGTTCCCGTTTTCAATGTAAAAAGATTTAGAAATTTTTGTTTCTTTAAAAAAATAAAATTTGTCTGCTTCCAGCAGTTGATTAATGTAAACTTGTAAAAAATCAGGGGAAAAAAAACCATTCAAAATAAGACTTTAAGCATGTGCACATTAACATTTTCTTTTCCAATCATTAAATTTTATCTTCTGAATTTTGGCATGAGTAGTTCATCCCGTTCGTTTTTTATCTTCAGGGGGCAAGGTTAACTTTTTGAATTAGGCTAAGATCTCCTGTTCTGGCATTAAAGTCGCCACAAAAAAAGGAAATTGCTAGAATTGGTTTAAAAACAACTTTAAAAATTACATTCTTCCCAATGATTTATGTGGCAATTTTTTGTGCAGATTCGAAAAGGGGGGAAAATGTGGTGGACAATAACAATGAAAAAAGAAAGACCAGAATCAACACCCAAAAAGACTCTTTGCAAATTTGACAAAACTACATTTTTAAGTCTGTCTCTATTTTTTATTGCAAATCGCAAACTCTTTTTGATTATTTTTTAAAACCCCACCCCTGCATCCCCACGGTGGGAGAGCTTCCGCTGGGAAAGAAAGCCAAAAATAATTAGGAAAGCGTTTAAAGGGTTATTTTTTCGTGGCCAAAAAATTTCTGAAAAACAAAAAAATACAAAATACTTACAAAAATAACAAAGCCCCGGGCGAAAATTTTCCAAACATCCCCCCAATGTTCATGAAACACAAAAAGCCTTTTCTTCAATAGGGGTGATGTGTCCTTTTCCAATATCCTCACTTGAAAGGTCCCTTTGGCCAGCCTTACTCACAAAAATCCCTCCAAGGTAGGGCGGTTTCGGGGGCCTAGCTTCTGGGTGCTTGGGGCGAGGCCCCTTTGGAGGGTTGGTAGACCTGGTTTTTTCTTGGAGTCGTCATGCAGGCCCTCCCGGTGTTTGGGGAGCTTGGGCCCCAAAGGCCCCCATCTCTAGGGTGGGAGGCGCACGCTGGTGATTTGTTTTGTTTTTGGGGTTATTTTTTTGGATTTTAAGAAAAAGTTTGTTTTTTTTGGGCCTTGGGGTTTAACGTTTTTTGTTTGATTATTTTAAAATTTTTTTTTCTTATTTTTCCTTTTGGTAGGTCCCGGTCCCTTTTGCTTTTTCTTTGGCCCCCTTCCAAGGTTTGTGGTTTTTTTCCAGCGGCTTTTGCAATCATAAAGGGGGTGGGTTTTTGCTGATGTTTGTGTGATCCCAAGGGGATGAGCCGGGCAAGTCATCAAAGGGACCATATTTTTTTAACGTTTCTTTTTTTACAACTATGTTGAAGGGCTATAAGTCTATCGGGGATTCGGAATACCAAGAAAATATTGTCTTGAAGGCTTTAATTTGCAATTTCTTCCCCGGTCATTTCTTTTACCAGAACTCCTCCGAGATTTTTCAACTATTTGGGTCCTTTTTTTTTTCCCCCCCACCCCTTTACAGACTTCAATGGCCCATTGTGGTTGCTTACTTCAACATCCATGAAAGGTTCTGGATGGAGTCTTGAGGATTGAATTTTCTGTAGAGATGCCTACAAAATTTTTCATTTAAGATGGGAGTTTGGCATCTTTAAATTCTTTGGGAAATTTTCAGTGTAAAGGATTGCTAGTGGGGGGGAAAAGGGGAATCTCCCTCTTGCCACTCAGGTTTGGCCTACAGTGTTGATGCTTCACTTGTGGCTATGGGCAGTCAGGTGTGAATTTTTTTTGCTCCTCTTCACAGCCAAAATGTAATAAAGTTAAATATTTAGACAAGTAATGAAAATACACACAAAAAATTTACCCTTATAACCCGGAGGTCTATGAATTACCCCAACAAATTTTTAATCGTATTGAACAAATTAATTCGGGGTTAAAATTTGGAAAAATTAAAAAATTTTTCACGGCTCTCAAATTTTGCTGCCATCCAAAAAAGTGAGAAACGTCACCCCCGAGGGAGAGAGAGAAGAGAGAGAGAGGAGAGGAAGGGGAGGAGGAGGGGAGAGGGGCATGAATTTCTTAAATTTAAAAAACCTCTTTGTGGTCCTACATGGGGGAAGGCAGCCTGGGCAAATAACCTCTCCCACGAAAAATTTAACAAAGCTCAATTCTTCCTTTACTCTCAACCCCACACACCACACACACACACCACACACACACCCCACACCAGCACACACACACATACCTCACAACACAAAAACGAGTGACTGAGTACCAACTTCATACTTGGTGGTTGAAAAGGTCAGTTATGAGCTTGCACCAGGGTGAGAAGACTGTAGCATGTTGTACAAAATTTTTTCTGATAACATTTTTTGAAACTTTTTCTTCTCCCTTCCAGTTCAGAGTACCCTGAGGGGTTTATTTTTATTTTATTGAAATAAAATATTTATCATAGCTACTTTTTTTTTTACAGATTCAGTGCAGTGTTTTGCACTCATAATATACATGTACAACAACACACTATCCCCAAAAAACACAACACCCAAAAAAAGTAAAAAAAAACCCTGTGAGATACAGACAGACGTTTTAATGTTGATACGGACAAACAGCCATGTCTGCAGCAGCAGCAGACAAGGACACTAACCAGAAGGACCCACCATCAACACCGCACCACGACCTTCTGTCCTGTCTAGGTTCTACTCGTTCTATGATTTACCACTAACAGACAAGACTTTACCTGCTCTCTACTTTATTTCCAAACACTAACAGGAAGACGACAACTTTCTCATGTTTACCACAATTTTTCTACGATTTTGACAACACACAACTATAAGAAAATCCGACTAAAAATATATTTTTAAAAATGAGAGAAGAAAACGATTAAAAAAATAAAGATGCAAAGAACAAATGCAAAAAAAAATAAAATATGTTTTGATAAGTGATATATGACTGAAGATATACTTTTTAAAAAAAAGACAAAACAATTCTTTCGTGATACACAAGATTCATCGGACAACACAAAATTTACCATCACCGATTCTTTGGCGACAACAACCACAGAAATGGCCAAACCCTCTAAACATAGTCAGCAGTTCGCCTTTAAAGTACAATCAACAGTGTCTGAACACTGAGCCACTCTACACAGTCTTCTTGCACCTGATCTTACAAAACTTTCTTACAAAATAAAACAACTTGTACTTCCTCCTCACAACATTCTGAGAACTAACCGTCACTGATTTCTGGCAAAAATTAAACAAGTGACTCCAGTAGCTAATCACAACATTCCCAATACCACAAATACCTTAATTCTGTCACGTGCTACATTCTGCAAACATCAGGCAAGATTTCAAACCAATCAAATTGCAAGATCTCCCAAATTGTAAGATCTTCCAACCAATCAAATTAAATGATCATAATAGTTGACCAGGAAAACCTCTCGACAGTCGACACATAATGCATTAATCATTTTCTCTCCATGTTATGCCACTGTGAACAAGACTGACTTTGTTCAATTATGCTCCATTAAAATTCCTTTCAAACAATAAACCAAGAGCTTGCCTGGACTAAAGCCTTCAATTAAAAGTCTTTTCAGAAAGAAAAAACAAAATCAGTGCACAAAAAACTTGCCATCTGTGCTTTAACTCCCATGATTCATGAATGACTACAACAATAAAAACAAACTTTTAAAAAGAGTTGAAGAACAACCGATACAACGTTTAACTGGAATGCATGCAAATGAGGTTTTAGCCACCTATTTGTCATGTAACAAACACATATTGCACATCTATAAAGTCCACTGGCAACTTTTTTCCACCTCTGCTGCAGAATGAACACAAACAGTCGACTAGCACTGTATAGGACGCGGCATCTACGGGGTCAAAACATGGACACACTCCATGCCAGAACTGTGCAGCTATAACCAACCACTGAAGGTGCTCCCACACAACATGCTCTATAACTACAGACTGTCATGAAGACAACTTCATAAGATGGAAATGGAAACATTTCATTATTCTGAAAAAACACACTGGAAAAAAAGGTGGGGTAGACCATGACGATGCTGAACATGCTCTCATACCCTGTCTCCTTCACTTTTGGCGGATGGAAGGGAGAATGACTGCAGCTTGTCAGACAAGAGGAGTGGGTAGGAAAAAAGTAGGTACGTGCTAATCGCAAGTAGAAATATCTAAAGCTTTCAACAACCAAAAAGGGTGGGTAGAATTGAGTACAAAAAGCATTTTTTCCTTACAAAACTTTCCAACATCAAAATCAAAGATGTTACATAAACTTCAGAAAGCATTTGATAACCGCTGCAAACACTCCTCTCTCAAAGCAGTAACAGACAGGAAAATGTCACTGCTCAGGCCCTACTACACACTGAAGACGATCCATGCTCTTTTCATTAAGGACTCTGATCAAAATGCCAATTGCCACGTCCTTCAATACCTTATCCAATTCTATTTCTTGACACACGTGTCGGTATGTGTTCATTGCAGAAAAGACAGTCATATGTCATAACATAAGCAAGCTGTGAGCGTAACTGTCATACTTAAAAAGGGCCTGATATATATATATATATATCACACACAACATACATATATATATATTTTTTTAAATTATGAGACTTTCACCAAATCTGAACTATAGGCCTTTTGCAAACTAACGCACACAAAAAATGAACACCAATATATTGGAGAAAAAAGAAAAAAAAAGTGTGATGGAAATTGTGGTTATCTATCTCATTGCACCACTCATTGAGGTGTTGGGAGGAGGAGGGAAAGACTAGACATAATCAATTCCAACCAGTTGTGCACACATTATGTGCATGTTACATCCACATGCTTATCTTTCAAAGTGTATTCAAAACTGCCTTATCTCTACTCCCCACTACCCTCCCTGATTTTTTTTTTATCAGATTCTTCTTCACAAATATAAAGCTATAGGAGAAAAGGTAAGAACATTGAAGATTAAAAAAAAAAATCTTACATTTCAGAATGGAAGTTTTCAAAATGACCGGAAGTTTACAATAACTACATATTTAACTATTACCAGACTAATTAAAATAAAACTGAAGTACAAATGCCTTCTCACACAATTCAATCATCACTTCACTTCTCTCTCTACACCAATATGCAAAAACCCAACAGAACAGCACCAGCACATCAACAACAACACGCACACACTCACAAAAACAACCAGTATCTGCTGGCTGGTTTCAAAACAGGAACCTGTCCCCTGAATCAAATCGACCGTAACAACAGAAATGAAAGACCCAAACAAAAGTCAACAAAAAGAACAGTTGACAACAGCAGCATATAACAACCATGAGTATTAATTATGTATGAACGTCCCTTCACATCTGCAATGACTGAACTACAGCCCAAACTTGTTCACTCCCTCTGCGCATATTATAGCAATACTAATCCTCTGACAAACACACTAGCTGGCACACAATGTATAGGCCGACACACTTCAGTGTCATCATGGACAATCTTCAAGTCTGAAAACTGTACAGCTAACCATCACAGGTTAAGAAATCCTCACCTTTGAAAAGTCGGAATCCTTTGTACTTTTTTTTTAAAAAGATGAATGTATGACAACATTGTTTTGTTGTTCTTTTTTCACGCTTTTCAAGAAGGTAGCAAATGTAGAACTCAATGATATTCACTGGCGAAAGACGAAGACTGAGCCTTGAAATGATCACACAAAACTTCTCATGTTTTCAGTTATGGAATTGTTAAAATTTGAATGTTTAATACTGATCACATCCAGACTTACTCATTTGTATTCCTCTTTCTTAAATCTTCTGTATCCATGTTAGGACAACAGAAATGAAGTACATGCACTGTAGTTGCTCTTACCCTCTTTATATGCAACAACCGATAAAACAACCCAACTCCACATGAAGTATAAGCAGTATGTTCTGCCTGCACACTGTAGGCATTATTGCTGAAACGTCTCTATCTCCTGTTCAGCCAACATGTAAAAAAGAAACGTATCAAACAGAACCACTAGCACTGGTCCCTGAAAAATCTCCCTTTCAACACAAGGCAAGGATTTGCTCAGACCCTTGGACCATTCTTAAGCAAGGAGGAAAGTTGGGTACAAAAGACAAAAAACTGATAACTGTTCTTTCAACACGATGTAAATGCCACCCAAAAAAAAAGTCTTTTGATTTCAGCCAATTGTTCCTTTCTGGCATCTTGTTTTGATTTTGTAGGGTGAGGAAGGGACAAATAATCAAATATTGTCATCAATAACAGAAACGATATATCACACAGACGTTACTATATACACTTTACTTTATCTGCAAACCTATTCTGCCAGTTTGAATCAGGAAGTAAAACTGAAAGTAAGATACCATCATTGGGAATATACCCAACACCACCAATTATTCAAGAGAGGGACGAGACCTTTGAATTAATGCCGCATGTAGGCCCACGATCAGCTATTGGACTCAATCTCTTTGATCACTACTAAGACATTCTGGCAACCAAAAATCTTTGGGACAATGACAAGACTAGGGCACTGAAGAATGGAAAACAGAAATTGGGGAGGGGGGGGGCCATGCAAGGGATACACAACAGGATAGTCTGAATTACATAACCAAACCCATTTTCATCATTTGGCAATCCAGTTTTGCTTAAACAAAATTCATGTAGCTCATCAAACTACAGACAACTTTTGACCAGTCCCCTCCATAACCCTGGTCATAGTCTGCCTTTATAACTCCTATTCCTTCCAATTTTCCCTTTTCTTACCCCTCTTTCTTCTTACTGAAACAGGAAGCCTCTAAGCCAATAAACCCATTCCACGGAAATGATTAGGAAAACTAAATGAAAACTGAAGAAACGATGACAAACTGACCACAACAAAAGTAAACATTATTTAAGAAGATGTGATCATGACCAAAACAACCAGGCCATTCTATATCACAACAGATATGATACGCACAACACACAGGATTAACACAGACACTGACCAGCACATGACAATCACTGAAAACAACACAGATTCTTACACCAAGTATCGGTGGGCAACGCTTATTTATAATGCTATTCTGAAACTAGAATATGGTCATAGGACTACCAGGTCACACCAGTTAACCTTATTATGTTAACTATGGTCAGTACATTTAACAAGTCAATAAACATCCTTTGCTTTACTATTTGGCATTCTGTGCCAAGCAAAACAAAGTGTGATGGAAAAAGCTAAGTTTGCCTGGCAAGTCTAGATGGTTTACAGGGCTGATATTGATGAAGGGAAAAATCCTCTAAAGAAATAAGAAAACATGAAGAAACACTGAACAGAAACGAGAGACCTGCTGGGGCCAGTATAATGAAAGGTTGCTGCTGCAGTAGTTGAACAACCCTCATCTAAGCTAACCAATGTTGTCCAACAAAATCGCAGATGAAGCTGATTACAATAAGCTGACTGCAAATGGACACCCCTGCCTCCCCACCACACGGTGATCTGACTGCAATGATTCTCCCCCCCCCCCCCCCCCACCACCACCAGTGCCTTCATGCAACTGTTAGAAAGACAAAACATTATCTTAAAAAAACTAAGAGACAATGAAAGATTGAGAATCAAGCAACTATGATAGCATTTATGTAGATGGTCTTTTGTGGCTGATTTACTACAAATAAAAAAAATAGAAATGTTGCGCATGACAAAGAATTTTGACGCAGGATCTGCTTCTTGAGGCCCCGTGTGCGAACGCATGCAGAACATCTTGAGCACACGTTAAATCCTGTTCCGCTGTTCGAAAGAGTAGGCCACTGTGTGCCGGTGGGAACAGATGACTATTTTTTTAAAAACCGTATACACACGCATAAATTTTTTTAAAAAGCGCTTTGATTTGTTGCTTTACAAGATTCAGCGCTATATAAATTCCATACATTATTCTTCTTATTATTATTAGATGGGTTACAATATCAAAAGAAAGATGAACAATATTACACGGATCTACAGGATTGCTTTCCTCGCCGTTACCTCATCCAGTGAGAGTATGTTTTTCTTGATGAAAGTTACTCAGAAGTGACTGTAGACTAATATTTGACATCAGGTTCTGGAGACCATTCAATCTGCCAACTATGATCAAGTGCAGGTCACAGTGTCTCACCTGCTGAATGCCAATGTCGACTGTCCGGCAGGCTAGAGCCTTTGGCTGAAACAACAGCTGTGCTAACATCTATGACCTGATCGCATCGTCATTAGAAGGGGCCCTCCTGAGCTGGAGGGAACATGGAGACCTGATACTTCAACGAGAAGAGGAAAACAGCCCTTGAAAAGCAGAACTGAACCTGGTAATACTAGTACTAGTTGTTGGAAAGAAGAGTGGAGAAGATGCAGACCTAGACTGCCAGAACATAAAGGACTGATGGTGACACTGGTCACTGCCATGCCATGACATGACTGATAATTGTCCCGGCTTACAGTCCAGCTGACCACAAAAGGTTATGTATCAGAGCTGGAAAGAGGGAAAAGATGGAAGAAAAAGTAAAGCTCAGCAACATAGCCATTCTCCACACTACACCTACAGTATATTCCCCGATGTGGACTTTCGTGCCACAGTTTCCCTGAGGGTAAAAAGTATAACTAAATATGTTTTTTTTAATGCATAAACAGCAAGAAAAGTAAAGCTGATTGGCTATTCACATATTGCTTGGGTGCAAAAAAAAGAAGAGAAACAAACCACACCCCACAATCCTCCCACCCCTTCAAAAAAGAAACAACTTTTTTTTAAAAACACACCTGAAAGCAAAGTTGTCTAAACAAACTTAAATAGATAAGGTTGGTTTTTTTCCAAAAAAATGTTGATGAATAACTCAGCAAAAGCAGAAAGTAAACCAGAAAGGGATGACAGAAACATCTAAGAGATAGAAACAGAGGAAGTCCATATCACAGAATGTCCAGAAGGTGGAGATAGCGTTTACAGATACACAAAGAGCCCTCATCGTCCCTATATATAGAGGAAGGAGAGGAAAGATAGTAGAGGTGTCTGGGTGAGAACAGAGACAAGCCACACAGCTGGTTACTCATCAGCAAAGTGAACACAAGTGACAAAGCTCCCGCTCCACATTACAGCTGCTTCTGCTCTCCATCAAACATCACCTTACTTCTTCAATGGATAGGGGGAAACTCAAACTGATATGGCACAAGAAAGCAGTTTTACAAAGGAAAGCAAGATTGCACCAAAACAGGTTTGATAACACTTCTGTTTCATTATGTTTGGTTATTTGCTGGTGCTCTATCATATTCTCCCACTTCATTCTGAAAAATACTGGCTACAACAATTAGAAAAAAAAAGAAAACAAAGGCTGATACATTAGAAAATTGATATGTGAGGAAATAAAACAGTCTTCTGACAGTCTATCATCACCAGTTTCCAATAGATTATCATCAATACCTGTTCACTTTACATAGCCTCCATAAAGAAAAAGCCGATACAGCCCAAGAGAGCAAAGAGTTACGAGGCAGATAGCACAGCATAGCAGACAACACAGGACACAGCAGAGAAGAAGCCAGCAAAGAGAGCGGCAGAGGCTAAGGAAGACAAACACTAGAGAAGAGACCCCTCACTCTCAGGCAGACCCCGTGGCCAGACACCCCTGCTTGAACCAGTACCCTCCTCACAGCAGCTTTGTCATTGTGTCCACCTTGCTATCTTTACACACACACACACACACACATCCGCTGTCGCTCACAGAATGCTTACTGCAGCATGCAAACAAGCCAGTATGGAGAGCATTCCATGTGGGCAAAGCATTCTGAATGGGGCATGTGGAGTGGGGGTTAGAGGGTGGGGTGGTTGACGTTCTCCTATCACTGACTACACAGTGTGCAAGCCTTGATGCAAGATGAAATGTTAGTGGACTTTTTGTGCTGATTCAAAGCACCACAACACCCCCAAGCAACGTCTCAATACCTCGCTAAGACCACTGACGCAAGCATCCCTGTTCCCCACCACTCCTTACAGTTTGTTAGCACATCCCCAAACTCACTTTTATTCTGAGGCCTTAGTTAGCTTCCCTAGCTTCAATGACATAAAAAAATGGGTTGCGTACATTTATAAATGTAAACTGGCACCCAGACCACCTCTCTCATGAATCTCTACATGATACAAAAATGGTCAAGAATCATGCTCATTATGGACTGCTATTATCACTTATTGCTTTTACTGTCTAACACCTTTCTACTGGGGAAGAAAACATCATAAAAGGGGACTGGGACTGGCCAAGACACAGCACAACACAAACCAGAACAACCACGGTATGATGCATACCCTGGGTACCACACACAACAGTTCTGAACGGACAGTTCATTCCTGGCCACCATCCACACAGCTAACACCCTGTACAGGAGGCATTTCAAGTACAACTCTGCCTGTCCACATAACATCGAGTATATCCTACAGACTAGTGCTACACACTGGAACTGATCTACAGACTGTCTAGCAGCGGAGCTGTATTGGCGTGGTACAATATGCACATATTATGCAGCTAATGACGGTGGACAGAAATATGTCTGTACATGCAAAACACTGGCACCTTGTTTACAAAGCACCTCATTTACAGAGTACCATGTTGACAAGAGTACCATGTTGACAGAGTCCAACAATGTTAGTGCAAGTTCATGACTTTAATCATCCAATTCTGAATCTTTGAATATCGTGTTTCATGCCAAGTTCCTGATTAAATGGGACGTGTTGTTACACATCATCAACACCAGCGTACACTGATTATACAGTTGGGGGAGGGGGGGGGGGCAAACAGCCTGGAAAACGGTTCTCTGTTCTGCACAAAGGCTCCAGTACCACCAAGACAGCATGACTACAAAGTTCATGAGTAAGTAGTAAGAATACCTGTTTCATGCACACACAAAAATCAACAGACTTTCTGCAGCAAACTGTAGAGAACAGGAGGGTCAATGTTTCCAGTACACGATGTTACTCTGACTTGGGGTTTCAGAACAGGGCTGGAGAAAACCAAACTTTTGCAGTAAAGAAGGAGCTGTCTCACTAAAAGGGCCTTTTCTTTTTGGTTTGTTTGAGATTTTGTCTTGCAGTTCTAGGGCAAACACCTCTCCCTAATGCTTCATTACAAGTGTGAGCCATCTGTCTGCTGTGATATCTTGCTAACATCAATTAATTCCTTCTTTTTCTCCTCAACAACATTACTTTATAATAGCCTGACAGCCTTTCTTTTTCTTTTTATCACATTTTATCATCCCCACCATTTGTGTTATGACTTTTTGTCCTTACTAAACTCACAGTCTCTGCAAAAGCTGATTTAAAATTCATAAACACCTAGAGTTACACCTAAAAGTATTTTACCTAACTTTCCCCTCCTCTACAGAAATGCACACAAGCACCCTAAACCTGGACTGGGTGAACAAGACGTCTGTTACAAATACCTCGCAGCTACAGTCAGCAACCATGGGCACCATCACAACATGAACAAAACTTAAGGACAACACCACGACGACGTCAGCAACAAAACAGAGGGATGTCCGGGGATCCATCAGCCTCGGGTGACAGAGTGGAATGTCAGGGAAGTGGACCTAGTCATAGTCACCGCACTGCACTCACTGTCCAGCAGAACACGGTGGGACGTTTGCAACAGAACAGAAAAAGAAGGAGGAAAATTCCACCAAGCACTTGGCACTATCTCCGGTGTTTCCTGTGGTTTGATGAAGAGTCACACATGAGTGGACTGACACAAAGACAGAGACAGCGCATGTTCTCGCACTACCTACTGTACTCATGAGTAAGGTCGGGGTCAAGGGAGAATGGAAGTACACTTGACCTACCTAAACACACAAAAACTCTGGGTGGGCAGTTCTGGTATGGTCAATTTGGGATGGGGGGTATGGGGGGGGGAGGGGGGCCTGAAGATGAGGGAGGGAGAGGTAAAGTGCGCACAGGAGGACACAGCTGCGTATTGTGAGAGAGAGAGAGGTGGGTGAGGGTACTGGCCAAGCTACATTTCCCCCCTCCCCCCCTCATGTTGCCAGGGGCAACAGTTGGCGGGGAGGGTGATGTTCAAAGGGATGGAGGTGGTGGCCACGTTGTCTGCACTGCTGTGGGGGTTGTCTCCCTGTGTTTGTCTCATGAGGCGGCGCTGTGATGCTGTCCTGCAAGAGAACACCACCACCGTCAGACAGATGAGTGTTCCCCACCCCCCAATCCCTCCCCGCCCCTACCTGACCTACTGTCTACACAGAAACATTCATAGAAAACACTGCAATCATTCTACATTTTCCTGACGTCACGAGTATTCTACTCCACAATCCCCCTAACTGACCTACTGTCTCACAGAAACATACATAGAAAACACTGCAATATTCTGCATTTTCCTGACATCTACCAGTGTTTGGCTTCACAATCTCCCTTAATGCTTTATTTTGCCTACATAGAAACATACATATAAAAGTAGTGACATCATTCTACATTTTCCTGACATCATGACCGTCTCCTCTTGGTGTGAAACTCTACATTTATATACATTTTTTTCTCTCTTTTTTTCCTGCTCTACCTTACTTTGCCTACAACACACAAAATAATGGCCTGATTTTAAAGTCTGCCTAAGCCATGATCATACCCTTCTGTATATGCGTGATGTGTGTGTGTATACGATGCAAAGTCTGGGCAACCTGACATGGTCATTTTTGCCGCAAGTTTCCACAGAATATTATCCTGGTAGCTAATGACCACACATTCATACTAAGCTGGTCTTTGCACATTCAGAACTTCAAGCAGGGTTCTTCCTCTGTTGAACCAAACCAGTAGATTCATCCTGATCAGTATCCAATAACTTTTGCATCTTTGTTCTCTACACTGAAGTATCATTTTTGGTTTGAATTTATCAAGCATACTTTTTTTGGTTGTTTTTTTTTTTTTCTTCAAATCTTAAAAGGATTATAGTATTGGCATCTTTAACGTGTCTGTAAATATATGAACAGACATGAGCATATGACCTTACATATCATTGTACATGTACATATATGTAAACTCGTGAGTATTCAGTAACTTTTATGCACATGAGCATAACTGTAAATACACACTCATGCATATCCACCTCTTAACCACATACATCATGCAGACATACAGATAGGTACACATGCACACATGACACACTCACACTTAAATATATAATGTTCATACACACTTTTTGTTTTCGCCAACAATGTCACAGTGAGTTGTGAAGGGTGCACTGACATATTAGCTATGTAACTGCCCTCTTGTGTGTATCAGCATAAACAAGCACAACAGGTTCATGCACAATCTGATTTTAACTTAGTGTGCCTGTGAGCAGTCCAATTCTTTACCAGTGAAAATGGTGAGTTATCATGACAATCTTGCATCAGATGACAGAACAGCTACGACCCACCATAGAGAATACCATCAGGAAAGTATACTGTACAGTTCCTCAGCAACATCAGGAACACTTCACTGTTCCAACCAGTAACACCATCAAACACTTACCTGTCCACAATAAACAACTGTCATATTACAGCTCAAATGCAAACTTCTCCTATCATGTGATAGTACATAGCCTTGACTTGTCAGGCACTTAACGGCAGTGCAACACATTTTTGCTTGTAAAACAAACACCACTGATTGCTGTCTGAGCTTTCAACGATGAAGAAGAAGAGAAACATGTTAACTTATCACGTGGTCTCCCACTTTCAGGGTCAAGCTCAAGCTGCATGTCTGACGCTGTGGGGGTGTGTTGGTTGGTTTTCTGTGTGTGTTAGCTTTCAATGGAGACCAGAAGTTTGTTTTTTCCACTTCTTTCCACGACTTACACTTGCACAGGCAAGATCTTGTCTCCTTGTGTCATGATTCAATCTGACGAGCCATCATGTGTAAGTCAGAACGGTGCGAAGAGAGCAGAGACAATATATCAACTTTAAGGACAGGGTTTCCTGTTATGGACAATATCCTGGTCAATGATAAGATATTCACTCGCTGATAATGATGAAGAAAAACATATTGATATTATGTGCCAGACAGGATAGGAAGAAAAAACTCCACAGAGTAAACAAACACGCACGCACCCACACACATATACACGTACACACACATATACACCTACACACACATATACACACACACACACACATATACACACACACACAGCTGTACTCACAAGACTGCTCAGCGGTGAGAGGAGTGACGTAGTTGGAGGGAAAGAGGCCTGTCTCTCCGTTCACCTCCCCCTGCCACCAATCCGGGTTGTCGCGACTGATGACGGTGATGACGGCGTCCTTCTCAAAGGTCAGCTCGTCGTCGTTCTGCGCAGCGTAGGGATACAGGGCCACCAGCTTCTCCGCTGTGGACAGGGACCCAACGTACAGGGACATACCGCAGAGCCAGAACACACGACAGTCACATCAACACTTCTCTCGATTCCTGTCCCCCCCTTCTTTTTGGATATTTAAAAGAACACACAAGGAAACATATGCACAGACACTATAGCATATAAGCTTATACACAAGACCCTCTCTCGCCACCCCACCCCAGTCACCCCCCCACCCTTTTCATTACACACATCACGCATCAAACACAGCATTACCTGCGGGTACAGGATGGCGGGCATGGCTGTGGCTGGGGGGGACCGACTGCCTCTTGTAATGCGACTGCAAGACATTCTTAACCAATAAACATCGTACACCAGGTAAAACCTATACTACAACAGACTTATAACCTATACCAACTGGCCATCCTATACTACACCACGCCTTTTAACCATACAACATGGCCTTACCTATACAACACAGCCTTAGCCATACGACGAGCATGGCTTGCTATGGAACCTGGCCTTTACCTACACACAACATGGCCATTACCTACTACAACATGCTTTTACCTATACACATGGCCTTACCTTTACACACATGGCTTTACCTTACAACAACATGGCTTTTACTTTACAACATGGCCTTTACCTATACAACATGGCCTTTACCTATACAACAACATGGCTTTTACCTACACAACAACATGGCTTTTACCTATACAACATGGCCTTTACCTATACAACATGGCCTTTACCTATACAACAACATGGCCTTTACCTACACAACAACATGGCTTTTACCTATACAACAACATGGCCTTTACCTATACAACAACATGGCCTTTACCTACACAACAACATGGCCTTTACCTATACAACATGGCTTTTACCTATACAACAACATGGCCTTTACCTATACAACAACATGGCCTTTACCTTATACAACAACATGGCCTTTACCTATACAACTACATGGCTTTTACCTTTACAACAACATGGCTTTTACCTTTACAACATGGCCTTTACCTATACAACAACATGGCTTTTACCTATACAACATGGCCTTAACCTCTACAACAACATGGCCTTTACCTATACAACAACATGGCCTTTACCTATACAACAACATGGCCTTTACCTATACAACATGGCCTTTACCTATACAACAACATGGCCTTTACCTATACAACAACATGGCCTTTACCTTTACAACAACATGGCTTACTTACCATGCCTTTACTAACAACAATGGCTTTACCTATACTACAACATGGCTTTTACCTTTACAACAACATGGCTTTTACCTTTACAACATGGCCTTTACCTATACAACAACATGGCCTTTACCTATACAACAACATGGCCTTTACCTATACAACAACATGGCCTTTACCTATACAACACATGGCCTTTACCTATACAACATGGCCTTTACCTACACAACAACATGGCCTTTACCTATACAACAACATGGCCTTTACCTATACAACAACATGGCCTTTACCTATACACCATGGCCTTTACCTATACAACAACATGGCCTTTACCTTACAACAACATGGCTTTTACCTTTACAACAACATGGCTTTTACCTATACTACAACATGGCTTTTACCTATACTACAACATGGCCTTTACCTATACAACAACATGGCCTTTACCTATACAACAACATGGCCTTTACCTTTACAACAACATGGCTTTTACCTTTACAACAACATGGCTTTTACCTATACTACAACATGGCTTTTACCTATACAATAGCATGGCTTTTACCTATACAACATGGCTTTTACCTATACAGCATGACTTTTACCTATACAACATGGCTTTTTACCTATACAACATGGCTTTTACCCAGAGTCTGTTCTTTTCTCCATTACACAGTCCATACAACATGGCTCATACTTGTAGCATGAAGAAATAATAGTTCATTTTGTGAAATAGTCATTCTTCAATTCCTATCTTGTTCCTCAGCTAGAGCTTTGAAGTTTACCAATGCTGTAGTTTGTGTGTGTGTGTGTGTGTGTGTGTGTGTGTGTGTCGTGTGTGTGTGTGTGTGTGGTGTCTGTGTGTGTGACCATTTTTGCCAACTGTAGCTGCATTCCGAGTTCTGGGACGATGTTTAACATGACACCAGTGTGCTAAGTGTCTTCTTTAAAAAAAACAACCCAACCAAACAATCATCCGTTCTTACCAGCACAATATGACCTACTCTTCCAAAAGGTGGAACAGGTTTTAACGCGTGTACAAGACGTTCTAAGTGTGTTTGCACATGAGACCCCAGTTTATAGTCTCATCCAAAGGACTTTTGGGGGAGTGGAGCCAGCACTGATGTAAACCCCAGGGGAAAAATCTCCTTGACCAGGTGCCTTGGTGGGGCTCGTACCTGAGCCGTCAGATCCCGAGTGCAATGCTCTTAACCACTAGGCTATCCCATTCTTCCAATAAAAGCACAACCTTTCTGCCAATGCAACATCTCTAAGAAGGGTAATGGTGGTTTACTTTTCAAAAAAATGCTTCAAACGAATTATTCCTTTGCTAGTCAGCATAACTTTTTAAAAATTTATTTTGTAATTGATCTGATGACTGTTACTGAGTAACATCAGAGCAAATTGTACAACCTTAGTAACATTTCTCTCTATACTGTCTGACTTCATATGGCAGTATCTATAATCAACCAGTGGGCAGACATTGATAGAAGGATACGGGCAATGGAGATGAGGTGCTTTTGCAAACTTCTTTGTATCTCATACAGAAATCACATGACTACTGAGGAAGTGAAAAACAGAATTAAAAATGCCATCGGACCATATGAAGAGCTCCTGACTTCAGTAAAAAAAAAAAGCAAACAAAAGTGGTACGGGCACGTCACACGAACATCTGGACTGGCCAAGACTGTCCTACAGGGAACAGTACATGGAGGGAGACGAAAGGCAGACAGATAAAACGATGGAAAGACAACATCAGAGAGTGGAGGACTGGCTTGGGTGGGATGAATTGCTATGGAAAGCAGAGGACCTCAGGGAGTGGAGGAATCTGGTTGCAAAATCTTCATTGGTTCCCCAACGGTCCATGGGGCTACAGGACAGGTGAAGGAATGTTTTATGCCATGATGCAAAATATATCATGACCTTGCATTTGTCTACCGAAGCATCTGATGTCCCTGATGCCAGCATTCGATCTGACAGCTAAGCTACAGCTTTACTGCCGTGTTGTGATCTTACACACCACCATGAAAACAACTGTGTCGATGCTTTTCATATATTCCGGTTGTCTGTTTCGTCAATCCTTTTACTATTTGTCAGTTGTCTCAAGCCTGAAAGGACAAAAAGGGCCCGAGTAAAAACAGATGACTTACAGCACCCAGAGTGACTTTGGGATCAGGTGTAGACCTGGCACTGGAAGATCCCAGGGGTTTGACGTAGTCTGCAGGGAACCACCCTATCTTCTTCCTCTGGCCCCTGGCCTGAAATGTCACACATGCAGCAAGTGTGTCAGAACTACTAGCCGCCTTGGTGCAGTGGTTAGCGCCTCGGGTTTCAGACTGGAAAGTCGCGGGTTCAAATCCCAAAAGAGTCAAAGGGATTTTTTTGGACTCTGGCCGGTTCCTACCCAGAGTGAGTGTGCTGTCAGAAAGACTGGGACCACACCACTTTACGGATGTGAATTTGAGAGTGTTGCTTCAATTACACGACCAACGCTGCAGGTGTCTGTATCTCTCCTGTGTCTCTGCTACATTATGATGAGAAGGGGAGAGTACAGCCCTGACATGACGTCTCAAAGTGGATGCACTCCCATAGCAGCATTGTTACATCTTCGTCATCCTCATTGATCACTCATCCTCGTTGATCATCGTGCAATAAAAGAAAATTGTCTCTGCTCTGATTCTGTGGCTAACAGAAGATGAGGCAACCAAAAAAAGAGGAAAAAAGTGTGCAAGAACTGAAAAGAAAACCAGTTTATCTTCTTTCTCTGGCTTTGATCCTGAAATACAGAACACACAAACCATTCACACACACACCACAAACACACCCACCATACACAGGATCTTTTATCAGATTTGAGAGGTTTTAACTTTTGTATGGATGGCATTATTATTTTTTTTTTAAATAACTAAAAAAAAGCTTACTATAACTACCACATGAAAACAACCCCCCCCCCCCCTCTTACTCTGACACCCACACACATAATACCACTGCAACTGATCAAGAGAAATGCGGTACCTGCAGCTCTCCTTCCCACCATCCCCGCGGCGACTTCTGTCGTACATGGATCAGGTTTCCTGGCTCCAGGGACAGCTGACCATTGCCCGTGGCTGTGTACGGTGCTATAACCATGGCAATTTCTGAAAACACAGTGTCATCATGCATGTTTTCTTTTCAATGCTTTTTGGTTTTTTTTAAATGGTGTCATATAAATCTTTTTAAGAGACATTCTTTTAAAAGTCCACAACTAACTTAATGTCTTTTCTAGAACACCGTTTTACAGATATTGATTAAAAAAAATTTTTTATATTTAAAAACTGAGTATTCTAAAACCTTCGTGGTTTTGATGAAGGGCTATGATGTAACTGAAAAATATTTTCTTTTCCTGATTTGATAAAGGAAACAGCCCAGGCAGGTGAGTGCTGGTGAGAATGACCACAAGACTGGTGAGTACACTGACACATTCAGGTAAAACAGCCAGTTTCTCTCTGAAAATATCTCTCACCTAGAGTAATAATTGACTGTCAAAATGAACATACGGAGACAACTTCTGCTTCAATGGCTTACTATCTTCAGTCTTCGTTTTGTTCAGTATTTTTAAGACTTTTTCCCTTCTTAAAGCATTGTAGTTTACAGACAACATTCAACAATACAATGTTGTTTTTCTTTAGCAAAAAGATCAAGCAGAAATTGTTGGCATGAATCATTTCGTAAACAGCAAGAACTCACCTGGCTTCTTTGCACTTTTCTGTCCAGGCTGTATGAACAAGAAAAAATATCATTGTTAGGCTAAAATAAAACATACAAAACAAAACTATAAGATCTTTTCAGAGCTTTAAAGGGACAACAACAACAAAAATAAAGAAATCATTATAAACATAACACTGTCAAAGACAATATTTTTCAGCCAAGATATGAAAGAAATGGCGGATTTTTTTCTGTGTCCAAAACCCCCCACACCACTGTTAGTTACACATCCAGTTACATTATTATTATATTACTAATGGTGAAACTCACAGAAAACAATGTTCTTATTCCTTATGATGCACAGACTTCTTTCTCACAGTTACATAACTCACTGCAGTTTTTCAGATTTGTACTATTTTACAATTTCCTTTGAACAATACTACTAACTGCTGGTTTGAGTCCAGGTTTTGGCCAGAAGTCCCCCCCCCCCAGCATGGCACACAGAGGTCATGATATGGATGCAACCTGCCCCCCCCCCTCCTCCCTGCCTGTCGCCACCCCCCTCCTCTCCCCCATGGATGCAGCCTGTCTGCCATCCTCTAAAAGGGTTTAAGAAGTCAATGACTGACTGGAACACTTGCTAAAAGGGGACTTCTTCTGTGAAGATGTTCTGCTGTCCTGTCCTCCTCTTCTTAGAGTTTCTTCTGATTCATTTCTGCATTCTGTCACCTGACTATATCAATAACACCAGTCCATTCACAACACCCCCTCCCTCCCCCCAATAAAAACAGCAACTGTATCTCAACCAGTAACATTTACTGCAAATCATCAGCCACTGAAATGTACTTATTCTTTAACCCAACCACATCAGTCCATAGCAGCAGTGCAAGTGTCAGTCAAGTGTCAACCACGTCAGTCCATAGCAGTAGTGCAAGTGTCAACCACGTCAGTCCATAGCAGTAGTGCAAGTGTCAACCATGTCAGTCCATAGCAGTAGTGCAAGTGTCAACCACATAATTCCATAGCAGCAGTGCAAGTGTCAACCACATCAGTCCATAGCAGTAGTGCAAGTGTAAACCAGGTCAGTCCATAGAAGCAGTGCAAGTGTCAACCATGTCAGTCCATAGCAGTAGTGCAAGTGCCAACCACGTCAGTCAATAGCAGCAGTGCAAGTGTCAGTCAAGTGTCAACCATGTCAGTCCATAGCAGTAGTGCAAGTGTCAACCACGTCAGTCCACAGCAGTAGTGCAAGTGTCAACCACGTCAGTCCACAGCAGTAGTGCAAGTGTCAACACGTCAGTCCATAGCAGTAGTGCAAGAGTCAACCATGACAGTCCACAGCAGTAGTGCAAGTGTTAATCAAGTGTCAACACGTCAGTCCATAGCAGTAGTGCAAGTGTCAACCACGACAGTCCACAGCAGTAGTGCAAGTGTTAATCAAGTGTCAACACGTCAGTCCATAGCAGTAGTGCAAGTGTTAATCAAGTGTCAACACGTCAGTCCATAGCAGTAGTGCAAGTGTTAATCAAGTGTCAACCATGTCAGTCCATAGCAGTAGTGCAAGTGTCAACCACGTCAGTCCATAGCAGTAGTGCAAGTGTTAATCAAGTGTCAACACGTCAGTCCATAGCAGTAGTGCAAGTGTTAATCAAGTGTCAACACGTCAGTCCATAGCAGTAGTGCAAGTGTCAACCATGTCATTCCATAGCAGCAGGGCAAATGTCAGTCAAGTGTCAGCCATGTCACTCTATAGCAGTAGTGCAAATGTCAGTCAATTGTCAACCATGTCATTCCATAGCCGAAGCGCAAGTATTAGTCAAGTGAAGCTCAAAATGCCAATCCACAGTTTTGAAGGTGATGCTAGATTTTCCCAATGCAGCTTTTACAGTCTGCTAACATTTCTTAATATGTTTCAACATTTTTCAATATTGTTTGAACATTTCTCAATAATGTTTCAACATTTCTCAATAATGTTCCAAGAGCATAGTGTGTCAGGCCTGACTGAACACAGGCCATTTGATGAAAGGAAACGGCATCCCTGAAAGCCACTGAAAACAACAGAACGGCAGGGCAACTTTGCATGAGTGACCTCCTATACAATGAAATAATGGTTTCCATAAATTTATTTATTTATTCATTTATACCACTTTAAGTCACGAGATTTCTCTGTGTGAAATTCGGGCTGCTCTCCCCGGGGAGAGCGCGTCGCCACAGAGCAGCGCCACCCTTTTTGTTTGTTTTTGTCTGCAACTGTATTTGTTTCCCTATCAGAGTGGCTTTTTCTAAGAATTTTGCCACGGGCAACTCTCTTGTTGCCGTGGGTTCTTTTATGTGCGTTGAAAATTTTGTGTAGCACACGGGACCTCAGTTTATCGTCTCATCTGAAAGACTAGCGCCCAGACCACCACTCATGGTCTAATGGATAGGGGAAAAGTTTCGGGCCCAAACGGGGCAAATATAAATGTGGCAATATAAATCTGGATCTTTAATGTAATTTGTTAATTGTTTACTCATGGGAAAATAAGATGAGGCAGTGTGCACACACACATGCATGCACACAGGCACTCAAGACATGCACACATGCATGCACCTTTGTGCGCACACATATACGCACAAATACACACATGCATGTGTGTCACACACACACACACACTGTTGAACACACACACTGTTGATCTCTGCTGATACCACTCACAAAAAAATAATCTGAATCAAGTGTGCAAATAACTGGACCTGAATCCGTGATATCTAAACCTTCAACGTAACTCCCTTCATTTCATCATCTTTCAAAACAAAAAGGGAAGGATCAACCATCACCCACATAGCCAGAACTGAACTCAAAGCACCCACTGCCCCTTGTCCCACAAAAAATGAGGCTCTCACACCCAAGGAGGAGCTGATATCACAAAAACACACACCCCCTGAGAGGAGCTGATATCACAAAAACACACACCCCTGAGAGGAGCTGATATCACAAAAACACAGACAGAAACATGACATGGCCAAACACGGCAGATGAGTGAGAGCCTCACACCACCAGTCTCCATGAAGTCTTCACAGGGAATCATCACACCCACAGTGATTCTTTCACACACACACACACATATATACCAAAACACTTCATTCAAAAAACATTATTTTTCACAGTGACACTACAGACAGCACCTCCTCAACCTCTCCCGCAGCCAGAGGTGGATTCAGTGCAGAGGAAGCCATCACCACTGAGGCCTCCTCCATGGTCAGGTCAGCGGACAGCACGGCAGGCTTGGCAGGGGGAGGCATGTCTGGCTCAGCAATGCCATCGGCACTAACTAAGCGAGAGGATTTGTCTGCAGTCGCCGAAGGATTCGACGCAGACCAAGATCCCGACGATACCGCTCCACCCCCAAACAAACCAGCGAAAGGGATCAGCTTTCAAGTCTTCGTTGTAACCTGTGGCTTTAGCTCCCATATCTAAGGCCGTTAACTCTGCTGCAGAACTGCTGGCAGACATGGTTGAATCCCCTATATAGAAGGTGGCGGCAACTGGAGAGTCAGGGGTCAGTGCAGCAGCAAGCTGTACATCCGGGGCTTTACGGCCGGTGTCTGTGGACATGAAACTGCCGAAATCCAAATTGAACAGGCTGTCACTGGTGGCTGTCTGAATGGACTCTGTCCTGCTGCCATCAGTTCCAGCGCTTCTGACATCGAGAATATCAGAGGAGGACAGCGCCCTGTCCACTTCGGCAGAAAAAATGTCGGGGAATTCTGCCTGAAGCTGCATCTCCCCTGAAGTCTGAGATGGAAATGGGTCAGAGCCAAAACTGAAGTCAAACATCGCTGATCCACCACCACCCCCTGCACTGTCCCAGGCAGCAGATTCAAATGCCATTCCTCCTGGTTTGCCGCTGTTCTCACTCTGGCTTTGCTGGGACTGGAGGAGCCACTGCTGTGGAGCCTTCAGACACCGGCATCATCCCAACTCCAGGATCAGCCCCGCTGACAGACTGCAGGTAGCTTGCTTCTGATTCACTTGCTCGCTTGCTTCGGCTGCGTCTTGGGGGAGCCACAGGGTTAGCACTGCTGGATGAAGCAGCCTTCTTCTCATTACCAAATACGCTAGAGCTGAAATCGGCAAAAAATCCTCCAAACGGGTCTGGTGTGGCAGTGGCAGCTGCCGTCTACTTAGGGACACCCCAGAGTAGTGCATGCCAGGCGACAGAGGAATACACAGAGCATGCAACAGAACAGAAACATAACAGCATGCAATACACAATAACACAGTTTCTGACTTTTCTTGGCCTCTGCAGTTACAGACTGAACATTCTCAAAAAGTATGTAAAATAAACAGTGATTTCTGTTATCTTCACCTTTACAAATAAATACTTTTCAGTGTGATTCTCTTGGGAAAAAAAAAAGAGATTTAAACCAACTTACAACCAATCTGAAGATTCTGTACCATTTCCTTGATTTATAAAAAAAATAATATGTGCAAGTCAAGAAAGGGCTTATAAAATTTAATGGTTTATCAATTTTAGTTCAACTTTTTGTCTTATGCACTTTAACCACTTTTAATTTCTTAAAAATCAATACTTAACATCCATCTTACAAACACTATTACTTTTTTTTGTTTTTGGAAAAGACCTGAAATGCAGGTTAAAACTTCCAGTGATTAAAAATAAAAGAAGTAAAGATTATTGAATAAAAATATGCTGAAAGGGAAAAAGATGCAAAAGTGAGGGGAAAGGTTGTTGGGGTTGGGGATGTACAGAGGAGCAGGAGGACTGTGGGGAGGCATGAAGGCTTACCACCTTCCAAAACACATGATGTAACTGTACAGGTTATGCCAGGATCTGCTTCATAATATTGGGAAAAAAGAGAAAAGAAAAGAAAAGAAAGAATTGTAAGGGTTTTTATTACTGCCCTTTCCCTGATAGTTTTGAAAAAAAGGTTTGTCGAATCATGAAAACAAAATGTGAGCATTTTCTGCTTTAAACTTAAGTTCTAGAGGGAAAAAATATAAACAAGTATATACCGATATTTTTCACCATTCCTCAACTCTTCTGGATTGGACTCTTCTGCCAAAGTGAAGACCAGAACAAAACTTTTTTGGGCAGGGGGGGAAAGGGGGGGGGGTTAAAGAAAAAAAAGTGTGTGTGAAAATTCCTTATGGACCTCTGAGGACAATTCATTTGAAAAAGGGTTCCATTAACAACAATTTTCACCTTCATATACAATAGTGTTCATTACATCTGTGGTTTTTTATGTGTATGTGTATGCACGTGCACACACATGTAAGGGGGTGGGTGGTGGGGTCACATGTTCACTTAAGACAGAACAACACAATACTTGGACCTCAATTTGGATCATCAAAAACTACTACAGCACAACTGACTAAATATGCATGGTATAACAATTCATATTTAACACATGTATACATTCTATGGGAATAAACTCAATTCCCACTGCCCACAAATTATACTCACATCGTATTTCAAATTTACAATAAAAAAAATGTCTGATACTTCGTCCAGAATTAAGACAAAGCACAACACTCTGAACAGTACAAATATTCATATGAGACAATTTATTTTTCCACAATCCACATGGTAGTTGCAGTGCTTTGAGCTTTTCAGTGTTCTAGTTGCCACAGCCCAATGTGGCAGAAATTGTTGTTGTTGTTGTTCACTTTTATTTCTGTCACTTTCCTGTGAGGAACACCTATGCTGAACACCTTCTATGGTAAATCTGTTGTCAAACGATTTAAAATTGAGAAGGTATGCTTTACTTCACTTTTTGTGTTGTTATCAATAGGGTAGTGGGAAGAAAAACAATTGCAAAGGGATAAAGGGGGGGGGGGGGGGGGGGGGGCATGGTGTAAGGTATGGGGGGAGGTGTGTGGTAGTGGGAACACGGAGGGGGCATGGACATATGAAAGAAGTTCAAAACACCAGTAAATAAGTTATAAAAATAAAAAAGGACTTGACAAGGCTGAGTGAAAAACTTCTTTCCAGCAAGATGTTCTATTAAGTGATGACACCAACTGGTATGTACATTTCCCTGTGCTTTCAGCCAGAGTGAAGGAAAGTATGGAGCTGAAAAGCTGACTGTAATTACTATATTACAAAATTTACAAAGAAAAAAATGAGCAAACTAAACTGCACACACACCCCAGCCCTACACCAGCTAAAAACAAAAACAAAACATAAACAAAACAAAAACAACACAAATACCAACAAAGACTAACACAGCCACCTTGAAAACTGACTATGTAACAAGCACAAAGACTCTGTCACTGCAGAAGACTCTCTTGTCATGTATTGATTGGCACAGGCAGAATCAGAAAGCTGCTTCACTGGCTTTCTGATCTTGACAGGTATTTTCAAATCAGTGCTGTCAAACACACAGGTGTGAATGCCGGTGTGCCATGGGAGGAAGGGGATGGGTAGGGATGGTGGGGGGGGATGGCAGGGTGGTGGGAAGAGGGCAGGGCAAAAGGGAAGGGAGGGAGTAAGGACTGGCAAAAGACACAAAGTTTGCACAAAACAAGGACTCCATTATTAAGGACTGGCAAAAGACGCAAAGTTTGCATAAAACAAGGACTCCATTATTAAGGACTGGCAAAAGACGCAAAGTTTGCACAAAACAAGGACTCCATTATTAAGGACTGGCAAAAGACACAAAGTTTGCACAAAACAAGGACTCCATTATTAAGGACTGGCAAAAGACGCAAAGTTTGCACAAAACAAGGACTCCATCATTTTGATCCGTAATTCTGCAAAACTTATTTAATTACTCCATAAAATGGTACTCTTCAACCAAACCATTTATTACAAATCAATTGCCATTTCTGTTTCTGAATAACATACATACACATTATGATTTGAATGAATGTCAACAATGGTTCACTAACTCCAACAAACTTAAATTTCCATAAAAGTTGATCTACAATGTCAATAAGACAATACACAATATTCAAATGTTTCACTTCCAAATTCATTTCCTTGGCATACAATCATCATTCACAATGTTCAAAAAGAAAATAAAAGGGGGTAACAAACACCAACAATTCTAATGATTTTCAAAACAAAATATGCAAGGATGAAAATAATAAAGCGGCTGCATTGTACATTTGTCCTCACCACTGTATCAATGGGTATTATTGGACTTTTGAACTGTGCATTCACTACAACATTGTTCCTTTCCCCGAGAAATTAAGCAACTGAGACATTTCCCGGAGTAAAGTGCAAGAGGAGACACAGAGAGGCGCAATATTCCAAGATCTGAACCAGATATCCCAATCCTGACCAGACAGTTTCGCTACTCCATTGCTATTCCAAACTGAAAGCCATGTCACAAAAAGCCACGTCAATTCCTCCCCACATCACACTCCACACCACCCACATTCTCTGAACCCCAGTGAGCACTTCCAAACTGAACAACAAAGCAAACAAGTTAATCATGTGGCAATACCAGTAAGTCACTGTCCTGGGATCCCGTACTCTCAGAGCGCTGTGAATAATAATAACAATAATAATAATGATGATAATAATAATAATAATGATGTATGGAATTTATATAGCACTGAATCTTGTAAAGCAAACAAATCAAATAAAATCAGATACCGTTCAATAAAGTGTACTTCTTCTCAAACGTACTGTGTTTTTCTGCATTTGGGTGGGGTTTTTTTTTTTATAGTATCAGATTATTGTATTACTTTTTGCCTATTTTCAAATTAATTAGTTTTTGGTTTTCGCAGCATCAGTTCGTCTAAACATTATTTTTATGTCCCCCCCCCCCCCCCCCCAAACAGAAAACAGGAATTAAATTTTAATGGTGAAATAATGATGCCATTAAATAGTACACAATTGACTTTTCTCAATGCTTGAGAAAACTTTATCGCGATGATTTACAGTAACTTCATTGGGAAAATCCAATGGACAAGTGCTACATGCAATGTTGGTTTTTTATCTTTAAAAAATACTGCCGTGTGTATGTCACATGTATCAGATCACACGTGCATTCTCTTATCTTTTTCATTTCACTGACAGAAATAATTCTAACTTCTGTAGCATATAACAAAACGCAAAACAAACCCCAAAACATCACACGTGCAGTTGTGCAAAAGGAAAATCAGCATACACAATCAACCACTCAAAACGTGCTGGTGCAGCACAGCAAATAACACATGTGTTTGTCACATCACACCATTATTCACATGTGTTTTTCACATAACACAATTACTCACATGTGTTTTTCACATAACACAATCACTAACAGATGATACACGATTCTTCTCTTATGGAATACATCACACTGATCAACTTGAGTCTCACACACACCACATCTGACAAATGTCACTTCCCACAACACATCTCTTGCCCACAGTACATCACACATCCCAACACTGTCAGGCCTTTTCTTTTACAGCACACAGTACGGGGATGAAAGCATGAGCCCTGTAGCCCAATGAGGACCTAAAAGAAAAGATAAGCTACACTTTCTGTGAATTAGCTCGTTACTTGATTGGAAAATGTATTTTCCTTAGCACACAGTAGGGGATGAAAGCATGAGCCCTGTAGCCCAATGAGGACCTAAAAGAAAAGATAAGCTACACTTTCTGTGAATTAGCTAGTTACTTGATAGGAAAATGTGTTTTCCTTAGCCTTTGTGCTACCACATGTGCTCTGCCAAGTCCTCAACCTTTCCTCCATGCAGACAACTTTGTCTTCACTCCCCCTCCCTTCTCCACCAAGACAACACACTGCAGACTTTCCTTATCACGGGCAGTGTCCTCTGCTCCCGTTCACAAGTTCAGGTATGCCAGCAAAGTCTTTCTACATGGCTTTTCTTTCCCCTCACTGCTGGCTGGGAACCGATTTATTCATCATTTGCCAATAACAATGATGTTGGTGGCCTCAATGTGTATGAGTGCACTGCAGAGCATAAATCTAAGTTTTGCAATAAAGATTAAGCTTTGGCTTCAAGTTTGCTTTCATCATCCTTATACTGGTGCTATAGAAGAAATCTAAATGAAAGCAATGTCTTTAGCAAATAACATACAACAAAGAGAACTAGTCAAAGTGGTATCTTTATACCCTGCTTTTATGTTTAACAGATTATTCACTCTGAACCAATTATTCGCTATGTATGCTACAACAATGATCAGTTGTGGCTCCTGAAGTAATCAGGCACAACTGCTTTTAACCAGCACACAAGCCTGTACAGCAACTTTTACTTACATAAAGAGGTAAAACAAACACAACATCTTTGATTTACTGTGGAGATACCAACTTTCAAACCTACCACATACCTTTATGTATTTTCATTCTACACAGAACTTTTTCTTCTGGTTTTAAATTTATCATGTTTGATTACACATGTAATTATGCATTACTAAACATAATGATGACTAGTCAATGTCACACAAATCTTAACAACTGATATAGACACTTAATTTAATATAAAGCACCCAATTACTGAATTTCCAAACAGAACTACTGTCTGTGGGTTAATCTAACTTAGTGCATGTTCCTCAATGCTTCTTGATCTAGAAAAGGTAAAACAAACTTGAATATCAGAATTTATGTTTTAGCATACATTTGGCACCTCATTTACATAAAAAACCCACCTTCCTAACAATCCATAAAAGACTTGTTTCTGTTGTTCCTGTGTTCTGTACCTAACCTCTGGAGTTGTTTTTTTTAAACATTTTGGGATATTTGATTAAGTGGAAGATTTTTCAAATATTAGTCCCCATAACTTGAGACTTCTAAGAAGAAAAGATCAAACATCAAAATTGATAATCAGTGTGACAAAATGCAACAACACAAAACTATTTCCACACTACGACGACATCAAAAACAGAACAGCTCACTACCTCGTAACCATCCCTCCCTCCTCACTGACCTGAATTTCCACTTTCTTGACGTAGCTGGCGGGGAAGATACCCGTCTTTTCCCCAGGGTGCCTGTCCACCAGTCGTCTTCCTTCTTGGTGACCAGGATCATGTCGCCCTCGTTGAAGATCAGGTCTGAGGGCTCCCCCGACACGTAGCTGTACATGGCTACATAGAACTCTGCCGCCGGGAAAACAGACAGCATCATAATACTACAATAATCATAGCAACAACAATAACTATAGTAATGATAATGATGATGACGATAATGATAATAATGGATGATGATGATGATGAAAATAACAGTAATGATAATAATGAGATTTATACTGCGCTGAATTCCCACTAGTTGTAAGCTCCTAGTGCATTACAATATTCAATGTATGAAGCTTGACACCTTCACATCAACACACACATTCATCCCCCTCCCCTCACACTCACCTCCATCCTCCTGTCAGCCACTGGCGAAGTCCTGGCACTCTCATTTCTCTCTAAGGTTCCCATAGGGCTGGGCGTCTGTGAACTGCAACACCACCACACATTCACACCTTGGCAAAAAGGCACTGTTTACACTGCTTACACAATGGTACAGATGACACAATTTACAAAACCACAAGCAAATAGGGACTGGGTGTAAAAAAAAAAGCATATGGGTGCTTATTCAAGTATCTTCAAAATAAAAGAATATGATAAAATTTTTAAAAAATAACATGTTTATAAAAGCTTCTTTTGAACAACGACAACCACCAAAAAAACCCCACAACACCTACCATATCAATGTAAAAAAGTAATCCCTCATCAGCAACATCACTCCATTCACAAATGAACAATTTTATAGTTAGTGAATAAGTGTACCCATTTTCAGCTGTTTTATGACAAATCTTTCCACGATAAGGGTTTGGGCTTCAATTTTTCACAGAAATAATGATGGCGATCATAATGATGACACATCATCGCCATCATCATCATGAAGGCTCCCACTAGAATGGGTATGATGTACACCTTCAGACACACTCATAACTAGCAAGAAACCACCATTACAACCCCACATAGTTAAACCAATATCAGTACAGTGCAAGAAACAATACCTGTGATCTGTAATAAAACAATTGTAAACATGGCTACAGTGACTGTGGTCTACCAGCTTACCTGCTTATGGCGGCAGGTCCTTTATCTACTTCCAGTAAGTTGACATACGCCTTTGGAAACCAGCCAACCTGGGGGAATGAACAAAACATTTCTGAAATGTAGACGTCCACAGCTTAGACATGAATACAACTATGAACACCACAAAGAGACATCATTCATACTGACGCAACTTCCAAGCTTGTCACATCTCTCATTCTTTCACGTTTAGACTACTGTAATTCTCTTTTGGTTGGCCTTCCAGCATCATCCATCCACTATCTTCAGCGCATACAAAACTGCAGCTCGACTGGTCCTAAGAAAGAAAAAATCTGAACACATCACTCCTCATCTGTGATCTCTTCACTGGCTGCCTGTCTCACAGAGACTGAAGTATAAGACCAATACACTCTGTTTCATATGTCTTCACAAATCTGCACCCTCTTATCTCTGAAACTGTCTTCACCTGTATACTCCATCCCGTTCCCTTCGCTCAGCTGCAGATACTTTGTGCTTTTGAATACCCAGATTCAAACAAACCACAGTTGGCCGTCGCTCTTTCTCCGTTTCTGGCCCATCCACCTGGAATGATCTCCCTCTTTCACTTCGCCAAAAGCCTTCATTTGATACCTTCAAATCCTGCCTCAAAACGCACTTATTTCCTACCTGACACTTTCCCCTCATATCTGTTCCTACTTTTCAACAGCATCCTTCACCTCCCTCATCACCAACTAAGTAGTGTGTGTGTGTGTGTGTGTGTGTGTGTGTGTGTGTGTGTGTGTGTGTGTGTGTGTGTGTGTGGTGTGTGTATGTGTGTGTACATAAATTTGAAATATGTTATCTGAGGAAAGTTGCATGCGTGTAAATGATTTGAGTGCAAGCGCTTTGATTTGTTTGTTTTATAAGATTCAGCGCTATATAAATTCCATTATTATTATCATTAATTACAGATACTCCTGACCCCCAAAACAAAACAAACCCCCACCCCCTGCCAAATTCAGTTTTCACTCACAATCACTTCCTTTCACTCAGACATCATGATGAAGCTAGGCAGACATAAATATGACTGATTTTCAAAAAGCATTGGATTTTCAGAGTTCAAATTTCATGTTAAAAAATCATGAAATGTCTGGTTTGGCAGGTATTTATGGATTGTCAATAAGCAAGCAAATAAGGACATATTGCACTCCTATTCTTTTTCTTTTATGAAAGCCTGCAAACATGATACATACAAAAATCACACAAATTTCTGAACAAAACCACTTCTGTCTGATATCACTATTTAGTGGAAGCACGTTAAACTGAAGAACTACTACTACAAAACCACTAAAACATACAGGCAGCCAGCCACCCACACCCTTCACTCTCCACCCTTCATCATTCACCAGCCTTCCACACAGAAACACTCCCACACATTCACAGGCATGCACACCAACACACAGACACAAGAACACAATAATAATAATAATAATATATGGAATTTATATAGCGCTGAATCTTGTGAAAACAAACAAATCGAAGCAACACATTCACGCCAGCTGGTCGGATGTCAGACCCTAGCCCCTTACCTTTCCTCCCAGCTCCCCCATCCACCACATGTCCTCCTGCTCTTTGACCAGAATGACGTCGTCCTTGTTGAAGGACAGGTGGTTGTCCTGCCGGGCCTTCCACTGGTACAGGGCCTGAGCCTTCAGGCCATCCGGAGCCTTCTGCGCCTGCAGCACCCACAGCAACAACAACAACAACAATCACATCCATCTTACTTCATGCAGCTACCTATCCTCTGCTGATCTCTAGGATTGGAGGGGGGGGGGGGGGGGGGGGGGGGGAGGGACCTGTACTGTTTCAGATGCTCTTATGCGGCCTTCCACATCTAGAGAAAATAAAATATATAAAAAGATTTAGGTTACAGTCTGCCCCTCTCTCTATGAACTGAACTTCTGTGAGGCCTCCTGTTAAACTGCCATTTGTTTAATTAAGGTTAAAGAATCTACAGTAAATCATATTTTTAGTCTATAAAAAAGTAACCTTTCTGGTTCTTTATCATTTGCAAAAGGTTTGCAGTCGATCAAACCTCTATGTAGATTATCACGAATCAATCAAAATCAATACTTTTGCTACAACACGGAGATGATACAACACATTTCCTATACAATACCCCCCCCCACATTGGTGCAATATGTCAATAAGAGTTGATTGGCAAAGATGGCAACAACAAAAACAAAGCATTTCACCTGAGAAGACAGAAACACACGACAAAGAAAATTCAATAGAAAAGGGGAGCACCCCATAAATGATTTGAGCAATGAACTGTTCCAGGAAGCGTCTTGGATTTCAAAGCTGAGGAATCTGGACATGATGGTATCACAAACACAAAAACAACTAATGCAATGGTTTGCAGTCAATCAAACCTCTATGTAGATTTCACAAAAATCATGATGTACATACTTTGCTACAACACGAGATGATAATACAACATTTCTTATACCCAAAAAACCCAACCCATATGTGGCACACTATGGCAATAAAGAGTTGATTTGGGCAAAGATTGGTAACAATAAAAACAAAGCAATTTTCCACTCTGAGAAGACAGAAACACACAGACAAGAAAAATTCAAATAAAAAAGGGGTGGCACCACATCATGCCAACAAGCACTGTCCAGGAACTGCCAGCCTGATTTTCACAGCTGAGGAATCTTGGACTATGAGTGCTATACAAACACAACACAACTAATAATAATAATGTATGGAACTTATATAGCGCTGAATCTTGTAAAGCAACAAATCAAAGCGCTCAAACTAGAGCAAATGAAACCGAAAACAAATCTTTTTCGGAAAACCATACACCAGAACCAATCTAGAAAGGAAATGCGAGAACACTGACCTCGCCAGGTGTGGGTTGGAATGAAGACTCAGGCACAGGAGGACCCCCAGTGCTCTCGGCCAATGTTGGGAGGGGGGAGGCATGGCTAGACGACGTCTGCTGCACTGGCTGGAACGCGCTCCTGCAGAGAAAGCAGCAAACTAGTGTCAACCACCATGACACACTAGTGTCAACCACCATGACACACTAGTGTCAACACACTAGTGTCAACCACCATGACACACTGTCTGCAAACCTCCACCTTCCCTTCCTCCTTTCCTATGGAACAATGGCATCATTCTGGTTTCTAGCTCTTTTTGTTTCCATTCAAGAATGACAAGGCATACTCTGGTCTTAGACAGACCTCTGTCCTGCTCTTTCATGCTGAGTCAGTTTATGTCAAATGACAGCACAGATATCGGTAATTATGTCACTGACAACATAGATATCAGCAATCATGTCAATGACAAACAGACATAATTATAAGAACAATGAATGGAATTTACAAAGCGCTTTATCTTGTAAAAACAAATCAAAGCACTTATGTGAGCAATAACGTAAATGATATCAGACATCAGCAATCATGTCAATGACAACACAAGATACCAACAATCATGTCAATAATGGCACAGATATTAGCAATCATGTCAATGACAGTACAGATATCTGCAATCATGTTAATGATGGCACAGATATCAGCAATCACATCAATAACATGACAACACAGACATCAGCAATCACAGCTTTCTTGTGGAATGAATGATAAAAAGGAAATGTTTCTAGCAAAGGAAGCAGAAAACGCGTTCTCGGCAAGTCCTGGTCAGGTGACTCACCCGAAGACATCAGAGGAGGCTCCGGGCTGCGCGGTGAAGGCGGAGGGAGCAGCAGGTTCAGGGTTCGGTTCTGCGTACGCCTGAGGGAACCAGCCCACGCTGCCGTTCTTGGTTTCCCCCTTGTACCACTCCTCCATGCCTGCTTCACTCGGCACTTCCCATACCTGGTCACCAACACCACACCAGTCAGGGTTTCTTCGTCAGTAAAGTACTGTCCATGATGAGGTGTGTGTGTGTGTGAGAGAGAGAGAGGGAGAGAGAGAGGGAGAGAGAGTGTGCGTGCATGTGTATGTGCATGCACATGTGGCCACACTTTGTGCCTGCAAATGAGCATGCAAAGTGTACACATGTAAGCATATTATGTAGGTACATTCACATCATGTACACATGTCTGAACACAAGAGAATGTATACAGGCATGTCCTGCCCTGTCTGTAGGGTGGGAACCTCAAGGCCTTTTGTTTTCTGAACAGCAAGATATCTGCTGAGGCAATGAACATGATTTTTAACGCTACGTGAAATATCACATCAGATTTTTAAAAACAGTATGCTAAGACATCTGCTGGAGTATGCAGTATTGCCCTTGAAAAAAAATACATCTTTCTTGGAAAGACAGCTTTATAGCTTAGATCTCATCTGAACCCACATTTTCCCTCTCAACCCACATTTTCCCTCTCAGTTCACAAACAATTCAGAAATATTGAGTGAGATTACAAACACCACTCTTATGTGCAGAAAGTATTTTCCAATGTCTTAAAGAAAAAACTGTCCCCAAAGTCAGAATGCAGCTACCTAAATGGCGGAGGGGAGGGGGGTGGGGGGAAGGTTGCACACGCAAAATCTCACCATTGGTGAACCTCAGAGCTCTACCCAAAAAAATAATAAAATAAAGAATCCATCGTAAAATCTTCCAGATTAATTCACATAAAAAAACCCTCTCAAAATGAACCAGCAGTAGCTGGACTTGTTCAAGGTAAAACCCCCCAGAATGCTTCTCTCTGATGGTCACACACACACACACACACTCACACACAAAACAGCAAACTGGTTATGCCGTATTGTGAAATCTCCTCTGCTGGGAGAGTGCCAAAACTTCACAGAGTTTCTCGTTGACTCACACACACCATACACAACATCACTTGTAAGCTGAAGCAGGAAGCCCAGCACACTGACCCAGATTTCATCCCCGATGTTGATGTTCAGCTCATCCTCACTGCGTGCCTCAAAGGGGAAGAGAGCCCTGTAGCGGTTCTTCTTCACTCCTGGTGAACCTGCCAACAATAATCCACCATCTCTTACTGACCACGTCTCCTTCCTCCAGCACCTGCACTTGACAACAGAGACTACAACACACAATTACACAATGATGGTCACCATGCACCCCTTTAGCTTCAAGGAGCCAATTGTGTTCATTCATGTCCAAGCATTTTTATGGTTTTCTGCAAAACGATGTTCTTGAATCTTAGATAAACTCAGATTACTATGTATAACAGCCATTTCATTGAATATCTAGCGTAATAAGAAAGATAAAACTTATGTAGGCTCAAACATTCCACTTTTTTTTTTAACTTTCTTTTTCTCCCAATTGCTTTAATTGAATTGCTTTTCTCCTTCCTGTCTGTGAAATATACAATTCTGTATGACAGATGATTTACATAAACACACATCTTTTCATGTCAGCATGCATGCAAACACACACACACACACTCTCTCTCTCTACTATATAGACACTCAGGCAAAGAGACTGACTCTTTTTGCTGTCTTTCCATCTGTCACCCCTCCTCAAAAACAAACAAGAAACCCCAACACTTTTGATCCACACATCTTAACTTAAATATAGACACCAATCCATATATATATGCACTCATGCATGCACCGTCCCCCCCCCCCCCCCCCCCCCAATGATCCCCCAGACACAACCACCACCCATCCACCAACACACAACCTATCCCCACACAGACATGACATCCCCACTGACTCTGTGGCTGACTGGAAGCGAAGGGGTCGGAGCTTCCCCACACATCTCCAGGGCCTCCGGTCGTGGCTGTGGTGGTGGTGGTGGTCACGGAACCGAACGCGCTGCCCCAGGCGTCCCCGTCCATCCCCGAGCTTTTTGTGCCTGCTCCCCCTCCTCCTGCTGCACTGCCACTGCTGCTGTTGAAGTCAAACCAGCTGCCTTGTTTGCCTGTGCAGCATACACAACACAGTGATCAGTAGTGGTGCTATGCAGAGTCTTTTGTGTGTGTGTGTGTGTGTGTGAGTGTGTGTGTGTGTGTGTGTGTGTGTGTGAGTGTGTGTATGTGTGATGTGTGCAACTGTGCTTGTATGTCTCTTGAGTCTAAGTAGTGTGTGTGTGAAGTGTGTGTATAAGTGTGTGTGTGTGTGAGTGTGTGTGTGTGTATGTGTGGTGTGTGCACCTGTGCTTGTATGTCTCGTGAGTCTAAGTAGGAATCTACATCTTTTCCATTTCATTCAACTTTATACCACACAGTCTCCTTGCCCTCTGACAACTTCAAGAGAACAGAACCCATTTCGATAAGCAGGAAAAAGACTGGTTTGACAACCTAGATCTTGTAGTAACTGAAGTGCAATGCTTAATTCAACATCTTTCTTTGCAAGAAAATGGACACACACAACGAACAACTGATTTTTTACTAAACACGGTAAAAGAATAACCTGCAGGCTTTCTAAGTCTGTAAGAAAAGTCTCTGGTCAATTAACCCTTAATTAAAACACGTTTAGGAAAAAATTATCATGCGAATTGTGGAGAAGGAAAAACTAATAGAGCTAACAGTCATTTCTGTCAGTAAAAGTAGGATTTTTCTTCCAACAAAATTAAAAGAAGAAAAAAAATCACTTACTGTCCACACTCTTACCACTGCTTCCATTAACAGCAGCACTGGCTTTGGCTTTGGTTTCAGCCTCCTCCCTGAAATAAACAGAATTTTCCATACATACATATTCATCTCTTTTGTATATATATATATATACTTATATAATTATGTATCATCACTGCTCCTTCTTGTTACAAACCATTTTCTTTCACCTTATCCAATGCTATCTCAAAAAAAGCTGATGAGTGTGTACACACTCGCACACACATGCACACACTCGAAGACACACACACAAAACTTCGAAAAACACACGCACACACATACACCTCTGGAGATAACATCAGTGCTGACTTCACTCTTCCCAAAAGACCTTCGGATGAGACTATAAATGAGGTCCCATGTGCGAACACATGCAGAACATCTTGCACACATGGTAAAAACAGTTCCGCTTTTCAGAAGAGAAGGCCATTGTGTGCCGGTGAGAATGGATGACAAAATTTACAAATCTGCATACACACGGGGACTGGATGGAAAAAAAAGCACATGAGTGCTTATTCCATTATCCTCGAAATAAAAGAATAAACTAAATGAATAAAAAAAACACACACATTTCAGACAGACAAATCTTTTCCTTTATTCTTTTTAAATTAAAAAACACACCAACCGAAGACTGAGCCCAAACGAGCACATACTTTTTATGCCTCTGCCTGTCCTTGGCCTGTTTCTCTGCCTCCATCTGCTGCTGCAGGGCGCGGGCCTCCTGCTGCTTCTTCTGCAGGGCTGGGATCTCCCGCTGGAGCTGGTCCACCAGGCTCTGAAGGCTCTGATCACACAACCACACACATACACACACACACACAACCACACACACACACACACATGGGATCACTTTTGCTGGGTCTGTAGAAACAATGATACAGTCTGCACACACAGAGCACAAACATAGGATGAAGACTTCTGTTGGGTCTGCAGAAACAATGATACAGTCTGCACACACAGAGCACAAACATAGGATGAAGACTTCTGTTGGGTCTGCAGAAACAATGATACAGTCTGCACACACAGAGCACAAACATAGGATGAAGACTTCTGTTGGGTCTGCAGAAACAATGATACAGTCTGCAGACTCTGAACACACAGAGCATGAACATGGGATCACATCTGTTGGGTCTGTAGAAACAATGATACAGTCTGCACACACAGAGCACAAACATAGGATGAAGACTTCTGTTGGGTCTGCAGAAACAATGATTGTGTCTGCAGACTCTGAACACACAGAGCATGAACAAGGGATCACTTCTTTTAGGTCTGTAGAAACAATGATACAGTCTACAGACTCTGAACACACAGAGCATGAACAAGGATCACTTTTGTTGGGTCTGTAGAAACAATGATACAGTCTGCAGACTCTGAACACACAGAGCATGAACAAGGGATCACTTTTGTTGGGTCTGTAGAAACAATGATACAATCTGAAGGCTGCACACACACACACACAGAGCATGGACATGGGATCACTTCTTTTAGGTCTGTAGAAACAATGATACAGCCTGCAGACTCTGAACACACAGAGCATGAACAAGGGATCACTTTTGTTGGGTCTGTAGAAACAATGATACAATCTGAAGGCTGCACACACACACACACACACACAGAGCATGGACATGGGATCACTTCTTTTAGGTCTGCAGAAACAATGATACAGTCTGATCACACACACACACAGCATGAACATGGAGAGAGTAACTAAAACATCACACACACAAATCTACCGTGACTGTAAGTGGGGTACATACAATATGACACTTTCTACACACACACACACAGAGAAACAGCATCTGTGCAGGGAGAACACACCTTGAGCTGCACGTTGCTGTTGTCGATGTCCACCAGCTTGGTCTCTGTCTCCTGCTCCAGCTGCTCCAGTTCTCGCTTCAGCTTCTGCATGCTGGTCTTCTTCAGCTCCACGCTGTGCATCACCGTGCGGTGGGCATCCGCTGTAGCAACATACGTGTACATGTATATATACATATCTATCTATCTATCTATCTATATATATACCAATTTGATGTAGCATGGTTACAGTCTTTACATCATACTATAGACATCATTACGTAATTTACCTGAAGTGAACCAAATGTCTTCATAGTCTTACATATTGTTTACACACACACACAAACCCACAAATACACACATGCATGCAACATCTGCACAGACACGCACACAAACACGTGCGCAAACACATTTGGGTACTGTCACTCAAATACTTCATAGTTAACTATGCTGTACTCTATTCAAGTGATTTGCTCTGATCTTTGAATTAAGCTGAACTCATATGACATGATGTGACCTACCTATCTGCACACATGCATAACAAATATGCTTGTGTTCAGTTGAAAATAAGGCTTTGACTGCAATATCCTCCTTTCAATTTTGCTAAAGCAGAAAGAAGACACTCTACCACAGGAAAAATCAGCTACTTTCAAAACCAAGCATTAAAACATACACATTTTCTTAAATCAAGAAAAACAGATTTTTCCAGAAACAATATCTACATTTAAAACACACTGTACAAAATAAGAGCCTTGCCAAACTAGCTGTGGTATACAACACTGCCATGGCAAAGTGCTATGGAACTTAAGAGCGCTAGGCTCGTGACATGAAGAAAATCTGAATGCTAGGATTTGAGTCATCATTAAGCTGTCTGTCTGAGGGGATTTTCCCCCCTTGTGTTCACATTGGTTCCTGGGATGAAGCTATAGACTGAAGTCTCATGTACCAACACAAACACAACACTTCATGCACAAATAAAAAAACCCCTCATCTTCCATAGAAGAAGGAGCAAGCCATGGAGCATGAATGACACAATCATACCCAGCCTGCAATGGACAAACAGGAAAGGGATAGAATCCACCAGGTTTAATTTAACACGACACACTGCCAGTTTCGGCAAAGTGCTCTAACGACTGCTCAGGAAGTCAATGAAGGAGACAAGCTCAGTCCAATCCAATCCTGTTGTTTATAGCCAATCATGTACTATACTGTATACCACATAAAGTCATGGCAGACTTCTCTGCATGAAATTCGGGTTGCTCTCCCCAGGAAGAGCATTTCCCTATCAGTCAGAGTGCCTTTTTTTGTACATAATTTTGCCAGGGACAACTCTCTTGTTGCTGTGGGTAGGTTTTTTTTAAGTGCACTAAATGTATATCTCGTATCATGAGATAGCATGACCCGACACTCACAGAGAGGCGTGTTCTGCTGTGTCTGCAGCTGGGTTTGTAGTTGCTCCTTTTCTCCATTCAGGCGGGACAGCTTCTGGGTCAGCTCCTGAACATGAAGAACAACATTGCACGTTAAGACCATACGAAAAATAGTATGTCCTCAGTGGCTTACCCTTAATGTACAGTTGGTAGAATGCAAAAACTGCCTCAGGCTATGTACATTAAATATTTCAATGTCAAAAAAAAAATACAGGGAAAGAGAGAGAGAGCAAGCGAGGGAGGGGGAGGAGAGAGAGAGGGGGGGAGAGAGAGGGAGGGGGAGAAGGGAAGATGGCAAGGTGAGGGGAGAGAGAGAGAGAGAATGTGACTGTAAGATACATATGTTTATGCCTATGAATATAAGTTGTTCATAAGAGATAAGATAGTGTGTGTATGTGTGAAAAGTTCAAATGTAAAAAAACCAACAATCACACAAAAAACACTTATGACAATGTACAAAAAAAAACCATCAAAAAACACACATCAAAACCACGAAACCTTGTCACGACAACGTACCCCCATCTCCTGTTCGGAGCGTTCGATGTCGGCCATGGTGGTGTCTCGCTGCACACGCATGCTTTCGATGCTGGAGGTCAGGTCCGTCACTCCGTTCCTCACCTGCTGGATCTTCAGGGCCAGCTCAGACTTCTTGCCATCCTACACATCAATACGACAGTGTCAAAGAAGATGTGTGTGTGTGTGTGAGAGTGAGTGAGTGAGACTGTGTGTGTGTATGCGTGTGTGTGTATGCGTGTGTGTGAGTGAGTGAGTGAGACTCTGTATGTGTGTGCGTGTGTGTGTGTGTGCGTGTGAGAGTGAGTGAGTGAGACTGTATGTGTGTGAAAGTGAGACTCTGTGTGTGAGCGTGTGTGACTCTGTGTGTGTGTGTGTGTATGTGACTGTGGGTGTGTGTATGTGACTGTGGGTGTGTGTGTTTGACTGTGTGTGTGAGTGTGAGACTCTGTGTGTGTGTGTGTGACTGAGTCTATGTGTGTGCATGCATGTGACTGTGTGTGTGCGTTTGTGTGCATTTTGGCGAGTGTGCTGTGTTCCTTTGTGTTTCTGTACATGTGGTTGAAGGGGAAGTCAGATGCAAAAAAAAAAAAGGCACCGATTATCATATTCTGTGTCTACAGCAAAACTACCTGGTTCTGCAAAATACTAAATCATCCAGCATCAATACTGTCAACTGCACCCTTTCAATCTGCAAAGTTATAAGCATTTCACACATACACCCGCAAGAATACAAGTTATCCGCACATGCATGAACATGAAAGCACACACACACACACACACACACACACACACAAGCAAACACACACACACACACGCACGCACACACACACACACACACACACACACTCACTACACTGACCAAGGACTCCAGCTGTCCCTTGAGGTCACTGCTCTGTGACTTGAGTGTGGTCAGCTGTTCATATTCCCGCTGCTTCTCTGCCATTAACTGCTCCTTACGCTGCCGCTCCCACTCCATCTGACGCTGACGCTCCAGGTCGCGCCGCGCTTGCTGTGCAGCACAAAAACAGATGGGAGTAAGTGTGGTGGCAAAAAACCCAGCATACAATATACATTTACTACCAATGCACCTGGGGTTTATCACAGTTCTTGATTAAACCACTGATGCTGGGGGCAACAGCAGCAAAGTGAGAGGCTGTATGATCAGAGGCTTTCCCACTCATGGAATTCCGCTTTACAGCTTAGTCTTTAGTGATCGACTATGACTCTATGACAAGGAGGCTTGACTTGCACAGTCCTTATGTGCTGCAGCCCTGGGGGCTAGTTGGCCTTTGGAGAACATCTCCAACGCCGACTGTCAGTATGCCAATTTTGCTGAGAAACTGGGGGTGTGCTGTGGGCAAGGCATCTCCACTATAATCAAATTTCTGTCCAATTTCTGAAACAGCAGCTGCTTCCTCTGCTGTTCTGGAGGTCATCAACGAACATGGTGGACAAACATGTACTTGCATGTATTTAAGTCTATTTATGACAAAATCAAATCCATCTGTAACCAATTCAAGAAACTCCACTTTACACCTTAACTGGACAATGCTAATTCATGATTCAGAAAGTGATTGGGGGTGAGATAGCCTAGTGGTTAGAGCATTATGCTCAGGATCAAGCCACCACAGAGGCACCCATTTTTACCCCGCAGTTTAACATCAGTACAGACTCCACTTCCCTAAAAGTCCCTCAGATGAGACAATAAACCGAGTCACCAGTGTGAGAATGCACGCAGAACATTTTGTGCACGTGCTAAAAAACTGTTCCACCTTTCAAAAGAGAAGGCCAATTTGTGTCAGTAGAAATGAATGGGCAGATCTTTTTTTTTAAAATGCATGCACACTGGTGTCACATTTAGACACCATCCCTTAAGTCGGAATGTGGTTTTCTTAATGGTGGGTAAACACGGGTGCACACACAAAATTCCACCATTGGTGCACCTCATGGCTATAGCAAGAAAACAACAAAAGGAAAGTGAACAGAGCACCAACAGACGAAGCACATTTCACACAGCTAACACCCCAGAGAACAGAGGCAGGCGTTGACAGACCTCTCTCTGCTCCATCATCTTGCGGCGCTGTTCGTCACGCTCCATTTCCAGCTTCCTCTGCTTCTCCATCTGTCTCTGCAGCTCCTCCTGACGCCGCGCCTCCTGCTCCAGTCTGCACATACATCGTCGCAGCCATCTTCATTTGTAACCGCTAGGTTTTTATCTGTGCTTCCCTTTAACATGTAATTCAAGGGGAAAAAAATAATAAAAAGAACTAACATGTTTCAAATGTAATATTTGCAACAAAAAGCACATGACCCCTTCTTCCAGAAAATCATGAGATACACTATATTACTGTTCAATATAGCAAAAATCAATTTAATTCAAAAAGCAATCTTTTAACCCTCTTGTTGTTGGATTCTACAGAGCTAAACTGCCTGTAGATTTTGAATTCTTTGAAGGTTTTCTACCCCCAACTGACTTACTTTACTCCTGAGACAATTGTGTGTGTGCGTGACAAGTTATCAAGCTGAAATTTTGTCACAAGCTAGGTATGTCTTTGTACTTGCATTTAGACACAAGTTTATGTGTCTGGTCACCAGATGTCTTGTCATTGTCACCTTATTTGTCACCAGTCACAGGTAAAAGTATGGTATACATGATAAAACAGCAAATCTTGCATGGATTTGACTATAGTTCATGCATGTTAGTGTCGAATAAGGAACTGATACCCGACTGATGTGTTTACCAATAGTTATGTGCAATAGTACTTCAAGGATGTGTCATACAATGTCCCCATAGCACCTGTTGTTTTATGGTATGGTATGTCTTGAGGAGACAGAAGTTTTGTTTAACTCTTTTTTCTTTTGAAAACAAGTCATATTCAATCACTATATGACCTTTATACTGCACTTCATATCTGTGTGTGCTACCACATGTTTGTTAAGTGTACAGAAGTGTATTATTGTACATGACTGTCACCAGTGTCACCGCACAGGCGTGACAAATTCGAAAAAACACCCAACTTCTGTAATCCTACAAAATTTTTATCTTGGTAGTCTCTAAAGTAGTAGTAGCAGTGACATCACAGGGTCACATCACAGAAAGCACAAATTATGGATGTGTGTGTGTGGGGGTGGGGGGTGGGGGTGGGGTGTACCCATTGCTGACAACTGTCGAACCTTGGCAGACTAGAAACCTATTTTCTTTTCCTTCTTGCTATTTTCGTTATCAGCATATCTGTTCATTTCTGCCATTGCAGTTTCAAAGGAATAGTGTGGTAATAATGAGAAAATAGTCAAAAGGCGTCTATGCCGCCGACCCACTGGGAGGTCAACTTTCTCCGCAGTCAATGTGTGTAGCACAGGTCAGGAATGTGTCATGTAGCACGTTATTTTCTGGCTCACTCTTCTCCCTAACTGCAGCATTTCCTTCTTCCTCTTCCTCATAAGCATTTAATATGGACTCACTTGACATTTATCATTAAAATTTTTCTACTTCCAAGACAATAACTCAATTTGTCTCACAAATTGGATGAATCGTCTGCTACCAAAGAAGACGTCAATTTTTTCCACCACTCTGCTACGACTGAAAAGCGTTCTGGGTCGCTGGCTGTTCTTTCTTCCTTCCCTCCCTACAACACGCATGTTAGTGGTCTAAATTTATCACTGGCACCCTCTGAAACCCTCCCTGCATCGCCCCACCAATTTCAGACACATTGTGTGAAAACCACCGAGTCTGTGTGTAATGGAAAAGTACTGCCCACGTGGGCAGCACCAACTGTCGGCTGCGGTCGTATTGGAATCTAGCGGCGGCCGCTGTTTTCAATAATGAAATCTCTAGGCTTTATGACTGAAGAATCTTTAACATAATAATCTTGAGAATCTTTACCATAATAAACATGTAACTGACAAGTCCAAAGAAAACGTGATGCAGGTCGCATGATGCCTCACCTGATTTTTTCTCGTTTCTCAGCCTCCCGGCGTTCCTTCTCCAAGCGAGCGTTCTCCTCCGCCTTCATCTGCTCCTGCAGGAGAGCTCTCCTTCGCTCCAGTTCTGCCTGGCCTTTGTCAAAGTTCTCCTTTCGTTTGTCCTCAAAGGTGGCTGCAAACATGCATCACTATCCAGCTGACAAACTTGCATATATAACACAGAATACAATAGAATAATGTGACCTAACCTGATGACCTTGGCCAATGCAAGTGAGACCGAATTTCTGACTTAATTTCCTAAATGTCAAAAACATGGTTTTCTGAAACATGAACCATAGCTATCATATTATAAAGCATGTGTCAATAAATCTTTCATGTTGTCTTATTGAAAACAGACTCAAATTTGTGTAGGCATAAACTTACATGTGTGTGTGTTTGTGTGCGTGTGTGTTTGTGTCTTGTCTATGTGTGTGTGTGTGCAGGCGTGTGCTTGCGTGTGTGTGTCTGTGTATAAGACTGTGTGTGTCCATATAGTTCAAGACAAGAGAGGAATGAAGCACTCGTGCTTTTGAAGGGACTATAACACCAAATTAAATTCATAACCTGACGCTGCCTCCCACTTATCACTGGCCGACCACAACTGCCAAGGAATTAAGTTTGCCTCACCCCAATAAACTTCAGCCCATGTCTGTGAGCTACCAGAGTGATGGTGATGTATTTGATGTTTCATTTTCAAGTCCTCTTTGATGAGTTTTTGCAGTTCTGCCCCCCCCCCCCCCCCCCCCCCCCCCTTTCTTTTCAGAGCATAAAAAAGTTTCGTAAGTAACAAAAGCCATGGCAACACAGAACTGGAATGAAAATCAGACAGACCTGGTCCCGGATCCTCCATAGGCTCCTCAGCTGCTTGAGCAGATTGAGCTCCAGGAGCCTGAGGGGGTTTCATGCCAAAGCCACCCAGGAGGTCACCAAACGAATCCTTCTGCTGAGGAGCTGCCACAGCAAACATACCCACCCGTCCAGCAATGGTGAAAAAGTGAAACAATGAAAACAAGCAGGCTAACTTTTGTTCTTCCTGAAAGGGGGTTCTGGGGTACAAGCACAGGAGAGGACAAGACACGATGCATCATCCATCCTGTAAGGGAATGCAGGGATGAGTAAAGCAAAAAGTGAATTAAAGATCCAAAGTCAATTTCTCAAAAAGAAAACTACAAAATGGAGTGACCGTACAAGCTGATTTGGGTCACCTATGAGCCTAAATCTTTCAAAAACTACCTGAATCTACAGTTTGAATCAAGTTATCAAACAGAATCTAGAAGCACTTAACAAACATTTTTGGATCTCTCTAATTCACAAAAGTATCACACTGTAAAAAAGGTAAGTACTTTTTTCAATCAAACAACTTATGTTTATTTAGCAAGACACAGCTGTAAGTCACCACAATTTGACATCCAGATCAGCAGCATCAATCTGAAGCAGTTTTGATTTCAGTCCATGAACCATGTCTATGAATCATGTGTTTTTGACTTTCTAGATATCAATAAATTTATGAAAACAGGACCCTTAAAAATTAGTGTTAGATTTTTTTTCCAAATGATCACTTCCAATCATATCTTTTGTAAATCCACATTTAACTACAGAACTCTGCATGGATATAAATTCTATCCTATGAACATATGACAAAAGGATCATGATAAATTTTTACTTAAAAGAAAACTCAAAACACATTGTGGCACGTTCTCTGGCACTGCTGCTCTTCCACAATTCTAAATATACACATATGGTAGGGAAGGGATATGGGTGTTTGATTTGGTTTTTTATGGGGTAGAGGTGCTTTTTTTTTTGTTTGTCTAACTTTTGTGTTGTGTGTGTGTGTGTGGAAGGGGGGTTGGTTGTTTGTCTCATTCACATTGAAGGATTAAGAAAACCGTTTTCCTTGAGGAGTTGTAAGCTGTTATCAAACAAATCACACACAAATTCCTTCACCAACACCGCAAAACAAAGCCAATGATTTTTTCCTTGCTTTAACAATCATCACATGTAATAAGAAACACACACACTCAAATCAGCGGAGGTGGGGACATTCTCTGAGTAACACTGCATGTCTCTGCATGTCCACGAGGAGGACTGGAGGCCCTGAGGTTGACACACCAGTCCAGGCCCTTTGAAAGACTCGACATTCTACCTGAAACCTTTTCTTCTTTCTATCTGTTTCTCCGAACGTTAGATGTGATGTATGGGAATGCAGTTACAGGCAACACTAAATGGATTCCAACCCCTGCAAATTCTAACAGACACCCACTTCAGTGACTTTTGTGGTGGGAATATATCCTCCCAGGCCAGTTACTGCACTGGGTTAGACAGCTACAGCTCTTCCAGAAACTCTTTCAGTTAGGAGCCTCATGTCATGCTACAAGGGGAAGGGTTGCCATCTGACCTGACTTGAACATTTGATAGAAAATTGCTAATGTTATAAGGTGAGAGAACACACAAGAAAATGCATGTGGGAAAGGGAAGGGGGTGAAGGGCTTCAGCCTTTGCGTTACAGCCATAGCATTACAGAAGACTGGCCAGCAAAATCAGACTGTGGTACACTCTCGATGTCGCTTCAACGTATTTAAAAATTTTTTTTTTTTAAAAAGCAGACAGATACGCATCACCAAAATGCACAGCACACATGATGTGAAACACTCAACTTTTTTTTTTTAAGCCAACACTGCACACAACCCAGTCTCAACCAGGACTCGGTGTTAACAGCACAGCACAGCACAGCACTCTGTGACACACCTAGCAGAGGCCCCTGTGTCAGGGCTGTGTCTATGATGTCAGTGTTCTCCAGAGACTTCAGGTCCCCCAGGAGAGAACTATTACTTGCACCAGTGTTTAACTCACTGACAAGATCTCCAAACAAGTCTGGTTGCTTTTCTGCCTCTACAACAGAATTAGCACCCAACATGCAGAAAATTGTACCTACTTGAATCTGATAATTAAACAAACTGTTGATACTTATTAAATTTAAAAAAGAGAGAGAGAGAGAGAGGGAAGGAGGGAGAGAGAGGGGGGAGGAGGGCAAGAGGGGGAGAGAGAGAGAGAGAGAGAGAGAGAGAGAGTAGGTCTTACTGTACAGCACCAACAAAAACAAAATCGTAACATACCTCATGCCACACCAGTAACTGTTAATGTTGTTATAATTTCATTCACAATCATCATTAACAGGACCGTCAGGTTAAGGTAATCTCATACAGGCAAATATACATTCCAGGGAAACAAAAATTCTAACGACTGAATTCATTTTCAAGACAAGTCTTTTACACCGACAGGTGTGTGCACAGTGACAGGTCAGAGACTTTTACACACATCACCTCACACACACAAAAATCATGCTTCACATCCCTTCATGCACACAACTTCATTCCCACACACGCCTTTCCAACACACACACACACACACGCACACACACTCGTTCTCTCACACATGCCCACCCGCCCATGTGCATACATGCATGCACACACACACACACACATCTCTCTCTCTCTCTCACACACACACACACTCTCTCTCTCTCTCACATATACACACACACACACACTCTCTCTCACACAACACACACACACACTCTCTCTCACATACACACACACTCACTCTCTCTCTCACACACACACTCTCTCTCTCTCACATACACACACACTCTCTCTCTCACACACACACACACACATTCACACTCTCTCTCTCTCTCACACACACTCACACTCTCTCTCTCACACACACACTCTCTCTCTCCCACACACACACTCTCTCTCTCTCCCACACACACTCTCTCTCCTACACACACACACACTCTCTCTCTCACATACACACACACACTCTCTCTGCCTCTCACACACACACATTCACACTCTCTCTCTCTCCCCCACATACACACACACTCTCTCTCTCTCCCAATACACACACACTCTCTCTCTCTCTCAAACACACACATCTCTCTCTCCACACACACACACTCCTATCTCTCTCTCACACACACACACCTCTCTCTTCTCACACACACACTCTCTCTCTCTCTCACACACACCTCTCTCTCTCTCTCACACACACACACTCTCTCTCCTCACACACACCTCTCTCTCTCACACACACACACACTCTCTCTCTCTCCACAACACACACACTCTCTCTCTCACAACACACCACTCACACTCTCTCCTCACATACACACACACACTCTCTCTCCACATACACACACTCTCTCTCTCTCACACACAACACACTCTCTCTCTCACACAACAACACACTCTCTCTCTCTCACACAACACACACTCTCTCTCTCACACCACAACACACACACACTCTCTCTCTCACACACAACACACACTCACCTCTCTCTCACATACACACACACTCACACTCTCTCTCACATACACACACACACTCACACTCTCTCTCTCTCACACACACACACACTCACTCTCTCTCACACACACACTCACACTCTCTCTCTCACACACACACACTCTCTCTCTCCCACACACACACTCTCTCTCTCTCCACACACACACTCTCTCTCTTCCTACACACGCACTCACTCTGTCTCTCACACACACACACACACATTCACACTCTCTCCCCCACACACACACACACTCTCTCTCTCACCCACACACACACTCTCTCTCTCACCCACACACACTCACTCTCTCTCTCACACACACACACACACTCTCTCTCTCTCACACACACACCTTATCCACCTGCACAATCTATCTCTCTCTCTCTCTCTCTCTCTCTCCTCCACCCCCCTCACACACACACACACACACCACCACACCACACACACACACACAACACATATAATTATTAGGGAGAGAGAGAGAGAGAGAGAGAGAGAGAGAGAGAGAGAGAGAGAGAGAGAGAGAGAGAGATGTTGGTTTGAATGCGGGTGTGTCCTTATCACCAAGTAGTGAATGGACATTAAACAAAAACAAAACAAAACACACACACACACACACACTCCCCACACACACACACTCTCTCTCTCTCTCTCACACACACACACACACACACACACACCTTACCCACCTGCACACAATCAATCACTCTCTCTCTCCTCACCTGCCTGAGGGGGTGGAACAGCAGCAGCAGCAGCAGCAGCGGAGGCTGGGACAGCACCGGCCAGGCCAGGTGTGCCGGGGCCAAAGCTGCCGGCCCGCACCTTGCTGGGCATGAGGTCAGGGGGCAGGGAGGGGGGCAGGGCCCGCCCCACCCTGCCCAGGTCAGACAGGTGCATGGCGATGCAGAACTCCTCGCACGTCAGCTTGCCGTCGCTGTCCACGTCCGACAGCATCCTGGGGATGTTGCACACACACGCGCGCGCGTGGAAGGTGAGAGGGTATTTTTTTATGAGAGGGAGAGAGAGGGAGGGCAGGGGGGGAGGAGGGAGGGGGAGGGAGGGAGGGAGGGAGGGAGGGAGGGAGGGAGGGAGGGAGAGGGGGGGGGAGGGAGAGGGGGGAGAGGAGGGGGAGGGGGGAGAGGGGGGAGGAGAGAGAGAGAATTCTGTTCTCAAAGTATGTTAATACAAAGGGAATGGGAGACGTCTTTTATAGGTTAGTTTGTTTTTTTTGGTTTTGTTTTGGGGTTTGGGTTGTTGTTTGTTTGTTTGTTGTTGTTGTTGTTTTGGGGGGGAGGGTGAGAGGAGGGTGCTTTGTGGTTTGTTTTTGGCTGGGTTTTTTTAACACCATTGAAATAATAAAATCACAGAAAATGTACATGAATCCAGAAGTTAACATATTTTATTTACATGAATATACTACAAAGAAACAAACAAGTAAGCAAGCGAAACAAACAAACAAACATCATTCTCACCAGATTTGTGCCAGAACAGGCTGGGGCAATCCTGACTGCATCAAAATTCCACGAGCTTCAACACCTGCAAGCAATTTACTTACGTCCTTCAACATTCTATTTAGTTATGGAAAAACTCCCAAACTGAAGAAAAAGTCCACATCTTGCACAATATTAAATCATTTCTTCAAAGAACAATATTGTGAATAGTATAAAACTGAAATGTTGAAACCTAGAAATCAAAATGGTTAGAACTGCAACTGATGACAATGCAAAAGGCAGAAAATAATACCCTCTCTCAAACATACTAGCATACTTTATCAAGTAACATACTTCTAACCTGCATACATAGGCATGCATGCACACACGCTCACGCATGCACACACGCTCACGCACGCACACACACACACATGGTTACAGCTATATCATAGTTCCCTTTTTTTTTTTTTTAATTTAAAATATTTTCACTGTTATTACTCTTTCACCATTTCTGTGCTATGTATTTAACTCAATTTGTAGTAGCTAAGAATTTTATTGCATACATCCATCAACAAGACTCCCTGGCTCTAATCTAATCTCATTTATACTGAACAGATATAACATTGAAGACTACTGCGCATGCATGCGCGTGCCCACACACACACACCACTACAGCAACAGAGCAACACTGACGCTCACCTGTGAGGAAGCCTCGCTTGTTTCTATCGTGTGAGTTGAAGAGCTGTGTGTACTTCAGTTTGCTGGCGTGTGGCATGGTCCAGCCTGTCCCCACTCCACTGTCACACACACACACACACACACACACACACACACACACACACACACACACCACATACACACACACACTCTCAATTTCAACAGTCAGAAACTTGTATAAACTAAAATATCTCTCTCTCTCTCTCCCCCTCTCTCTTTCTCTCTCTCTCTCTCTCTCTCTCTCTCTCTCTCTCTCAAAATATACATGTACACTTATGCACCCATTCTCTCTCTCTCTCTTAATCTCCCTCTCACACACATACATGTATGTGCGTATGCAAACATGCATGCACACACACACAAGAAGCAATTTGTTCTTAGATAGATGGCTTGATGAAAAAAAGCAAATGCATTGCTTATTCAATGTACCATCTGGAAATAAAATTTTGACTTGACTTGACTTGACACACACACACTCACACACTCAGGAGGACAGGATAGTTTGTAGTTAGAGTGATGCATTCATTATCTGCTGACTTGGGTTCGAATCTCATTCAAGAGGAGTTTTCCTCTGGAGTTTACATCAGTGCCAACTCCACTCTCCCCAAAACTCCTTTGGATTAGACTATAAACTGAGGTGCCATGAGTGAACACACTCAGAACATCTTGCGCAAATGTTTAATAAACCAAGGTGCCATGTGCGAACGCACACAGAACATCTTGCGCACACGTTAAAACGTTCCACTTTTCAGAAGAGTAGGCCAGTGTGTGCTGGTGGGAATGGATGATAAAATTTACAAAACCGCATGCACACGGGGACTGGATGTAAACAAAGCACATGAGTGCTTATTTCATTATCCTTGAAATAAAAGAATGAAAATTGAATAAATAAACACACACACACACTCACCTTGCATGTTGGGCTGGAGGCACTGTCATTCCTGCAACAGGCAGCAGACAAAAACACAACCTGCCATCATTCCCCAGTCTGAAACTAGCCACAGCAACACTGGTAATGCCACCAAAAACACAACCTGCCATCATTCACCAGTCTGAAACTAGCCACAGCAACACTGGCAATGCCACCAAAAACACAACCTGCCATCATTCCCCAGTCTGAAACTAGCCACAGCAACACTGGCAATGCCACCAAGAACACAACCTGCCATCATTCCCCAGTCTGAAACTAGCCACAGCAACACTGGCAATGCCACCAAGAACACAACCTGCCATCATTCACCAGTCTGAAACTAGCAACAGCAACACTGGCAATGCCACCAAAAACAACAGCAACAACAACAACGACAACAAACTAATTCTACACGAGCAACTGTGGTCCACTGGGTAGTGAAAAGAAATGACAACAGACAGTATCTCAGTTTCTACTTGTGAAATAAACAATCATGAAAACAAATGACCTAAGTTTCTCTTTCCACCAATGAAACAACCAGTGCTCTCTCTAAACTCTGGATCAGCAGCATGAATGTCATGACACACACACACAAAGTACAGAAAACATGGTGAGCACTAAGCTTGCCACAAAACATAAATATCATACTCACTCCCCCACACTTCTCTTTTCTCTGATGGAAAACTAGGATTTAGTCAATAAAGCTGAGCAGACTATGAGATTAACAATGTACAAAGGAAATCCTGTAATGCAATAAGCACAGAGTGTTATGCATGACAGAAAGGGAGTGTAAGAGCGTTGTGTATATATGTACACACACATGCACAAATGCAAACATGCATGCATGCACACACACATGTGTGCACATGTGTGTGCACACATACACACACACACTCATTCACACAACCACTAATGCATGGCTGCAAGCAAAGATGTTGCACACATACAGCAGTCACGCATGTTTCATTAAGCAATTTCTGATTAACACGAGTATGGTCGAGATAGTGTTAACTGTCACAATATGCAGCAGTCAGAATGAAACCATTATGCAGCAGTCAGAATGAAGGGATAAGTGTTGTTAACTGAGCAATATACAGATACATATTAACAAACACACAACAGCAAAAACAAACAGAACCAGATTTTTGTCAACATAAAAATCAACAGGAACAAGCAGCATATAGCTCATTATACCCCCAAATAAAAAGATACCAAAATAAAGCAGGGATATATGCTGAAACTTTTCTTTAAAGGCTTTCTAAAGCTTACCTTTATATGCATGTGAAAGTAAAGTGGCCTAAATGACAGGTTTCTTGCCTTTTTCATCTTAAAATAACAGGTTGTGGGTTAAAGTCATGATGATGCAGGATAATTTCTTTTTTCAATCTTGCAGATCAGCTTATGTGCTTACTTGCCAATGTTTTTTCTTTCATGGAGGCCTACACTTGCATGTAAGCAGAGATAAACTGTACACACTCAACGACCCAAAATTCATCAATTTTCTCAAGCCACTAACGAAAATTCTGGGATCTTTAGTGTGCATTACGTATCGTTACTGTTTACATGCATATGCACAATAACAAATCCAAATTCATGTCGATATTATGTCAATATGCAAAACTACCAGCATGCATCCAAGACTCCAGCAGAGCACTGGTTTATACATATCTTTACTGTCTGCTGTATGGTTTTCTTGGCAGATGTGAAGTGAAGTGTAAGGAACACTTTGCATGAAGTGTCGCCACACTGGGAAACTGAAAACACATTCAACACCTGACTTCTCTACAGGTACAGTATTCTTTGAGAGTCACTGGGCCACCACACTAAACCTTTCACGTGGCGCATCTTGAGCAAGTTGAGTCAAACCTGGCAGAGTGTACACGTCCTCTTTAGATACTGTAGACTGCGTGCTGGACATGTTTGAAGTTGTATATCTGTATGCTTGCTAGGTAGGCATAATGGGTATGTTTGTGACATCCATACCACTGGCCACAACAGGCCTACTCTTCTAATATGCAAAATTGGTACATTTTTAACTTGGGTGCAAGATAAATATGTGCATTTACAGATGGTAATTTGAGTTACAAATCCTACCTTCTACCATTCCCATTTAAAACAAAACAAAAAACAACAACCAAAAAAACACACCAAAACAAAAACAGAACGGAACAGAACAGAAGAGAGTCAACAGACTGAACAGAAGAGGTGAGAGATAAGACAGTGAGCGTACCCATGCCCTGCATGCCTTGAGCGGGCCCTATGCCATTGGCCATGAGGGGCATGCCGACAGAGCCGGTGGTCATGGTGGCTGTGCCCAGCGAGGCCTGGGGCATCATGCCCGGGACAGACATGGGCATGCCTGTGCAGCAACAGACAGACAGACAGACACCACGCACCAGGCAATAGTCGTGTACGTGCACGTACAGCAACCGTGAAACAAGACAGGTCAGTGACAGAAATACTCATGACAAATTAAAAAAAGGAAGAAGAAGCAAAGCAAACAAATAAACAAACAACATCCATAAAAAAAAGGAAAAAAAGAAAAAGAAAATAAAGAAACAAAAACTACCATGCATGCTACCTTTGTGATACTTGATGAACATAATCAGAGTGCTAAAACATGCAGCTCAGCACAAACAGTTATTGATACACAGCTGCAGAGCTCCACCGGTGTACTGGAATCTACTGTAAACATGCTGTTGGCGAAGCATCTGCTTTGTAAACTTTCTGTACCTATATGGTGTAGTAAATATGGACTGTTCTTTTTTCTGTGATAGCTCCTTGGGAAAATGAATGAACCAAACATTAAAGAAAGCCCTCAAGGGAGAACTTGCACAGAGAAAGGAAAAGAAGCTGATCAAAGCAAACACAGAACTCAATAGTGGATGAGACACAAGCAGCCCACTCTGTGCAACTGAACATAACAATAGCAGCCACAGAATGAACCAGGTGAGGAACAACTACAGAGGAAGGACCGGTCCAATGTTTCACAAGGAGCAGTAAGTTTTCAGGTCTATAAATACAACACACAACACTGCAAAACACATTACCCATATCCTTCTGAATGTATACCAACACTACGTTTACATCAGATCATACAGGGTTCACTCTTACACACGGGCCTACAACAAGTGTCTATGAAATCTGCACTAATGCTGACTAAGGAAAATGTCATGAAAGAAATAACGTTTTAGTTCCCGGGTTGTTGTTTTTTCTTTTCAACAAAAAATTGGTATTCCTTTTCTAACTCTTTCTAGTTACAAGTGTATAAATTTCAAATTAAAAATCTTGGAATGAAGAGAACAGAATGTAGCTTGACTCCAATTTCCTGGTTAAGATTTCTCAGTTAAGTAAAGTTTTGAATGTTGACACTTCTTCACTGAAGACAGAAAGGCGGAGCAAAGCTACCAGTTTTTAAAACAAGTGAAAATGATGCAGAAGTCATCATTCCCTCTTTCAAAATAGTAGAATAGAAAGCTCTCTTCTTAGCCTAACACCCATCTTTCAATTAATCCCACTTTTTCCTTTGACTAAATATTTGTCTTTCTACAATCCACTTTTAATCCTATTATACACTGTCACTGCAGTATTTCAGGCAGTTAGAAACTACCATGCACATATTTCAACCACACAAAGAGAAAGGACCTGCCATGCCTACATAGTATGAACTGTAATATTTCAGCTAAGTACAAAAAAAACAGATACCATGTATATGACATGATCCCGAATGCCTTCCATTCTGTATTGTAAGGGTATTTTTTCTAACACTTTAAATTGAAAAGGAAAGAGGAACCAGTGACCATGCACAGACATACTACAAACTCAAGCCTTCAGATAGCTCTCTAAGTATAATAGGGGGAATTGCCAGAGATTATTGACTCCTTCCCCCCTCCCCCCCACCACACTCCAATCTCTCTCATCTCTCTCTCTCTCTCTCTCCTCTCTCATCTCTCTCATCCTCTCTCTACTCTCATCTCTCCTAACTCTCTCTATGCTCTCCTCTCTCTCTCTCTCTCATCTCCCCTTCTCCAATAAAACCCCCACACACACAAAAAAAAGTCTTGTAAGCAATACAAATTCTAACTTGTGTCAGTGCGTGCTGTACTACTACAACCATACTCCATCTGCTACTACTACTGCTACTAATACAACTACTACCGCAATTTCTACTGTTACTGATATTACAACATTTACTTCTGCTTCTACTAAGTTACTTCTACTTCTAACAAGAATGACAACACTAAAATTTAAGAACAATCTATAACAATGACAAAGGAGTAGTTTGATAAAGTTTTTGGATAAACCAAATACCTGCTCTCTTCGACAGAAAACTATCTGTCATAATCATTCTAAATATATACAAACTACAAAAACATTATAAAAACAAAGATGACACTGATGATATTAATGATGATGATAATCAATAATGATGATGATGATGATGATAAACCAACACCAACAGAATATGTTTTCACAGAAACAAAAAGGTTTGTCAAAAGCTTGTGAAAACATGCCAGAAGTAAGTCAGATACTTTGGATATAAATAACAACTGTTTGTGAGCAGAAGTAAAAGTATACACAAGAAAAAAAGATTATCTGATGTATATACAGAGATACACAAAATCTGACAGAATATGCAAATATATGAAATAGAATGAGAAAATATTATATTAAGTCCAGCTGTGTACAGTTTTTATAAGATGTAATACACTGACACTCAGATTATGATATAAAACCAAATAACAACAGCATGTTCTCAAAAAGGCAAATTTCATTAAAAATATTATTAATGTGGCCAGTCTATACTTTTGCAATGCAAATAATGATTTTATGAAGAGCACAAACTCTGACAAAACAAACAAAAAGGGGAGTGGGAAAAAAAATCAAACAGAAAAAACACAGAAAAAAATAACAACAATCAACAAAATTAAATCTATCTAATATATATATATTTATAAATTAAAAGAAACAAATCAAATATTTCCTGAAAACAAGATTTTTTTAAAAAATGCAATAAAGTATGAACAGAACAAAATCATACACACATGCACACACACGCATACACTCACTCACCCATAGGGGGATTCATGGCAGGAGCGATGCCCATCACGACAGGCTGTCCCATGGACATAGGCCCGGCCTGCATTCCGAAAGAGCCCATGACTGGACTGGGGGCGGCCTTGAGACTGACCGGCAACACCTTGGGCAGCTCATAGCCCTGCAGCTTCTTCTTGATCAGGTGCATGGCCACCGAAAACTCCAGCTTGTCCATTTTGCCATCTCCGTTCATGTCTGCCAACGTCCTGTTTATAACAAGACCTTTCTTGTATTATTTCTGCTACACGACTTCAAAAATAATCTTTAGACTTTTATACAAAAGCTAAGTGACTGTTGTGGACCATAATGTCCATGTTTAAACTTAAAAGCTAAGAAAATATCATGCTGCAGTTTTATGGACTTAGTATTCATTCTGATGATGTGCTGTGCTGTATCAACAAACACAAATGTCTCACTCTGATGATGTGTTCAGCTGCTTTAACAAGCACAAAAGTCAAAACCACAATAAAATGTTCAATCAATACTGGAATGTTTCCTCTGCCTGTTCTAAGAGCCTATTCATTAGATATCAGTAACTGCAAGACAGGAGCGATCAATAAAGCAGACAATGCACCTAACATTGAACATACACAACATTTTGAAGTCACACCACACTTCTCTGTGAGAAAGTCAAGTAGTTCTTCCTTAAAAGACTTTTGTTGTCACATTTCTTTATTTTTGTTTTGTTTGCATAATTGTATAAAAGCATAGTGTTTTTTTCCTACAGAATTTTGCCAGACACAACTCTTGCACAAACGCCCTTGCAGTTTTAATTTGGTCATTCTCTTTTCGTTTTCTGAACCATGATACTGATGGATAGAATTTTTCCATGCAGGCAGACGCAGTGTAAATCTGAAGATGCTGACAGTTGGGCAGGCTCCTCAGTATTAAAAAGAAACAGGCAGTAAACAACAGACTGTTTAATCTACTATACAACAGGAAGACGTTTCAACTCCAGGTACATTTTTTCACTTAGGCAGTCCAGTCACACACACACATGTAAATACTTGTATGTGCACACAATTTTATTATCAGCAATGCACGAACATACTCGCAGGTATAGTCTTGACCTATAATGTGTTTGTCCCTTTTTCTCCTTCCAATTCATCATGTCATCCTCTCACACTTCTGCCCCAAGGTGTGAAACAAATCAAGCACCATGATGTCGCTCTTCATAATAGATTTTATGTGTATATATGACATTGTGTGTTGCCCAGTGTGTGTCAGTGTGGACACAGGCAGTCAGTGTGTTGCCCAATGTGTCAGCGTGGACACAGGCAGTCAGTGTGTTGCCCAATGTGTCAGCGTGGACACAATCAGTGTGTTACCCTATGTGTCAGTGTGGACACAGACAGTGTGTTGCCCTATGTGTCAGTGTGGACAGTCAGTGTGTTGCCCAATGTGTCAGTGTGGACAGTCAGTGTGTTGCCCAATGTGTCAGTGTGGACAGTCAGTGTGTTACCCTATGTGTCAGTGTGGACAGTCAGTGTGTTACCCTATGTGTCAGTGTGGACACAGTCAGTCAGTGTGTTACCCTATGTGTCAGTGTGGACAGTCAGTGTGTTACCCTATGTGTCAGTGTGGACACAGGCAGTGTGCTGCCCTATGTGTCAGTGTGGACACAGTCAGTGTGTTGCCCAATGTGTCAGTGTGGACACAGTCAGTGTGTTGCCCAATGTGTCAGCATGGACACAGTCAGTGTGTTGCCCAGTGTGTCAGTGTGGACAGTCAGTGTGTTACCCTATGTGTCAGTGTGGACAGTCAGTGTGTTACCCTATGTGTCAGTGTGGACAGTCAGTGTGTTACCCTATGTGTCAGGGTGGACACAGCCAGTGTGTTACCCTATGTGTCAGTGTGGACACAATGTATTACCCTATGTGTCAGTGTGGACAGTCAGTGTTACCCTATGTGTCAGTGTGGACACAGACAGTCAGTGTGTTGCCCTATGTGTCAGTGTGGACACACAGTCAGTGTGTTGCCCAGTGTGTCAGTGTGGACACAGTCAGTGTGTTGCCCTATGTGTCAGTGTGGACACAGTCAGTGTGTTGCCCTATGTGTCAGTGTGGACACAGTGTGTTGCCCTATGTGTCAGCGTGGACACAGACAGTCAGTGTGTTGCCCTATGTGTCAGTGTGGACACAGTGTGTTGCCCTATGTGTCAGTGTGGACACAGTCAGTGTGTTGCCCTATGTGTCAGTGTGGACACAGGCAGTGTGTTGCCCAATGTGTCAGTGTGGACACAGACAGTCAGTGTGTTGCCCTATGTGTCAGTGTGGACACAGACAGTCAGTGTGTTGCCCTATGTGTCAGTGTGGACAGTCAGTGTGTTACCCTATGTGTCAGTGTGGACAGTCAGTGTGTTACCCTATGTGTCAGTGTGGACACAGTCAGTCAGTGTGTTACCCTATGTGTCAGTGTGGACAGTCAGTGTGTTACCCTATGTGTCAGTGTGGACACAGGCAGTGTGCTGCCCTATGTGTCAGTGTGGACACAGTCAGTGTGTTGCCCAATGTGTCAGCGTGGACACAGTCAGTGTGTTGCCCAATGTGTCAGCATGGACACAGTCAGTGTGTTGCCCAGTGTGTCAGTGTGGACAGTCAGTGTGTTACCCTATGTGTCAGTGTGGACAGTCAGTGTGTTACCCTATGTGTCAGTGTGGACAGTCAGTGTGTTACCCTATGTGTCAGGGTGGACACAGCCAGTGTGTTACCCTATGTGTCAGTGTGGACACAATGTATTACCCTATGTGTCAGTGTGGACAGTCAGTGTTACCCTATGTGTCAGTGTGGACAGTCAGTCAGTGTGTTGCCCTATGTGTCAGTGTGGACACACAGTCAGTGTGTTGCCCAGTGTGTCAGTGTGGACACAGTCAGTGTGTTGCCCTATGTGTCAGTGTGGACACAGTCAGTGTGTTGCCCTATGTGTCAGTGTGGACACAGTGTGTTGCCCTATGTGTCAGCGTGGACACAGACAGTCAGTGTGTTGCCCTATGTGTCAGTGTGGACACAGTGTGTTGCCCTATGTGTCAGTGTGGACACAGACAGTCAGTGTGTTGCCCTATGTGTCAGTGTGGACACAGGCAGTGTGTTGCCCAATGTGTCAGTGTGGACACAGACAGTCAGTGTGTTGCCCTATGTGTCAGTGTGGACACAGACAGTCAGTGTGTTGCCCTATGTGTCAGCGTGGACACAGTCAGTGTGTTGCCCAATGTGTCAGTGTGGACACAGACAGTCAGTGTGTTGCCCTATGTGTCAGCGTGGACACAGTCAGTGTGTTGCCCAGTGTGTCAGTGTGGACACAGACAGTGTGTTGCCCTATGTGTCAGTGTGGACACAGTCAGTGTGTTGCCCAGTGTGTCAGTGTGGACACAGACAGTGTGTTGCCCTATGTGTCAGTGTGGACACAGACAGGCAGTGTGTTGCCCTATGTGTCAGTGTGGACACACAGTCAGTGTGTTGCCCTATGTGTCAGTGTGGACAGTCAGTGTGTTGCCCAATGTGTCAGTGTGGACACAGACAGTGTGTTGCCCTATGTGTCAGTGTGGACACAGTCAGTGTGTTGCCCTATGTGTCAGTGTGGACAGTCAGTGTGTTGCCCAATGTGTCAGTGTGGACACAGTGTGTTGCCCTATGTGTCAGCGTGGACACAGTCAGTGTGTTGCCCTATGTGTCAGTGTGGACACAGACAGAGCCGCTGTGTTCATGGTGACACACTGGTCACTTCATGAACGGCCAGGGTTCCAGGTAATGACCACCAACACTGCCACTGCCTTGGTGATACTGGCCACTAAGTTTACAATATCCTCTCTATTCTACACAACTGACACATAAAGGGCACACACACAGTCACTGCCTTTATGATACTGGCCATTAGTTTACAACAACATCATATCTAATTTATAGCACACACACATACACTCTCTCTCTCAGATGAGACTATATACCGAGGTCCCATGTGCGAACGCACGCAGAACACCTGAAGCACACGTCAAAACCTGTTCTGCTTTTCAGAAGAATTGGACATTGTGTGCCGGTGGGAATGGATGACAACATTTACAAAACTGCATACACACAGGGACTGGATTAAAAAAAACGCATGAGCGCTTATTCCATTATCCTCAAAATAAAAGAATACATAAATAAATAAATGATAAATCTCTCTCTCCCTCTGTCTCTTTCTCACACACACACATGCACACAAATATAGGAATGGTTTTATAAGTATCCTGTAGAAATATTCACATCAAAACTAACACATAGTCCAGCCTCTGATAAGAGCTTATTTTCAGTCGTATAGGCTTTTCAAATTTGGGCAATAACTGTTACTGATAATAACTATTTCTTGTAGTATCTAATAATAATAATATACGGAATTTATATAGCGCTGAATCTTGCAAAACAAACAAATTGAAGCGCTTGCACTCAAATCATTTACCATCCCTTCAGTATACTTCTTCCTCCACTATGCAGTAGTGACCCTGTGCATCAGTCACACAGTCAAACTAATCAAACCAACCTGAAGGGCACAGTCAAACCCGAGACATTAACCAGCCTTCCACTTTCAACCCTAAAGGCACAGACTGACAGAGGTTCTGCCTTCCTTATTCACAGTAATCAAAACTGATTCATTAACTGACGGGTGTCTGTGTTCAACAAGTGTCAGTTTCAGTTACAGCTGATAAATGCTTGTCTGCCACTAATGTAACAGACCAAACTTCCATCCACAGCGGGCTTTTCTTTCTTTCCATTTTCTCTTTAAAAAAAAAAAGAAATTGTTTAGTTTCCAAAGTCCAAACCAGCATTGGGCCTCTCTTTTCTTTTAAATGTGATTTTTTTTTTTAAGAGTACAATCATAATTCATGAGTTTTACAGATTGTTTTAAAATGTAATGGATACTGCATGCTTCCTTTATTTTTTTTTCCTTTTCATTTCTGTAGTGGGATCTCTTTTGTATTTCACTATAACTTTATCTTCTCCCAAGTTGTTCCCTAATCAAACACGACATCACTCTGTCAGTTCTTTGTGACAGACCACTGACAGAGAGTGACTATTGCCTAATGTGTCAGTGTGGACACAGTCAGTGTGTTGCCCAATGTGTCAGTGTGGACACAGGCAGTGTGTTGCCCAATGTGTCAGTGTGGACACAGGCAGTCAGTGTGTTGTCCTATGTGTCAGTGTGGACACAGTCAGTGTGTTGCCCAATGTGTCAGTGTGGATGCAGTCAGTCAGTGTGTTGCCTAATGTGTCAGTGTGGACGCAGTCAGTCAGTGTGTTGCCCAATGTGTCAGTGTGGATGCAGTCAGTCAGTGTGTTGCCTAATGTGTCAGTGTGGACGCAGTCAGTCAGTGTGTTGCCCAATGTGTCAGTGTGGATGCAGTCAGTCAGTGTGTTGCCTAATGTGTCAGTGTGGACACAGTCAGTCAGTGTGTTGCCCAATGTGTCAGTGTGGACACAGTCAGTCAGTGTGTTGCCTAATGTGTCAGTGTGGACACAGTCAGTCAGTGTGTTGCCCAATGTGTCAGTGTGGACGCAGTCAGTCAGTGTGTTGCCTAATGTGTCAGTGTGGACACAGTCAGTCAGTGTGTTGCCCAGTGTGTCAGTGTGGACACAGACAGTCAGTGTGTTGCCCAGTGTGTCAGTGTGGACACAGTCAGTCAGTGTGTTGCCCAGTGTGTCAGTGTGGACACAGTGTGTTGCCCTATGTGTCAGTGTGGACACAGTCAGTGTGTTGCCCAATGTGTCAGTGTGGACACAGTCAGTCAGTGTGTTGCTCAGTGTGGGCACAGTCAGTGTGTCCAATGTGTCAGTGTGGACACAGTCAGTGTGTTGCCCAATGTGTCAGTGTGGACACAGTTCAGTGTGTTGCCCAATGTGTCAGTGTGTCCAATGTGTCAGTGGGACACAGTCAGTGTGTTGCCCAATGTGTCAGTGTGGACACAGTGTGTTGCCCAATGTGTCAGTGTGGACACAGACAGTGTGTTGCCCAATGTGTCAGTGTGGACACAGACAGTCAGTGTGTTGCCCAATGTGTCAGTGTGGACACAGTCAGTGTGTTGCCCAATGTGTCAGTGTGGACACAGTCAGTGTGTTGCCCAATGTGTCAGTGTGGACACAGTGTGTTGCCCAATGTGTCAGTGTGTCCAATGTGTCAGTGTGGACACAGTCAGTGTGTTGCCCAATGTGTCAGTGTGGACACAGTCAGTGTGTTGCCCAATGTGTCAGTGTGTCCAATGTGTCAGTGTGGACACAGTCAGTGTGTTGCCCAATGTGTCAGTGTGGACACAGTGTGTTGCCCAATGTGTCAGTGTGGACACAGTCAGTGTGTTGCCCAATGTGTCAGTGTGGACACAGACAGTGTGTTGCCCAATGTGTCAGTGTGGACACAGTGTGTTGCCCAATGTGTCAGTGTGGACACAGTCAGTGTGTTGCCCAATGTGTCAGTGTGGACACAGACAGTGTGTTGCCCAATGTGTCAGTGTGGACACAGACAGTGTGTTGCCCAATGTGTCAGTGTGGACACAGACAGTGTGTTGCCCAATGTGTCAGTGTGGACACAGGCAGTGTGTTGCCCAATGTGTCAGTGTGGACACAGACAGTGTGTTGCCCAATGTGTCAGTGTGGACACAGACAGTGTGTTGCCCAATGTGTCAGTGTGGACACAGACAGTCAGTGTGTTGCCCTATGTGTCAGTGTGGACACAGGCAGTGTGTTGCCCAATGTGTCAGTGTGGACACAGACAGTCAGTGTGTTGCCCAATGTGTCAGTGTGGACACAGACAGTGTGTTGCCCTATGTGTCAGCGTGGACACAGACAGAGCCGCTGTGTTCATGGTGACACACTGGTCACTTCATGTACGGCCAGGGTTCCAGGTAATGACCACCAACACTGCCACTGCCTTGGTGATACTGGCCACTCTCTAGACTACATGAGAATATGTGTGTGTGTACATGTGTGAAGGTGTGCATGTGTGTATGCGTGCGCATGCATGTGTGTATGTGTGTGTGTTTTGTGTATACACATGGCTCTATACTATCTTGGAAGGGGGGAGGGGGCTGTTTTGTTTCATAACCATAGAGACAGGGTGGGTTGTTTGGATTGTTTTTATTGGAAATTTCATATAAGTTAATGTTCAATTTTCTGGCTTTTGAAATTCATAAAAATGGTTTGTTTGGTGACGAAACAAGTAAACTCACCATATCTGTCCCAGAATCGGAGTTGCCAATCCAGACTGCATGAAAAAATCACGTGCCTGAGCACCTGTAACCAGATATAAAAATAAACAATTTTTGCTTTAATGGGGCAGCAGGGAGAACAATAAATCATTTAACAAAGATTTTTGCTTTCTTCTTAAACAAAACAAACAAACAAACAAAAGAAACGAGACCAACTGAAAAATGAAAACTTCAACAAGGAAAAACAACATTTTGTAAGTTCATAAATCCCTCTGACTAAAAACTGGCCATAAAAACACCCATTAAACAAAATCCAGGGACCAAGTTCAATTGTACAAAATGCATTTAAAAGAAAAGATAACAAAACACAACAAAGTGAAATCTTAATGAAAACAAGCTGATGCAAGAAATACCAACAAAGATTTTGTCTGCAAATTACACAACTCACCCCTTCCCTATAAAGATATGAAATCTGTAGCAACACTAATGCAGCACTCTGGTGAGTTTTACCAAACCACATCTGAATTCACAGCTTTTCCACAAAGCCATGCAAAACCTGAACAATCTGTCAGTGCCGCCATAATTAAATGTTAAGTGATGCCCATGCTGATCATTATCAACAATGATCGAACAGCTGCTCCACATCATGAAAGCCACAATTACTGAATGCATCATCTCTGAGATCTATGATATCATACCCATCATCCTTCCACAAGAGCTGAAATAACAGTATGCTCCCTCTGTTGGTAATGTTGATATGCCATACATCAACCTTACAAATTAATTTCCATTAAAAAAATATATAAAAAGCCCTTCCACTGTCATTTTAATCATGAAAGGAAGATGGACAATAACTAATTAAACAATTATCACAAACTCATCTGTGATGAGATAAAAGAGAGTGAGAGAGAGAGAACGTTTTATTGTGGGTATATGGATAAACCAGTGGCTTTTTTACACCAGGCCCTCATCAGAGAGAGAGAGAGAGAGAGAGAGAGAGAGAGAGAGAGAGAGAGAGAGAGAGAGAGAGAGAGAGAGAGAGAGAGAGAGAGAGAGAGAGCAAAGAAGAGCAAAGAAAAACCAGAACTTACCAGTGACAAATCCATTGACAGGTTTCAAGGCAAAAAACTGAGCATCATGTTTCGCTCTCTCCTCTCCGCTGATTTTCCAGGGATCTCCTCCTGATGCCATTGTGTTGATTTTACAGCTCTCTTCCCCACTGTAGTACTGACAGCCTGGAAAACCTGGAATGACGAAACATCCCTCTGTGTACATAATACATCAGTCATCAGCACATATCTCATAGCTGACAGTGTAGTACTAGTAGTGGAGGATGGAGGAAATTGCTCTCTCTCTCTCTCTCTTGGTTTCTTAAGTCATATTTTTGGGAACTGATTTTTATTGTGGTAGTTGTGGGTATACATTAACATTTCGTTTTTTTGTGTTACTTATTCTTCTCACTAAAATACTAAGCAGTTTGGCAACTCCCCTTCATGTATGGGCCAATGGCCTTTTTGTGAATAAATCTTTCGAGTTCGAGTTCGAGTTCGAGTTCTCTCTCTCTCTCTCTCTCTTCTCTTTTCTGAACTGTATCAAGTTTTAATAAACTGGGCAAGCTTGTAACTTTGTAAGAGCTTGAATCAATTCACAACACTTATCATTGGAGCCGAAGGAACATGGGGAGATGAGTGACTGTTCTGAGAAGGAAACACTAAAGATTCTGTAACTGTCAGGCAACAAAAAAAAGCATATTAATTATTATACTTATAAATAGTATTAAGTATGGATCCCACATTGCCAAAGGAAGGTGTGCTCAGTAAAACAATGACCTATGGAATGTATCATGTAAAAGTAGTGTTAAGGGGAATTACAGCATTCAGAGTTCGCAACTTTTCCAGTTTCAGTTATGCATGCCTGCATAAAATTATTTAAATGCATGTACAAGATTATATTTTAAAATTTTCCAGTTTCACTTTTTTTCAGCAAAGAAAAAACAGTAGAATTGTCAAGAAAAGGGATATGGAATTCAAATCACCCCTAAAACTAGTAAAATTAAAACTATTTAAGTACTTTTGTCAAATTCTGTTTCAGTGTTTGCAGATTTTTTCCCCCAGGTCAGGCAAATACTGGTCTACAAAAATCACTTAAACATTTTGAAAAAATCTCTTGCACAACAAATTATATGGATTTAAACAAATCCTGAGATTTTCAACAAGATTTTATGCAAAGGAAGAATCTTGCTAGAAGGAAAAACAGAATCCCCCCCAAAAAAAACAACAACAACAACAAACAATTGTTTAACATCTGAAAGCAAACTGAACTCATTAGTATTACTTAAATCAACTTAAATTTTACATTGAACATTTTTTTATACAATCTACAATCCAGTTCACAAAGATGACTCAAACAAGAAATTTACTCATGAAGTGGGGAAAAAAGTCATGTGCAGGGAGAATAATAAGAAAAAAATTATAGTTAAAAAATCAAAACAAAAAACCCCCGAGAACACATGACACACTTGAATTGAACATTTCAACAGAACGCTGCAAAAAAGAAAAAAAAAAGTTGTGCAATAGACACACAAGGTGATAAAAATAATAATCACTGTGAATGTGTGATATCTTGACTGTGAAGGACAACACATTTCCTCAGTTTCCTGTCAGCAGACAAGTGTCCCAGGATATCTGCTTTATCATGAAATCCGGTTATCTGTTGGTTTTGTGTTTTACTTAAACCATGAAACGTTTTGATTTTTTGTTGGCTTGTTTTTGTTTGGTTAGGGGAAAGGAGGATCATTATCATTTATTTTTATATTATTATTTTTTGCTGCCTCATCTTCAGTGATGTCCCCATCCTGCTCCTGCCATCATGCCGCTTTTCCCAATCTACCCGCCACAGCCATACTCAAATTCGTTATGTCTCATGCCTAGGGTCAGAAGTCCACAAGGAGCCTACCAATATCAGCCCGCTGTGGGGCCACCAGCCAGTAGGGCCCTGCACTGCTGTGGGGTCACTTAAGTGGTGTTCAGTGGTGCCTGTTGTGGGCTAACATATGCAGGACACCACCTACTAAGCCCCCCTACTAACAACACTCAACAGTATTAGCTCAGTCGCAGAGCCAGACTGAGTGAGTTGCCCACCTGAGGTGGCAACCACCATAATGATAATGTCCCTCCAACGACCGCCCCCCCTGAACCTCCAACCCAAGGTCTTTGACACAAACTCACCACAGGCACAGAACTCAGAAGTGCATGGGGAAACCAAATCTGAGGTCACCATGAGCCTAGAGCAACTGGGAACACCGAATGAGAGGGATTTTTTTAATTGCATGATGATCAATGTAATGCTGCTGCTGTGGAGGTGCAAGTGCTTTGACTTTGAGACTACTTGACAGAGTTGTGTATGTTTGTCCGTCGTGTCTGACAATGACCTCCAAAACAGCAGAGAAGGCAGCTGCTGTTTTGGAAATTGGGCAGAAATTTGATTATAGTGGAGATGCCTTGCCCACAGTACATCCCCACTCTCTCGGCCAAGTGGGCATAAGGACAGTCAGCGTTGGAGATGTTCTCCAAAGGCCAACCAGCCCCCAGGGCTGCAGCACATAAGGGCTGTGCAAGTGACAGACTTGTACTCTATGCTTACTATGATAATTACTGTATATATCCCAGCATAAACCAGGCCCAAGAGATACAGGCACCTGCAGTGTTGGTCAAGTAATTTGAGCAACACTCTCAAACTCGCATCCCTAAACAAAGTGGATGAAGCTTGACTGTGACTGTGAGGTCCCAGTCTTCCCAATGAACCCACAGCACACCACTCTGGGTAGGAGCAGGCCAGAGTCCAAAAAAATCCCTATGACTCTTAAGGGATTTGAACCCGCGATTTTCCAGTCCCAAATCAAACTAACCACTGTGCCATGGCGGCTGGTGGGGGAGTAATTTTTATCTTTGGGGGTGTGGACCCAAGCATTATCTTGAAGATGAAATTGTTAATTAAAATGTTTTTTAATAAACACCACAACAGTGCTGGATTACATTGCCACATTGACTTAATCAGTTTCTGTCAAACAATCTAGTATCAGAATCCCGACATCTGCTCACCAACTAAATATTAATTAATATTATATAGTCTATGTCTTTTTTTTCTTTTACCACTATCCCTACGCAAAGGAAGAGAATTCCTCTTTCCCAGTACATGTGCACTGTGCGCACTTATATGGAACTGTAACCCAGTAGTGGGTGACGCTGAGGGAAGGGTTAGTAGATGGTTAGTTACCCTATAGCGGATTACCCACAGGGAAAAGGATTTAAACATTTACTACAGAACTTGGTAGTAATAAGTAGTAGTATGAACTATGATCACACTTCAATTCATAGCAACATAAAATTGTGAAATGAAATTTGTGGGAAGAAAAAAACTTTCCCTCAAAACTAAGTTTGAAGTCATATTTGGTGTGGAGAAAGACCTTGAAAAGTATTTCACACATTGACTTAAGCATCATGAAACTCTGAAAGGATCGAGGATAAAAACAAAACAATTTGCGTTTGTTTACAAAAGATCATATATATAGCTTTATAGCTCTATAATCTATATTCTTCAGTTGATGTCACAAGGAATGTAGATACATGTTTACATCTTTCCTGCTGCATGCTGCTAGGCTAGATTGATAATGGCCACTATTCTTCTTCTTCTATTTTTGTCATGTTTCTCCCAGGGGAGGTTTGACATTGATGAGCCTTCTCCATCTCTCTCTGTTTTGAGCTTCCTCCTTATCTATGCCCCATTCTCTAAGATCATCTGCAATACAGGTAGCCTAGGTTTTGCTAGGTCTTCCCTTTGGTCTCTTTCCATCCACTACAAAGTTCATTGCTCTTTTTATGATGTGGTGGTCTGCTCTCCGTTGAACGTGCCCAAACCAGCGCAGTCTATTGCTACTACTGTACTAGCTACAGACTTCAGATCATCAACTTTGCACATTCTCCATAGTTCTTTATTCGTGATCCTGTCTTCCCATTTGATCTTTGTCATGTGTAGCGTAGCATTCAGTTTTCACAGCTCTTCAACAAACGTTCGACGGTTTTGTGAAAACCCATGTCTCCAAACCATACAGGAGAACAGGTCTAGTGCAGGCCTTGTATATCAAACAGCGTCTCTCCAGTGGGATTTTCTGATTTCCCAGCAGACTTGCCAATTCTTTCCATTTCTTCCAAGCAATCGCAATCCTGGTTCTGACAGCTAACTCTGATTTTGCTTCGCAGCTCATCATCTCTCCTAGGTAGCAGAATTCGTCTACCACTTCTACCTTCCCTTGTTCACATTCTAGCTCCTTCTTTCCTGCATCGGTATTGTCTTCACGCTTCTTATTCATACAACTGGGGTAGACAAATACTCTGTCCTTCTTCTTCAAACTTTTGAGCTTTGAGCATCTTTTGTGACACCAATATTGACAGTTCGAGCATTTGATCGAATTCCTACACCTTTGTGGCAAACACTACACAGGTATTTGCCTTGCTCTCTATGTGTTCTGTGATCTTTATAATGGCCACCATGTATAATTAAATTTTAAAAGTATCTTTAGTTTAGTCCTATAATTTTCACTTTTCAGAGAAAATCAGTTTTGACTACAACCAAGCAAAAGTACAAAGCCACATCAACAAATAAATAAATCTAGATCTAACATAGAAAACATACAGGTGGGGGTGGAGGTGAGGTATGGTCTTCTATCAAACATAAGACAATTCCTGACAGATCAGGCAGTGTCAACTTATGCAAGAATTGTGCCCCAAATCAATGAATGCCTAAAAATAAAAACAACTCACCAAAGGTATGCTTAAGTTATAATGTGAAAGCAACTAGCCAATGAATTGTCTCCAACTTTTTAAAGTAGCAATAATGTTGCTACCAAACCATATCTGCCTGCATTCTTTCAGGTCACAGCAAAGTATAGTAACACTGAAAGTAAATTTTCATGCACATGTGAATTGTGATGCTAGTTTGGTTTTTTTGTTGTTTTTTTACCTTACCACATCACCAACCTACAGTTAATTTGTTTTTTATTAGCTTTTATTAACATAAGTTTTTTTTATATGAAAAGAAACAGCTTATCAGAGCTACCAGATTCACTGCTCTTATCTGTTGCTTCATCTACCACTACATCAGTACATTGAGCGCTTTGATTTGTCTTTGCACGATATAGAGCTATATAAATTCCATTTATGATGATGTGATACTACATCACTAAATAGTACATGCTGGTTGGGTTTTAGATCAGCGACAATCTGTCAATTTTTAGTTTTTGTACCAATCTACCCTATAATAATTTCTTTTTCTAAGTAAAACAAGTGTCTTATTCAATAAAGGTGGCATAAAAGTTAAAACTCCTTCACAGTTACACACAGTATGATTAGTTTGTTGACAGGAATCTGAGCAAAGGTAGGCCTATTATAAATTACAATTTCTATTTTAAGGATTTATAGTTTAAATATCATATGTGCTTTGATTTGTTGTGTATGTTTTCCTAATTTTTACAAGTCATTAAACTATTTCCTACTTTTACCTCACTTTATCAACAAGTTTATGCTGTGCAGTGTGAATAATAGAATACATGCTGCACCTTATCTTTGAACTTACTTAAGTTAATATTCCTAATGTTCTTAGACTCAACTCTCAAAACACTGGAATTTTCACACCAGCTTATGATGCTATGCCAAAAAGAACCAACCTGGTCAATATTCTTACTCAAAGGCCCAATGAACTAACAACGTTATTATCGATCTGGCGTCCTTTCCCACAACCGGCAAGCTTTTTATGCATCCGACTGACACGACGTGACAGTCCATCGTTGCCAGTGACTGGGGGTGTTTCCACTAGGAGCCTATAGGCCTATGCCTACATGTATACGATCTGACCGTATTTCTCAGAAGTCATCACAGGGTACACCCAACAGACAAAAAATACAGCCATCAATTGGAAAAAAAATTCTCCCATGCCAGCTGTCTATGTCTATTTTCCATTATATCTGTTTACTAAGCATTTCACAGCTTTAGCATATTCCTTCCCGAGGAATGTTGGACTCGGGTCGATTCTTTTGGTTCGCGAATTTGACTTGACACTGTCACCCTAGGACACATTTTGAGGGTTGAAACCCGGCATGCTTGCAGGATAAAGAAATGACATAATGCAAAAAGTGACAAACAAAAATGAAAGACGTGCACACAAAACAGCAAACATACACATTCACCACCTACTTGTTCGTGGGTTAATATTTTGAAGCTATGTCGCGAATTATTATGCGGCTCCAATTTTCTCCATTGCTGTCTGCATCTAGATGATGCATTATGGGTAAAGGGGCGTCACAACAATACCGGAAGTAAACTTTTCAGAAAGAAGTCTGCTCAAATTCGGAGATCTGTAGATTGTGAAACAGTTTTGCTTTTCTCTGAGTGAGGATGCGGTGTGTCCGACAAAAACAAAAAGCAGAAGGGGGTGCAGCAAGTTTCTTTGTGGCTGATGTATGTAGAGTCTTATTTTTACGTCTTATCTCAAAGTCTTCTTGGGAAACCTGAACTCTCTCTCTCTCTCTCTTCTCTCTCTCTCTCTCTCTCTCTCTCTCTCTCTCTCTCTCTCTCTTGTGTGTGTGTGTGTGTGTGTGTGTGTGTGCAATTGCTCAGTTTGTATGCATGCATGTATCATTGTGTGATGTACTGATGACTGATGTAATTCCTTTCTCAGTTTCTGACAGTGATTTGTTTGGGGGAGAGGGTGTTTTGTTTTTTAAGCATAACATGACATGATGTGACTCCTACAGTTCTAGCATAACAGTTAACATCCTTTTTCTTGGTTTTTGAAAAAAATCCAAGATATTTACACTTTGTTTACAGTATGTGGTGTACAGCACTTAAGTTATAAATAAAATATGTTTTAATTATATCTCGGCAGATGACTAGCTTAGTATAGTCGCTCTACCAATTGCATTTGTTTGAAAATTGTAGTTTGTTTTTATGGTTGGGTTTTTTGTTTATCCAATACTCAATAGACTAATACTGGATTTCTTGAAAAGAAGTTACTTTGATAACTTACTTTGTTAACACAAAATATGCTTGGTGGGCAGACTGTTTTAATAACTTACAAGATATAATGTTTATAAATGACAAAAATATCCAACAATGTGACAAATTGTGCAGGTATATTGCATAGTATGAATAACTTTAAAAGCCCTCACTTTGTATCTATAGGCTAACAGCTGTCATATAATTTTCTTTCTGTAACTGTGTAACTTGGTTTTTTAATCAGTATCACAATCATGATACCATCTACACACACACATGTTATTTCTTTTTAAAAGCTGTGTACATTCTGTTTACAGGTGGAAGTACCTTCTGTGAAGGACAATGAAGTTCTGGTTCAAGTGAAAGCCTGTGGACTGGCTCCAACGGACAGGAAAGTAGGACATGATTATGATTGGACTGTACATCACACACACACATATATGTACACACACATGTCATCTAATATCACTTAGAGTGAACAGACATAAAACTGAAGACAACAACAACAACAACAACACACATATGCTTATGTACACCATATGCTTATGTACACACACACACACACACACACACACACAAAACACACATCACACACACACACACATGCACAAACACACATGAACGCAAGCACATGGATTTGACTTGCCATGTCAGGAGAGAAAACAAAATAAATGCTATTTTGTGACTAAGAAGATCCAAGTCCTCCCATTTCACCTGACATATGGTTGTAAAACTTTGCAGTATTCATGAATAACAATGAGTTCTTGGGTGTTAACTTACATCTATCTTAGTAAATTGAACTGGAGATTTTATTCACAACATGATACATTAATAGACAAAGCAAATAATAAATAGAGTTTATTGAAAAAGTTTGTATGGATCTACGGGCCATTTTTGTCATAACAAAAGTGCACTAGCAAATTTGTGTTTTATTCTAGTTTGTGTTTTATTCTAGTCTCTCAGTCAGGCATTGAACTTGTGTCTTTCTTTTCCTTTCCTTCCCCTTCCTCTCTAGCTTGCTTTCTTTCTTATGCCATGTGCTGTGGAATTTAAGCAGGAAGTGTAACTGTTATTTCAGATTTTAAAGGAAATACAGATTGAGAATATGACAGAGGGACTGACTGTTGGTCATGACGTATCGGGCATGTGAAAGTCTATTGGATCTCGTGTGACGTCAGTGAAGGAGGGTGACTGAAGTTGTTGGTGAGTTCTTTTTTAAATTACTTTCATTGCCATGATTATCAATGAATCTTGCTCTGAATCAGTTTCCTTTGTTATTGCTGTTGTTTGAAGTTTTTTCTCAGCTTTAGTGATTAAAGTATATTCTTTTTGTACTCATCTTTATGAATCATTTTTTTAATTTTGTGCCAGATCATTCCTCTGTACAGTCAAAATACTAGTAGTCCATATCATTGTTAAAAAATATATATGGCGTACTAGCATAGTTATTCAAGCCATGCCCTTAGGTCACCAGTCACAGAAGGACCTGCCCTGCAACTGATTAATTTTGTAGCTTTGATTATCTTCTTTCCTAAACTTCTTGACAAGTCGAGAGGCATCACATTGGCATGATGAGTTCATGGTGAATCAGTTTGACATGGAAGAGGAACGATCTTTGCCAGGTTTGACTTTGGCACCTTGAATCTGAGAGAGAGCCCATCCCTCTCCAGGTCTGGACTTTTTGGTAGGGTTTATTCTGCAACATCAATCTTCATTTAGACCCGTAATTAATAGCGTGCAGGTTGCATGCATGCTGGGTATGTCTCCTCACCATACCAGCTATACTATGGCCCATAGCTGCTTCTGCAGAAGCTGGATCAGGTTTTCAACATGTGTGCAATGTGTTGTGTGTGCAATCACACATGGAGCCTCTGTTCATCAAATACAGGCAACCTACAGTGATAGCAGACTTCTCAGCTCAAAAGTATGATGTTGACTTCCTCTTTTTTATTGAATGCTCAGACAGCAACTATTATTGTCTGTCATATGAACTAAAATGCAATGCGCTACTGTGAAGTGCCTGACAAGTCAGGCCCAGTGCATCTGACTTTGGCATGGGAGAGAATTGTTATCTTTTAAATCTTTCTGAAAAAAAGCTAGGAGAATGGACCAAGAAGGCAGAAAATAGACAAGAAGGAGGTGACAGGAAGGAAAGGAACAAGGCAGAAACAAAGAGAGGGATAGAAAAGAGGGAATTCTTAGTGCAGAAGGTTGGGATGCTATTTATACTGACAGCTCCCTGGCATGCCCACAGGGAAAGATGTTGAATAAGTTGTTTGTTATTTTAGCATGTTTTTTTTACATTTCTACAGGTGTCCTACCACTTGACAGTATGACGTCAGGTTGTGGGGAGTTTTGTGTCTTCAGGGAATTTGATATTGGTGAGTGCCTGAAAGAAGATGTGTGTGTCTGTTCATGCGTCTGTATCTGTGCATCTTTTATCTGTATGTATGCATGCGTGCGTGCGTCTGTGCATGCGTGTGTGTGTGTTGTGTGTGAATTTTAATGCATGTGTGTGTGTGTGTGTGCATGCGCGCGCTAAAAAACGTTCACAGATCATTCTTGTACACTTATCGTCTTAATTCTCTCACAGTGAAGAAGCCCCACCACGTCAGTCACGAAGAGGCAGCAGCGGCTATCGGAGACGCGTTCGAGCCTACACAGCCCTGCATTACCACATGCACGTGTGTGCCGGGGACACGGTTCTCATCCTGGACGGGGGCACGCCGGCCGGCAGTGTGTGCGTCCAGCTGGCCCTGCTCTGGGGGGCTAAGGTGAAGGACTTTTGGGATTGGAGTGTGTGTGTGTGTGTGTGTTGTGTGTGTGGGTGTGTGTGTGTGGGTGGTGTGTGTGTGTTGTGTTGTATGTGTGCGTGTGTGTGGATGTGTATGTGTGCGTGTGCGTTGTGTTTGATTTTATTTCTTTTATATTTATTCTTTTCTATCGAGGATGATGGAATAAGCACTCATGTGCTTTTTCACATCCAGTCCCCGTGTGTATGCGGGTTTGTAAATTCTGTCATCTGTTCCCACCGGCACACAATGGCCTACTCTTCCGAAAAGCGGAACAGGGTTTAACGTGTGTGCAAGATGTTCTGCATGCGTTTGAACACGGGGCCTCGGTTTATAGTCTCATCCGAAGTTGTGTTGTGTTGTGTGTGTGTGTGTACGCGCGCGTGTGTGTTTGTTATTATTGGTCATTTTGTTAAGGAATTGGAGCTCTACATCTACTAGAGAAGCTCCAGGGATATATAATTGTGGATCGGTGGTCTAGAGGTAATGTGCCTTCCTAGAAAGCGAAAAGTCCAGGTCGGAAGTGTGTGATGGTTCAATCCCTGTTTGATAAACTTTTTCCCCTTTCATTAGACCATGAGTGGTGGTCTGGGTGCTAGTCTTTTGGATGAGATGACAAACCGACGCCCTGTGTGTTAATAAAAGTATTTAATGCACGTAAAAGAACCCACAGCAACAAGAGAGTTGTCCCTGGCAAAATTCTGTAGAAAAAAACCCACTCTGATAGGGAAACAATTACAGTTGTTGACAGGAAAACAAAATACTAATAGGTGGCGCTGCTCATGTGGCAACTCGCTCTCCCCAGGGAAAGCAGCCCAAATTTTATGCAGAGAAATCTTCCGTGACTTAAAGTGGTATGAAAATAAAAAAATTGGTGAATTTTCAGCAGCAGCAACATCATCATCATCATCATCATCATCATGCATCATCAGCAGCAGCAATAGCAGCAATAGCAGCAACACCATAACCACCACCATTTTCAACAAACTTGTTAAACTACAGTGGCTCTGAATGTTTAATTCTTACCATGATCGTGACAATTTTCTGTAATTTCTTGTCATTTGAAATACAAGCGAGAATTGAATATGGCTTGGCCTTCCTGGTCATTGACATTTCATCAGCATGTTTAATTCTCACTGTGAAAGAGATTAATCTGTTGACAGGGTTTTCCTCCATTTTTTTCTCACTTGAATTGAAAATGAAGAAATGAATAGATGGCTTGGTCTTCCTGGTTGGCTCTAAAACTGGTTTTATTAGCATAGAATGCGAAACAGTTCTGTTGATTAGATATTGAAGACTTGGTTTTACATTTTATTTTCCTGTGGTGAATGTTTTTTTGTTGTTGTTTTTAAAAAACATTAATGGTTTTAAGTATGGCTTGTAATCCAAATGAGTTTCTCTGTTATTTGGATTTTAAAAAAACAGTGCTCATTCATATTCACAGTTGTTTGGGGTGGGATTTGGTGGTGGTTGTTTTTTTTTGTGGGTGGGGGGTTGCACTTATGCCTACTGTTGTGCAATTTTTTTTAAGTGTTCTTATTCATAGTTTTGTTGCTCTTATGCCTACTGGTTTAAAATTTTTTTAAAAACACATTGTTCTCTCCATGACCATATTGAACGTGTCACACCTAATATCAGCTGCTTTCTTTCAAGGGTAAAAATGTACCACAGTCAGTTTGATTACTTTTAAATGCTAAATTTCTTAAAAACGAAAAAACAAACAAACACAGTTAACTGGTTTTTTAGTCCTTAGCACCTGCAGAAGACAAATGCATGTCAAAAGAACCCAGCTTATTTGAAAATCCAAGTCCAGTAATTCACACCATTGGATAGCTAGAACACTGTGAGAAAGTGTTGACAGCTGGACCGCTGGCTAGAGTGGGTACAGACTGGGCAGAATGAATACAGTGTTGTGCTATCTTTTGGCAGAGCATTGTAGGTGAGAATAATAATGTTGTGTGTATGGTTGCAGGTGATGACAACATATTCATCATTAGCAGAGAAACAGTTCTTAGAAAGTTTTCATCCTACAGTTGGTGAGTATGTGTTGAGAATTGTTGAAAAATAGCTGCTCCTGAATAAACGAATACTGCATATTTAAAAATACATGCAAACTTTTTTTGTTTGTTTACTTTTTACAGACATATGTTTACACACACACTCTCTCTCACACTGATACACACACACACACACACACACACACACACACACACACACGCACACACGCACGCACGCGTGCTCAGAAAACATAAAGTAAAAGCTGAAAAAAGATGGTATCCTGATCTTGCCATATGAGCAAAGCTAATTGCTCTTCATTGTAATTTATCTTCGCTTTAGTCATAGACGTGACTATTCGAAAACTATCTTGAAACGTTCTTCAAGCATGCATTTTATATGTGCAAGGCTGTTGTTTCTATGTTTCGTAGATCTGTTTCTTACCCCACATCACAGTGGCACTGTTTCATAAATGGCAGGTAGTACATATCCAGTCTCAAAGTTCAGATAAAAATGCAACAACAGAAGGGGATGGTTCCAAATCTTCAATAGTGTCCCACAATGGTTTGCTAGAGTACAGGCTAGGTGAAGGTGGTGAAGAGAAGGGCATCCACAACTCATGATATGGATTTAGCCCAGCCCCCCCCCCCCCTCCACCCCATGAGCGTAAGAGAGTTATCCCTGGCAAAATTCTGTAGAAAAAAAGCCACTCTGATAGGGAAACAGCTTTGCAGACAGGTAAAGAGGAAACAAAATAATGGGTGGCGCTGCTCTCGTGGTGACACTCTTTCTCAAGGGAGAGCAGCCCGAATGCCATGCATAGAAATCTGCCGTGACTGAAAGTGGTATAAATAAATAAATGAATAAATAAAGACAGAAAGAAAGAAAGAAGAGCCAGGAAAAGCTTGCTATCATAAGGGGGTTTCTTGTCTGATAACTTTCTGCAGTCCAGCTCTCCCTGGTGTTTCTTTCTCTTTCTGTTGATCATGGGGCGGGGTCATTCAAAGAGTGGTCATAAATTCTGGTGAAGAAGAACAGGCAGGAGGCATGTTGGGCAGATTGGCAGGAGGGGGAGCAGAGAGATAGACAGTAAATCTGCATGAGAGAGAGGCCAGTTATTGCGACATCATGGTCAGCGGGAGAGTTGAGAGGAGAATGTCAGATATGGCTATAGTAGAGTTGTAGTGGGGTGTAAGTGTGTGTGTGTGAGTGTGTGTGTGTGTGTGTGTGTGACTGTGTGCGTGTGTGCATGCATGCGAGCGTGTATGTGTGTGTGCTGGCTTCTTGGCTCGTACTAATAGGTTAGTACACAAGGAGCCTGCAAAGTTCAGTGTCACCACCTTAATAGATAGAAACAAGAAGATTAATGTATTGTAACTAGATAATTTGGGTGAGAAAAAGATAAAATTAAAAAAGAACTTTTTCAAGTAACAAAACAGGTTTGACATTTTTGACAGATACTGAATAACTTTTTTAAGATACTTGATAACATCTCTTTTTTTGTTAAAGAAGCAGCATTGACATCATCCCACGCAGAGAAATCTCGTGACTTAAAGTGGTATAAATAAATAAATAAATAAATAAATAAATAAATAAATCCCAGTTAAGCAACTCTTTAACTTTTGTTGTCCACCGTTAAGGCAGCCACATTCCGCCTTTGGGGATGATGTCCACACACAACACCAGAGTGCATGCTAGGCATGTTTTTGTGTTTTGTTTTTTCCCCACAGGACCTCAGTTTATTGCCTCATCTAAAAGACTAGCATCCAGATTAGATAATAATGATAATGATATATGGAATTTATATAGCGCACAACTCATATAGTGTAATGGTTGGGGGAAAAGTATGGCATCAGAGATTTGACATTCTGCCTAAGTGGGAAGTCAGAGATAATGTTGTGGGGTGTTATGGTGATATGTTATGGTGTGTGATTCAGCTAAGCTGCTGCAGTTGAATCAGACCAGGGAGTTATGTGCTATGGTGTTTTATGGGTGTGTATTATTGTATGTTATGGTTACCTATTATTCAACTCAGATGAATCAGAATCAGAGAATCAGATATTTTGTTATGGTGTATTATAAGTATGTATTATTGTGTGTTGTGGTGTGTTGTAGGTGAATATTATGAATTGTTATGGTGTGGTGTACAGCTGGGGATGGGATAGCTCAGTGGTCAGAGTACTCGTTTTCCCCCAGCCAAGGTTAAGCAGCATTGAGCATGGTTACCACTTGGATGGGTGACCGTTTGCATGCCTTGTCTTTACTACAGTCTCCCAGTTCACCCAGCTGTAAATGGGTACCTGCCACTTGAGGGTCAGGGAAGGTAAAGCAGCGAGGGAGAGGAGATGGGCGCTGCCCTCTATATGCTGGCCCCTGGATAGGCTGAGGTGTGTGACGCCTCGCTCCCCTACATCCACATAGGCTATGGGGTCACCTTTACCTTTATTTTCTACAGCTCAGTTGATGGAGCTGAACCAGCGCAGCACTCTCCTGGTCAGCAGTGTGATGGAGGAAACAGGGGGAGTGGGGGTCGACTGCATCGTCGATAACGGAGGTAAGGAACAATAACAATGACAGTAGCAGTGATAATTTTTCTAAGAATGTATTGAGAAGGGGTGATTATGATGACGACATCCGTAATGATGAATAAGATGATGAAGATGAAACAAAATCATGATGATGAACTCAATGTCTTTGCAACTTGCTTTTTTAACTGTTCATTTACCAGCTTGCAATAATCATTTTTGGATGATATTTGACTGACCCTCCAAAATAGACAGGATGTAGCAAAAAGCAAGGGAAAAAACTCACTGGATCAAGTATGTTAAAAGTAGTGGGTTTTTTCCCCTCTTGTACCTGGGCCAGAGCTTTAAAGCTTCACCCATGGTAAGATTTCGCATAATTATGTGACCATTTTTGTCCACCATGAAGGCAGATGCATTCCTACTTTGGGGATGTATGTTGGGTTTGTCCATGTTTCTGTAACCCACTGAACACTGACATGAATTACGGGGTCTTTATTGTGCGTATTTGATCTTCAGCATGTGTATATACATATACACACGAAGGGAATTAAGGCACTGGCAGGTCTGCACTTAAAGTTGTCCTGGGAGATTGTTAAAACTCCCCACCCTTGATTCACCAGATGCTGCCGAGATTCAAACCCACGACTTCATGGACAGATGGGATTGAAGTCAAATGGTTTTAACCACTTGGCTATAGTAGTTCTGTAGGTTTCTTTGAAACTTGCAGCGTGGGGGTGACAGAGGCCAGTGGTCAGTGCTGACTTTCACTCCAGGGATGTGCAGCAAACTTGGCACTTTCAGGGAGACTTTTTGTTGCTGTCTAGGGTTGTGGTTGAGCTCTTTTTGTGAAAGTAGACTGGATTTTGTTTTTGTTTTTTGTTTTGGCATGGTTGTTTTGTCATTATTAGTGGTTTTGGAGAGACCATTAAGAAGATATCGTTTGTTGATGGGTATGTATGTATGTTTGTATGGATGTATGTGCATTGATTGAGTGATTGATAATCTTTTATTCCTAAGGGTGTACAGATCAATATTGACATACTTTTTTTCATCTAGCCCTTGCATGTTTGTGTCTGTGTGTGTACGTGCATGCATGCACAGCACAATGAGGTTTTCCTCATAATTTATCTAAATAAGAGTTAATCTTTATTTTCATACTGTATGTGTGCAGTGCGACTGTTCAACAATGAAGAAGACATCATGCTGATAGGGGAGAGAACCAAGTTCCCCAAGCCTCACAAACAGGATCTGTTGGCTTGCCTTGGCTTCTCCGCCAAATGGGTTACCTCCCATCCTGATCTACAGGTATTTGGTAATAAATGAGGACAGTGTATGACTAGTGAAATAGTTGAGCTATTCTTAACTAGCCTAGTGAAAACTAAGGACAGTTTTGGACTACACGAGTATTTGGAATATTCACAACTGATGGCCGATGTTTGGAGAATGAGGCTTAATGTTTATTTCTCTACCAGTCTTTCTGGCTCCCTACTACCATTGTGACATTCATCTTGCTTCATTTTCCACACTAGCTTACTACCTTTATTTTTTCTCCCATCTACTGTCTTGGCTTACTACCCTATGTATCACAGACAATATTTATTTCTGAAAACAAAATTTGGAGTGTCCTTCAACAAAACAAAGCTCTTAACATAACAACCTACACTCTCCTTTGAACCTATACTCACCGAGAAAAAAAATCCCTTGCTTTTATGGTATGATACTTGAAAACAGTCATGCGCACACACTTCTCATCCAATATGTGCTTATGGTCTCACAATCATTCCCAGGTGGGATGAGTGAGACAGAGTGCATCTTATAATAATAATAATATATGGAATTTGTATAGCGCTGAATCTTGTAAAAACAAACAAATCAAAGCGCTTCTGGTCTTCTGGGTGATCCCCAAGGTATCAAGCTGGGGAACACAAAACAACAGCAAACAGCACTTGCCATCAATATCCTGGTAAGAATGACACAGCTGGTTTCACTCTTTAGTACCAGCTGCTTTGAAGACTGTGTGATGGAGCTGACAGCTGGTGACAATGACCACAAGGGTCCAGAAAAGGCTTTTTTCCTGTACTTGATCCGTTGACTTGGTGTATCAAGAATGAACTTGTGATATACGAGTCGTGATGGCAGGGAGTAGGGGGAGGGGGGTTGCCAGGTTTTAGCAAGTGATGTTGAAGATTGTAGTGTTTTGTCCTGTTGCTTGTAGTTAATTTTTCTTCTTTATCACTGAATGCTCACAAAGCAACTATTGTCTGTCACAAGAGCAGAAATGCATTGTGCTGCCATTAAGCACCTTACAAATCAGAGCACATCTGACTTGGGCATGTGCTTGCAGTTGTAGTAAGTGAATAGTGTGTGATGGAAGGAGTATTGAGAGACATTGCGCGTAAAAAACAATTTTTGATGTTGCAATTATTGTTACTATATCTATGTAATCGACTTTGAGCATAATGAATTTTGATTTAAAGTGCATTATTATCAAGGGGACGGGATAGCTTAGTGGTCGGAGCACTCGCTTTCCCAGCCAAGTTAAGCAGCGTCGAGCGTGGTTACCAGTTGGATGGGTGACCGTTTGTGCGCCTTGGCTTCAGTACAGTTCCCCCAGTTCACCCAGCTGTAAATGGGTACCTGCCCTCTTTAGGGTCAGGGAAGGTAAAGCAGCGAGGGAGAGGAGATGGGCGCCACCCTCAATATGCTGGCCCTAGAGAAGTGAGGTCTCTGACACCTCGCTCCCCTACGACCTTATAGGTTATGGGACTCCTTTACCTTTTATTTTATTTTATTATCAAAGTGTTATTATTATCATCATCATCATCATTGCTGATTTTTGGCGTCTGCTGACTGTGATGACAGCTGGATCCTCCAGACTGCCAGCAGCTGTTCCTGCGTAACGCCAGTGTCAGTTTCCTCTTCCCCCCCTCCTGGACCCTCATGTATGCCCAGCATGGCCGCTACCAGCGTATCCTTTCGTTGCTGATTTGTAATACTGCCGCCGTTGCCGTTGTTGTTGTTGTCTTGCGTTTGAACATAGCTTGGTGTGATGGGTGAGGGTGTGTTTCAAAATTCATAAGATTTGTAGGTATTTCTTGAAATTTCAATTGTCTTTCACAAGTGCAGGTTGTGTCCTTTAAAGAAATGTGTATACTTTAAAAAAAAATAGCCGTGAGTCTTTAATACTGTTTGCTTATCATTTTGCAATGAACCCTTGCTTTTCAGTTCCTGTTAGTATTCCTATTATTTGGGGGTGTATTGCTGTTAGGTTTATTCTCCTGTTCAATTTGTTTGTAATCCTCCATACCCCAAAAGGGGTGAAAGGAATTAAATCTTGAAGTGTGTGTGTGTGTGTGTGGTGTATGTGGTGTGTGCGGTATGTGTGTGTGTCAAAGACAAAGATTCATTTTCAGATGGTACATTGAATAAGCAGTGCAGCTACTTTTTTTCATCAAACCATCTATTGTTAAAAAAATATTTTTAAAAAAATAATGATAATACTAATTGTATGTATGCATACATAGAATATTTTAATACTAATTGTATGTATGCATACATAGAATATTTTTTTAAACCACAGCAATGATAATCCATACAATTCAAACCCCCCCAAAATATTGTAAAAATGCATCCACAAAAAATCAGTTGAGAAGAATATTGGTTTTCTTTTGATCGTTGTAGAAAGAGGCATTGGAGTAACGAGGCTGAAAAGAAACAACAAATGTGTGATGTTGTGAGTCCTTTACAGAATGCAGATATTCTGATGGATATTATGGAGAAACTGGACAAAGGATCTCTCAAGTAAGCATGCATATGTGTGGATAGGATTCAAAGATTGTTTTGCATTGTGTTGCGTTACATTATGTTGTGTCGTGTTGTATTGAATTACATAAATGAGTAAATGAATGTGTGATTTATTAAGCACGCAAAATTCTGACCTTGAATAGGCATAATCAGTGTTGAGAAAAGATGTAGAAAGGGGAGTGGAGTGGGTTGGAGGTATAACTTAAATGACCAAATAGGACAGTTTACGCGCTCACACATACACACACAGGGGGACTTTATGTAAAAAAACGCATGAGTGCTTATTCCATTATCCTCGAAATAAAATAATAAATTAATTAAGATAATCACACACACACAACACACACAAACAACACACACAACACAAAACCACAAAAAACCTGATGAACTCAGCTAAGTGCAAAAACTTGAAAGTTAGGTTCAATTCCCCACAAAAAATTCCACGTAGATATCCATCACAACATTGATGAAAAACTTGCACGCTGTTTTCATTTTAAAAAAATGAATTTTATTCCATTTTAATCTATTGGCAATATCTGTGCATAAATCACCTGTCAGAGAGAGGAAGCATGCCGACAATGGATGCACAACCTTTTTTTAAATAAAACCTATTGCACCTGTTTGTTTTATTGTTTCTTATCCCTAAGTACAGGATTTTTCTAAGAATTGCCAACAATCAGCTTGCTGCTTTTTCCGGAGAGAGCATGCCGCCACAAGAGCAGCACCACCTTTTTTTTTTTACCCTATCTGCAACTAGTGTATTTTTGTTTCCCTATCAGAGTGGCTTTTTTTTTTTTTAAACAGAATTTTGCCATCGACAACTCTCTTGCTGCTGTGGGGTTTTCAATGTGCACTAAATAATTGTGTGTAACACACAGGACCTCGGTTTATCGTCTCATCCAGAAGACTAGCACCCAGACCACCACTCACAGTCTAATGGATGGGGGAAAAGTTTCAGGTCCTTAGGGGATCGTGTCGCTAGAGTCATGTGAAGACACCATCCTCAAAGTCGGAATGCAACTACCTTAATGGCGGGTAAACAATATCATACACACAACAAATCCTGCCATGGTTAACCTCAGAACTTTGGCAGAGGAACAGAAGAAAGAAACCAAAAGATGGGGAAAAAGAAACATTACTGCGTACGTTTTATGGTGTTGTCAGTGTCACCCTGTACATGTTTCATGGTGTTGCCAGTGTCATCTTGTACATGTTTTATGGTGTTGTCAGTGTCACCCTGTACATGTTTCATGGTGTCAGTCTCATTATGTACATGTTTTATGGTGTTGTCAGTGTCACCCTGTACGTGTTTTATGGTGTTGTCAGTGTCACCCTGTACATGTTTTATGGTGTTGTCAGTGTCACCTTGTACGTGTTTTATGGTGTTGTCAGTGTCACCCTGTACATGTTTTATGGTGTTGTCAGTGTCATCATGTACATGTTTTATGGTGGTGTCAGTGTCATCCTGTACATATTTTATGATGTTGTCAATGTCATCTTGTACATGTTGTATGGTGTTGTCAGTGTCACATTATACATGTTTTATGGTGTTGTCAGTGTCGTATCGTACATGTTTTATGGTGTTGTCAGTGCCATCCTGTACATGTTTTATGGTGTTGTCAGTGTCGTATCGTACATGTTTTATAGTTTGTCAGTGTCATCCTGTACATGTTTTATGGTGTTGTCAGTGTCATCCTGTACATGTTTTATGGTGTTGTCAGTGTCATCCAATACATGTTTTATGGTGTTGTCAGTGTCATCTTGTATGTGTTTTATGGTGTTGTCAGTGTCACCCTGTACATGTTTTATGGTGTTTTCCGTGTCACAGTGTACATGTTTTATGGTGTTGCCAGTGTCATCTTGTACGTGTTTTATGGTGTTGTCAGTGTCACCCTGTACATGTTTTATGGTGTTGTCAGTGTCATCTTGTACATGTTTTATGGTGTTGTCAGTGTCATCATGTACATGTGTTATGGTGTTGTCAGTGTCATCTTGTACATGTTCCATGGTGTTGTCAATGTCATCTTGTACATGTTTTATGGTTTTGTCAGTGTCATCATGTACATGTTTCATGGTGTTGTCAGTGTCATCATGTACATGTTGTATGGTGTCGTCAGTGTCATCTTGTACATGTTTCATGGTTTTGTCAATGTCATCATGTACATATTTCATGGTTTTGTCAGTGTCATCATGTACATGTTTCATGGTGTTGTCAGTGTCATCATGTACATGTTGTATGGTGTCGTCAGTGTCATCTTGTACATGTTTCATGGTTTTGTCAATGTCATCATGTACATATTTCATGGTTGAGTCAATGTCATCATGTACGTATTTCAGGTGTAAAATCGCCCAGCTGGTGACACTGGAAGACGCCACGACAGTTTTACAAGGCCTAGAAGACGTCCGCATTGGAAAAGTCGTTCTGAAGATGTGACCCTGCCCCCACACCCTCCCTTCATCAGTTGTGTTCAGAACAGAGACCCTGCGTTCCACGTGAGGGACAAACAAACCGACCAAGAGAGAAGAAAGCAAAGACTGAATGTTCAAGCCATTTTTTTTCTTATTTGATGTGATATGATATGTAACAAAGCTTCTTTGTTGTGATACAGTATGTAAATGGTTTTCATATTGAGACAGTGAATCAAGGTCCTGTGAGCAACCTGCATTAAGTGCTTGCGAAAGAACCCTCAGCTACATTAGACTTGCTCCTGACAAAGCTTTGTACAAAAAGTAACTCTTTTAGGCAGTCAGATACACATGCAGACAGGAACAAACTTGGAGAGGAAAGGGGTAGTGCAGCTGTAAGGTTAACATTCTCCCTTTGCGTGGAAGAGCAGTCCATACTTACAGCAGAGAAACCTGCAGTGACTTTAAAGGAGTGTTCAGTACAACAGATACAATAAATAACTATTTTATTTGTAGAATTGCCCAGGGTCTAAAATGGCCGAGATGAATCTCTGTCAAAGGACAATGTGATGGTGACCAAGAATGACCAAGAAGGATGAGTGGTTGAGAACCAATGATGGACATACAGCGGGACAGTGATACACATGCATGAATGTGCATGGATATTTAGAGGGTTGCTTTTGTTTGTTTGAGCTTTTGGGGGGGAGGAAATTGTTTGGGATTTGTTGGTTATTTTGCTGTATCATCTTTTGTGATGTTCCTGTTCTGCTGTTCTCACGTCACTCATTCCAACCTCTCCACCCCCAGCTAAACCGAGGCTTCTCATGTCATGCGCTAAGAATGTCATGTCTCCTACCTCCAGCTTTTAGTGTGTTGTGATGTTGTGATTATAAATCATGATGAAACTGAACTGTTCACTTTGTGTCATCATTTATACTTTTGCCTGTCAGTTGACTAGCCATGGTGTGGCTTCTGTGATGTGCTGCATTACAAGAAACATGCATGCAGATCCATTATCAGAGCAGATAGCTGTAAACATCAAACATCGTTTTAAAAAATGGCTAGCAACTTGTACACGTGAGATTATGTTCACAATGTATGGCACTGTTTGCTGAAATGTTCCCTCAGCTCCGCTGTCCATCCTGCTCCATATTAAGATGCTATCAGAAACAGTATGTGGCACAGACTCCCATTTGAAAGAGAACTATTTAAAACAGTACACTGGCAATATGTTGAATCACTTTACAGTGCACTGAAAGTCCACCCCTGTACCAACTTCCACTCCCAAATGGAGCAAAACAGAAGAGCTTTGAATTTGTCAGAATATTTCAATGAACGGCACTTCTGACAGCCTTGACTTTGGCATGAGGTCAAGGTTGCTGGAAGGGCAGTTTTCTTACTATGTAAGGCAAATTACTTGCATGAAAGCGTTGTTTAGTCCACTGAAATGGTTGTGAGAAAAAGAGCAAAAGTTTAAAATGGATGTTATGCATGGATATTTTGACATTAAACCAAAATAAGAGCGAGATATTCTACTTTGTACCAGATTTGATATATCTGTGTCCTGTTAAATGATTTTCAAAATATTAGAAACTCATGGACACACACACACATACACACACACACACGAAGCGTGGGTCCTTTTATTGAAAATGCTGATTTGAACAGTAAAATAACAGAGAGAGAATGCAAAACAATGATTTCCAAAAGCAAACGTCACAACTTTTATTTTACAAGAGGCGCCGCTTCAACCGAATATCAACTGCGCTCCAATGGTTAACACGCCAATAAAAATGTACGTCCATAAAAAAGATGTGTCTTACAATGGTTCAAATGTCTGTCAACAGGTACACCAAGCAAAAGGGTTTGCGATCCTATGAAAAATAATGCTATCTCTTCACTGTGCTATCCATTGTCGATTGATTGTATCTTCTTTTCTTTTGTGAAGTTAGCATAAATCTGTAAGAAACTGTATTATTTGTACGTAAAGTCTTCAAATCTGGCATTTCTGGTGTTTTTTTTAAAAAGGTTATCATTTCAATTTATGAAGAATAAGGAAGAAAAATGTTATTATTTATAATCGTTTCCTTTACTTGCTTATGAAAAAATTCTCCTGCCTTATCTGTTTTCTGTTTGTATAATCATTCATTTACCTGATTTTCATTTTGTTGTTGTTGTTTGTTTTTATTTATCTCTTCTGAAGGGTATCAGGAATCTCCTTACATAAAATAGTCTGAAATGTTTGAAATTATATTGCCTGAAACTGATGTCTGCATTGCCTAGTCTTTCACAGTAATGTTTTTTTTTATATATCAAAATTCATCTATAGGCAACATTCCACTTCCTTCTACAAAAATACATATTTCATAGTATTTGACATATACTTTACATAAAGTAAGTGTAAAAAAATATTTGGAACAAATGTTAAATTCCATTTCCTTTATGCAATAAATCTGTTTCAGTCTTATTTCAATTTGCTTGTATCAGTAGTAAAACTAGCTCTTAATAAAGTCACACTTCGATGAACAAAGAACCCCTACAATATGGCTGTGTAAAATTGTATACGACTACAGGTTATATATGATCAGATACTATTCAGTCAATATACAAAGGTATAAAAATGAGTGGTAGTAACAATGGTATTTACATAACCACTTAGAGCATTCAAAACTGTTACATCCATTACACCCCAAGAACAAAACTATATTTCTCAAATGGTTGTATGTGTGAAAATAAAACATGCCTTACCAAAAATCCTGTATCCATTGAAGTTTACCCAGTATTTCCTTTTTGGATGCATATATATATGGATTGGATTTTGCTTATATTTGCATTTATCTAAAAAGTGTCAGTGTAACTATGTCAGCTCTACGTGAAAAAAATGACCGAACCCAAAGATGAGAAAAAGCAAAAGAAAAGGAATGAAGCAAACACTGAAAACCAGACAGGAATGTACAATAAGTATGTCTGTCGGTATGTCTGTCTGTCTGTATGTATGTATGTACGTGTGTGTGTCAGACAGTTCAGATCAATATTATCTCTCTGAAAAGTATGTACAAAGCATAACATGGAAACGTTGAATGGACAATGCCAGCATGCAGGCAGTATCAACAGCCAGAACAACAGAATACAACAGAGAGAAACAAAAACAGTCATGAAGATGATGATGAAGACGACAGGAAGAAGCAAGAGGGTGCAATACATTTTTAATACTTTTATAAACACATGAAAAGTTGATTGGGTGTTGAGTGTGTGTTTGTGTGTGTGAGTGTATATAAGTTTGTGTGTGTGTGCTAGTGTGTGTGAGTACAAGTTTCATTTAATTACTTGCCTGTACAATTAATAATCAAAAATGGTTAAACTATTCGTCAGTTTGTCTCTTATTTTCCTGTTTAATTTTTCTTCTGATTCCCAAAAATGTTTAAAAATAAGTTTGGAGTAAGCGAACATACGTGCAGAACCAGAGGAGTCACCCTCACACTATACAGTGCCATTTTGTTCACTGCCCGTCTTCAGTCATAACAGCACATCTTGGGCACCATGACAACACAGTCTTTACATCAGGTCTGTATTCAAGTCATAGTACACAGAAACTGAGGTTTCCATCAACTGCACAGAGAACAAGAAGAGGAAACGAGATTCACTTCAACCTATGTACAAAGTTGTGAAGTTGTCGCTACTGTTGTGGTAGTGAAAAGAAAAATTCTCTGTAAATCTCCCAGTACCTTGAGTGCTTTAGTCAACATAGAAAATGGTTTAGCTGAGTTTTTCCCATTCATCTGGTTATTTTTATGTTTTGGTAACTTCTACAGCCAAAAATGTTGAAATATTAACTATCTAATGGTGATTTTGAGAGCTACAACTTGTTTTCTTCAGTGTAGCAGCTGTCCTGCTCTCCACTGTCATTCTTTATTCCGAGTGTTTCAATTTTATGATCTGCATTAACCTGTAGTTATTTAATTAAGCACATTTTTTTCTTTTTACTGTTGGTGTAAAATACTAATCAGATGTAGTGATTTTGAAAAGTAGTAAACAAATTTCACATCTTGAGTATAGAGACAGGTCAGTGTGCTGCATTCATATTCAAGTACAAGTCAAGTTCATTTATCCCACCCCCAAATAAAAATGCACAGGTCAGTCTTGTTGGACTCCACACTTTGATAGACTGTGAAACAGCTTTTTCACCTTGCTCTGTCAAGGGCCCATATTTTGCCAAGATGGGTACTTCCACAAATTCTGCCTTGCTCAATAGCAAGACAAAGTTTGCTAGCATGATAAACCAATAATGTAGATCAGTACTTCTATGCATTATTTCTTGTTCAAGTGGGATAACATGTTTTGGCTTGCAGAGTAATGTCCATAATAACAACTGTTAATTCTGTCAACTGCTTCAGACGGTGCTTATGTCTAGCCCACAGCTTTGTCAAGTGAATCAAAGCAAGTTCCCAACTTTCAATTTAATATAAAGCAACATTATGAACTGACTTATACATTATGTCACAGAGTGAAAAAAAAAAACCCTCTCTTTTGAAATAAAATGCAAAATTCTTGACAGAAAACTTTCTCTGGGAGTCATGCTTTACTTACTCCTCTACTGATTTTTTTTCTTCTTTTAGTAAATTAACTTGTATCCAGGATGATGGACTATGATTGAGAAGTATAGCAATGTCATGATGAATACAAGGACAGATCTTTGTACAACTGCTGCATACACTCCAGACTGGAGTTACAGCAAGTGCCAATACTCACACGTATGAAAAGTCAAACATATGTACAAAGAAAACAACATCAAGATCAATCTTCAAAAAAAATATCATCATCATTTTGCTAAAAATATAAATCAGAGGAAAAGGACACTCAGGAAAAAGGGTGCTCAGTATCAAAATTTGAATCTTTTTTTTGAATTTTTTTTTTTCGAAATCTTGACGATTTCAAAAAGAGATTGGTATATATGAAAATCATAATTTTTTTTTCAAGAAAACTACATATTTTACAGATTCTAGATATAACCCCCCAAAAATCAAACGCTTCTTTTCTGAAGCAAATATTCATTGTACATAGTTATTTCCGTAAAAAGACAGTTTTGTATGGAATAATAAAAATGACAACAATAAAATGCTGTGTAAGAGGGAGAATGGCAGTGATAAGAAGAGAGGTGTTGGTTGACACAAGGCAGTTAAGGGCACAAAGAAAGGCTGCACTGGGTGAAAACACAAAAATGACTGTCTGCTCCTGGCTGGACAGGAACAATACTGGACAGGAATAATCCTTGACAATCCTGCACAGGAACAATCCTGGACAGGAATAAAATCCAAGTCATAACTTTCCAATGAAGAGACAAAAGTGAATTGCCCCCCAAAATTTTTAGTTTTTTGTTGTTGTTTTTTCAATGCAAAAAACCAATTGCATGCAAGAATTCTACTTTCTGAATTTGTAGCTAATGAAAAAAATGTAGTTAGATCATGACTGAATGTTTTTATCAGCAGTATGGTAATGGCCAAAATGAGACTTCAGAAAGTTACACAGACAGGCTAAGATCTGATCACTTAGCCCTAGACAAGGCCAACTACTGGTTTGCTGATGGCTTTTTTCTTTTTTGGAAAGGGGGTGGGGGTGGGGGGCTGTTTTGGTTGCACTACAAAGTTAGAGCTGAGGCATAAGATCTGCCTAATCAGCAGCCATGACAGTCAACATTTTAAAATGTTCACTTAACTGTAAACTTGGGGCTGGATAAAAAAAAGTCTTACCTTGCTTTACCGCACTACCCTCCTGAAATCAACTTCGCTCCATCATTACTTTTCCACCTTCCTCCTGCCCTGTATTGCTTTCTTTGGGTCGTTTCATAGAAAGGAATCTGAATAAACTATAGTCTGGTGACATGTAGTCAATAGAAGATTCACACAAGAATACCATGGTCAGTTAGGAAATCGAATTACATCTGAATATTGCATGTTGAGGGCTCTGGGGCAAACATAAGGAAATGCATGTATGCACTCACACACTGTCTCCTAGCTTTGCCTTTCTGCTTCTTAAGCTCAGCAAAAAAACCAACCCAAACGAACAAACAAAAAGAAAAAATCTTGTCTTCTCCCTGGCAAGTGAGTGAGCATGTATGTGTGCACGCACACACACACAGACACACATATGAATAAAGTATCAAGCTAATATATGTATACACACAACTTTCAATTAACAGTTTTCTTTTTTGTTATGAAACTCCAAGTATTTTCAGTAACTTATAAATCACCTCCAGTAAAACTTAAAAATACCTTTCCAGATTATATTAGTTGTTCAAAATCAATAGTTACATTTATTGCACTTTTTCTACTGAATCATCAGATGGTAGTACCATTAAGAAGCAAAAATTGGAGAGAAATTTTTTTTAATACATTTTGTCTTCTTTTCCCTGCTGCCACAAAAACATCTCATTAAAGTTAGTATATCATGTACACAACAATTTTGTAGGGCAACCATGATGATTTTTAAACTGCATATCATGGACATACATTCAGACCAGTGAAATAGAATTTGAGTGAATATCGTTCCAAAATATGATGCACTAAAGAAACAAAAAGACAAAATATTACATAGACAGAATGTCAGTGCAATCTATCTACAAAAAACTGCAGTACATTTTGTTAAAAGAAACCAAATTTGGTTTCAATTTGAAAAAAAGAAAAAAAAAACCCATAAATTCCACTCTTTTCTTTTTTACTTTATTTTAGACATACATTCACATGCATGATTAACTCATTTCTAACCAATCGAAATCCCTTCTATCCTTTTTTAAAACAAAACAGAAAAAATGCAGAAATTTTTTTATATACCCTTACACCAAACAAAAGAAGGAAATGAACAATGTAACTGGATCCAAACTTACTGAATTCAGAGTAATGTTAAAACCTAACAGAATGGGTAAGAGTCATAAACAACCACAATGACAACACAAAGCTGCTCTTGATAAAATGCTGTGAGAATTTTGGATCTGGGCCACAGATAGAAAAAGATAAAATTTGAGCAAGAACACCAAACATGAAGGCAAGAAAGGAGACTGACAAAAAGGAGGAGGGATGGAGAGATACCTCCATGTGGAAATGACTTCTACATGGAAAATCACTGGGGACACATCCGACAGTTAGGGAACTGGTAGGGCAGACAGACAGACAGACAGACCCTGATTCAGATCTTGAGGCTCTCCAAGGAGATCAGCATTATGTGGTCTGAACATGCTTCAGCATGTGAACACATGGTCACACTCCATACTTCATGTGAACACATGGTCACACTCCATACTTCATGTGAACACATGGCCACACTCCATACTTCATGTGGACACATGGTCACACTCCATACTTCATGTGGACACATGGTCACATTCCATACTTCATATGGGCAAATGCTTTAAATAATATCTTCCCATGTTGACATACAATCTAAAGCATTACTTTGCTGGGAAAAGTATTAAAACTACACACAATGATGTGGACAAATGCTTTTAATGAACATGTATTTGATTGAGTACAAAAGGTTTACACAGTTAAATATAGAGACAAATGGTTGAAGCACAATGGGGGAAAATGGTTATAACACATAGTGATGCAAACAAATAAACACACATTTTCAAGTGAACAAATGATTGAAGCACTCATGTCATGAGGAACACTATTAAAAACACACACCTAACTGATCTGAACACACATCTGTATGTGTAAAAAGCTGAACATCCTCACAACCCTTCATCAATACAACGCAACATTGAAAACAGTTTAAAGAGGGCATACAAATAATTGTGTGACTCATCAACACTTCCTATAAGCAGTCGCCTCACTGAATTCAACATTTCATCAAAAAAATCCTCAAATCTCTACATATAACAGGATTATAACAGGATTCTGAACAGGGAAAAAAACACAGAAAAATCAAACAGTTAAATAAACGGTTACCTGTTTCTGCCAACGTAAGTATAAAAAACCAACAACAACCAAACAACAACAAGAAAAACCCTCACCAACTGTCTCCTGTGGTTGTTCTTACCAGCTCTCACATCACAGAGTCTTTTTAGCCAGCAAAAAATCTAGGAGTAAGAAGTTGCATGGTTTGCTTTGTTTTGCTGTCTGTGGAAAGACTGTTTCATGGACAAAACGGACTGGATGGAACCTGGCTCCATTTGAGGTCCTGCAAGAGAGATGGTAGTGACAGGACCACATCAGAAAAGACACTGCTTTAAGAGTTATTACCCTTACATCTGCTTAACAGGATCCCTACGTTAAGGGAGAGAACCCCTCTTACCCAGTACATGTGCACTGTGCACAGCTGTATGCTACCATAACCCAGTAGTGGGTGATATGGAGGGAAGGGTTAGTAGATGGTTGGTTACCATATAGCGGTTACACATATGGAAAAGGTTAATGTTATGGAGGGCATCCCAAAATGAAAGCAAATGCCTGGGACATAAATTACAATCTTTCTTTGTTGACATAAATAATTCCAATCTTTCTTTGTTGAATTACAGTCTTCTTCCTCGGTGTCTTGTCTCTTAACTCCGAGGGGAATCATTAGAGAACTACACTGGAGAGATGTTCAGCAAATTCTTCCATTGACATTGGATGTTTATAGAAGTCTGGGCTCTGTGCAAATGGTTGATCTGCCCATTCTGCAATGTTGTTCACCCACCTTTTTTTTCTTGTCTCCCTTTCTGTTTCCCACTTTCAACAGTTCAGTGGAGAACAGTTTAACCAGGCCATGGGATCTTGCTGCATAGCCACACCAACAAAGGGTGGTTTTTTGTGTTTGTTTTTTGTAATTTGTTTGTTTGTTTGTTTGAAATTTTGTTGGGGGGAGGGTCCTAACTGATGACAGCAGATCTTCATATAGACTGACAAATACTCTGATAGTCTGATTCACTTGTTCATGGGTGGCAGGGTCAGTGTGTCTAATATCTGACACCTTGAAATCACTCCTCAGAAAAGCCAAACGAAATTAACTTTCCTGATCAGAGTGTTCACTATACAGCATCTTGCAATAACACCTCAAAAAGGCTTTACAAAAAACAACAAACAATATTATGCCACCTTCCTCCTCTGATTCAAGCTGACTAAGAAGGCTCTGTGATGAAGTTGACGTCTTTGACAGGTGGAGTCCAATCAAACCTACCTGTCCACCACCAAAAAAACCCAGACACAACAAACTTCCAAAAAGCCTACACAGTTGTAAGTTAGTGACCATAAATAAACTTAATTTGTGAGCAAGGAAGACATTGCTACATTCACAGCCGTAAAAGTGGCTGAGCATACAGCAAAAGAGGAGGAATACACAGCATGAGTGGTTGTTATCATGGATTGTCAAGTGAGAAAACACACTCTTTAATACTAGACACTGGCTAATATAGCGGACTATCTAAACACTGTAATAATCACTATCTAAAATAGAGTATTACAATTCCTTCAGACATCTGTTTCCTTTTTTCGTTTTTGGCAAGTAGCCCAACAAACTGAAATATATACATGGACATGGTAAGACTGAAAACTACAATATTGGTGGTGTACTCGTTTTAGAAGGAATACCTCATTAGAATAATGTTCACAATAGCAGGAGTTGAGTTACAAAGTTCACAGCTGTCCACTGAACATTATTAATATTATCATTATTTATTTGAAGAGGGCCATATCAAGGTTGACACCATATCAGGAAAACAACAACATAGCAATGAGAAAAAAAACCCACCAACCATCAAAATGTGTAATACCAGGCCTTCTGAAGTAAAAAAAAAAAAATCCTTTTGTCAGTCTGTAAACAAGCTGGGAATCCAGATCCAGAATTGACAGTGGGGCATATTCTACTGACAAAGCCTGTAGATAAATCCAGGATATGCCTTTAGCATGGGTTTGCTTTGCTCTGCTACAGCACAGAATCCTAAAAAAACAAGGCTTATGGTTGATCAAAATATCTCTGTAAGAACTGCACGTCCATCAAGACAGTTATCGAAATGCCATTATGCCATTTACGATTATCTTCTTTTTCTTGTGTTCATATGTATGCATGTGAGCAATACAAATTTAATGCAGCAATAGCACAGACTATGTCCAGCTGATAATTTATTATGTCAAATACAACATCTTCTTGTATTGATCTCTAGAATCTTTTACAAAAATGCATATGCATAATTTGAATTACAGCAAAATGAGAAAGCTTTTGTGCTGTTTTTGTTTTGTTTTGTTTGGTTGGTATTTCTTTTAAGAAAATATAAGATACATTACCAATCACAAGCTCTTTTTCTTCACTGTCACCACTTCCTGGAAAGCTTCTTTAAAACCAGAAACAAATCTGTGTTAATTTTTGTCACCTCTATTTTCAAAATACCAAAAGATTAATTTTGGCACAATCCTGCTTTTTTTTTACTCTGAATTTTTCTAGAGCTCAAAAACACATTCTTAATGAAACTTTACATCAAGTTTGGGTCTTTAGATACAACTAAGCAAAAAATTTGTTTTAAAAGCCACTTTTTCCCCGAGGAGGTAGTTGAGTAGATGTTGAAATAAAATAAAAAAATTAACATAACTGGTTTGGGAGATGTCTAAACATAAAGTGACCTGCAATCACTGATTCTCAGAGTGTTTAGCTAGTGTTGGTGTGAAGGCAGACAGAAAATGTGATCTTATTCGTGCATAACATTGCTGAACACACACTGTGGCTCATGGACAATCTCCACATGGCTAGGACGGCTAATGCTTTTAACTGTCTTCATACCAACTATAGTCTCTTTTTAAAAACATTCAACATCTCCCTCCTTCAATAACTCTAACCTCATTTTTTAAGCATGCAGCATCTCCTTCCTTCCATAACTCCTATCAGATTTTTAAGCATTCAACATGAATCCTTCCTTTTAAAATTTTATCCTCATTTTTCATACATTTAACATCTCTGCCATTTGATAACTTTAATCATATCTTAAAGATATTTCAATAACTTGACCTTTATTTTTCAGACTTTAAGTATCTCCATCTTTGAGTCTCAATCCCTCAACCCATGGAGTGTGAGATATTTTTAAACTAAACCTTCCACCATCTTGATCTAGTCTGTACTCTTCCCAAGCTGTAAAGGAAAGCAGTTCATGCTTTCTTTCCAGGTCTCCTTCACAGTTTTGTTCCTTTTTGATTATAGGTACAGCATACACTACATCCAAAGCTCCCTCAGCTGATTTTTTAAACTAATATATCAATTACAATTTTTATCCTGTAATTAAAATTGATCTAGTTGCATCGATTAACATTTGTACATCATAACAGATCTGACTTGTCTTAATGACTTTCAAAGCTTGTGCTGTCTCTGAACAGATATCATTCAATTGCTGATACAAGATCCACTCTGATAACTTGCAATAATCTTTACCATCCTCTGAATTTCTCTAAAATAAGGTATGTCTCATGATTTTCTGCTTAGAGTGATGGTTCCAATGTCGCTCATTAACTCAACTTCATTGATGATTTACAATCTCACACATATAAAATCTATCCCCATGCAAGTTTAAAATCTATGAGGGGTGGGGTCTCTTCTCCATCTGTAAAACACTACAATATATATTATTTGACATAAAAATCATACACTCACTCTTCCTAACTAAGAACAAATGATAAAACTTGTACTTGAAAAATGTTACTGACTACATGTATCAAGTAAAAACCAATACACGGATAGCCCCCCTTTTGTCCCCCTTCCCTCTCCTGCTTCCCCACCACACAAACACAATGATGATGACACAACCCTTTCTCAGCCTGTTCCCTGACAAACCCTGATGATCTCAACCCACAGGATCCACCTTCATTCACACCATTCTGCTCACAGCCCCCCAGTTCACACAGAACTAAAGCGTGGACAGCAGAAACAGCCCATGAAGAGCTACAGTCCTGTGGTTTCTTCCTACAGCCTCCTTAAGCTATGGGGTCCTGGGCTTCAATGGCCTTGCCGTCCATTTTGCCGTTCTCGTGGAGTTCGAACCCCTCCTGCCCCTCCTCTTCTTCCGGCACCTCGATGGGGGCGTGCTTGTCCTCCTCCAGCTCCTTGGTGGAGAGGTGGGCCACCACTGCCGCCCCGTAGCTGTCGCCCAGCACGTTGATGGAGGTGCGGATACGGTCCCTGCATGGTGCAACGCGCACAACACACCACACACATGCACACACAAACACACACAACGCATACACACACACACACACACACACCACACACACACACACACACACACACACACCACACACAACACACACACACACACACACACACACACCACACCACACACACAGCAAGCACACATGCCACACACCACAACCCACAACACCACACATCACACACCACAACAACACACACACACATGCACACAGCACGCGGCACACACGAACATACTTGCGCGCACACACACGCACACGCGCACGCACACACACACAATCATGCACATTGTCAGTTTACCTGAGAGAAAAGCTTGTTCTCATTTCTAAGAATAAAAGGTAAATGGTGTCCCAGCACCTTTGTGGTTGTAGGGGATAGAGGCGTCAGAGACCTCACTTCTCCAGGGGCCAGCATATTGAGGGCGGCGCCCATCTCCTCTCCCTCGCTGCTTTAATTACCTTCCCTGACCCTAAAAAGGACAGGTGCCCATTTACAGCTGGGTGAACTGGGTGGGAGTCTGTACTGAAGCAAATGATCGAAAACGAAAACGGTCACCTGGGGGAAAGGGAGTGCTCTGACCACTGTGCTATCCCTGTCCCTAAGAATAAGCTGGAGCAAAAGAATGAATGAACCAAAGCATTTTGGAAAAATAGGCACCTCAGTTGTGGCTCAAAACCATGCTTCAGATTGCAAACACAATCATCATCATCATCATCATCAGTCCCGTGACCTTGGCGGTCGTGGAGGAGACACGAAAGACGATGCCGTGGTAAGCCTCCTCCATCCATCTCGGTCCTCGGCTCTGCGCAGTAGTGCCGAGTCATTCATCCTGGTCCATTCTCTGATGTTGTCCATCCATGACTTGATCTGCCTTCCCCTCTTTCTGCCACCTTCGAGTGTTTCCTGCAGTACTGTTTTTGGCAGAGTGTTGTGGCGGGTGACGTGGCCGAACCATGTCAGCTTTTTCTTCTTGACGATGGTGAGAAGGGGTTCCTGTGGACCTGCCAGCCATGTTATTTGACTCTTGACAAATTCATTGGTCTTTCGTTCTCTCCAGGATATGCCCAGCAGTTTTCTATGGCATTTTGTTTCAAATGACTGGATTCGCTTTGCTGTTCCAGCAGTCAATGTTCAGGTTTCACTTCCGTACAGCAGGATAGTCTGAATTAGGGCTTTGTAGAGCTTTAGTTTGATTGGGAAACTGATCTCTCTACTTTTCCATATGGTGATGAGTTTTGTCATACAATACTCTTTTAACTACCACTAGGCTATTCCATCCCACCCCTTAGAAAAAAAAGGGATAGAATCTATCATCCAGCCATGCATGAGTATCCTACACCACCAGGTGTTGTTTCCCTTTAACTGTCCCTGTCTCAGCAGCAGACGATTTTTTTTTTTGCAGAGGAAGCTGGTTGCTAACTCTTCAGTGGTGCCCCCACGGTCCACAGGACTATGGGGTAGGCAGGAGACAGGCAGGAGGCTCTGGCAGACAGGTAGGAACGTTTTCCCAGTGGCAAAATGAAGATATTCCTTTTTATTGGCTTCTACACCTGTTGACATTGTCAGACACACACCACCTGGAGAGGTGAAGGCTCCACAAGGTTCAACCTCTTCAATACAGGCTGCCTGAAAATTTCATTGTACTGCCCCTACAACTCCTCAAGGCGTTAAGAGACAAGTCAAGTCTAGTTAAGACAGGTCAGGTCAAGTCAGAACAAAGTGAAGTGAAGTCAAGTAAAATCAAGAAAAGTCAGGTCTGGTCAAAGTCAGGTCACCTCAAATCAATAAAAGTCAGGGTCAAGTCAAAATAGGTCACGTCAAGACGGGTCAGATCAAGTTATAAAAAGGTCAGATCAAGTCACAGTCAGGTCATGTGAAGTCAAGGAAATTCGACTGAAGTCAAAAGGTCAGGTCAAGTCAAAGTCGGGTCAAGGAAAGGCAGGTCAAGTCAGAACAGGTCAAGTCAAGACATGCCAGGTTAAGTCAAGTCAAATCAAATGAGTCAAATCATGTCAAGTCCAGACAAAGTCAAGACAAGTCAAATCATGTCCATTTCTTCCCCCTGCCCATTGGGGAAGGGTGGGTCAGTCAGTCAGTCAGTCAGTCAGTCGGTCAGTCATTCAGTCGATCAGTTGGTTGGTCAGCGAGTCAATCAGCCAGTCTGTCAATCAGTCAGTCAGTCAATCGGTTGGTCAGTCAGTCAATCAGTCATTCAATCATTCAGTCAGTCAGTCAATCAGTCATTCAATCAGTCGGTCAGCCAGTCAATCAGCCAGCCAGCCAGTCAGTTAGTCAATCAATCAGTCAGTCAGTCATTCAGCTGGTTGGTTTGCCTGTCAGCCAGTCTGACTGGCTGACCAATCAACCAGTCATTCAGTCAGTTAAGTCAGCCAGTCAGCCAATCAATCAGTCAGCCAGCCAGTCAATCAGTCAATCAGCCAGTCAGTTAAGTCAGCCAGTCCGCGGACTCACAGGAACCAGTCGACGGAGACGATGAGGCTAATGTCTTCAGCAGGCAGGCCCACGGAGGTCAGCACCATGATCATGGTCACCAGGCCGGCACTGGGGATGGCTGCTGCCCCGATACTGGCGCAGGTGGCTGTCAAGCTGCAACACACACAGGGGGACACACACACACATATACACACACACACACACACACACACACACAACACACCAACACACGCACACACACACAACACACACGCACACACATGCACACAGGGCAACACACACAGGACACACAACACACACACACACATGACACAGCCACACACACACACACACACACACACACACACACACACACACACACACACACACACACACACACACACACACACACAACACACACCACACACACACACACACACACACACATACACACACACACATACATACACACACACACACACACACTAGTCACTTCACAGGGTTTGGTTTTGTTGGGTGTGTGTGTGTGTGTGTGTGTGTGAGAGTCAAGTCAAGTCAAGTCAAAATTTTATTTCCAGATGGTACATTGAATAAGCAATGCATTTGCTTTTTTTCATCAAGCCATCTATCTAAGAACAAATTTCTTAATGATTATACTGAAATACTACATTATTGCATCCTTTACCATTAAATTAAACCAGTAAAAAGAGGAAAATCAATAAGAGTGAGTGAGTGAGTGAGTGAGTGAGAGTGTGTGCATGTGTGTGTATGTGTGTGTGCGTGTGTGTGTATGTGTGTGTGTGTGTGAGAGATATTTGTTCTTTAGCTACAGCTCTGATGATTACTCTTCTTCTCTTGTTCGCTTTACACAATCAGATGTGTCTGGGAAAAATAATGCCACGTCCTTTCCAGCTCTTCTCGTGGGCCATTCAGCTTGGTTTGTGGGATTCTCTCCGTTGAGGTTTACCAACGGTGAGATTTTCCCTCGCTTTTTTCCCCACCATTAAGCTAACCAAACGTCGATTTCAGGGATGATGTCTAAACATAACAGCAGTGTGCATGCAATTTTTGGACTTTGTCATCTGTTCCTACCAGCGCGCAAAAGTCTACATTTCCAAAAGGCACACTGACAGGTTGTAACATGTGCACAAGATGTTTTGCGTGCATTCTTACACAGGACCTCTGGTTATAGTCCCAAAAAAGGACTATCTGGGAAAGTGTAGTCGCATTAAGACATCACCCCAAAGTCTTATCCAAGGACTGTCATGGGGGTGGGTGGGGGGGGGGGGAGTCAGTACTGATCTTAACTCCAGAGGGAGAGCCCTGTGGAAGTCCTGGTGAAGGCTTCTTAGACATCTCAGAGGCGGCTCAAACTCAGGATCGATCCTGGGTCCGTGAGCACAACATTCTAACCTCTAGGCTGTCATCCTCCCCCCCCCCCCCCCCGGAATAAAAGACATGAAGGTGGTCTTTTGTGTTTGCTGTAAAGTAGCCAGCCTCAAAGATTTGCCATAAGAAATTGCCGTCCCACAACCTATGTGGTCGTAGGGGAGCGAAGCATCAGAGACCTCAGCTTCTCCAGGGGCCAGCATATTGAGGGCAGCGGCGCCCATCTCCTCTCCCTCGCTGCTTTACCTTCCCTGACCCTAAAGAGGGCAGGTATCCATTAACAGCTGGGTGAAATGGGGGGGGGGGGGGGGGGGGCTGTACTGAAACCAAGGCGTGCAAATGGGTCACCCATCCACTTCATAACCACCATGCTTGATGCTGCTTAATAACCTTAGCTTGTGGAAAACAAGCGCTCTGACCACTGAGCTATCCGGTCCCCATAAGAAATGACAAAAATCAGAAAAAAAGAATAATAATAAATAATCAAATAAATAAAAACATGCATACATAAACAAACAAACAAACAAACACACGCGCATAAGGACAGACACAGACGGCACCACCACCACCACCACCACGAAGGCGCACCTGATGGCCACGATCTTGCCAAAGGTCATTTCCATGCCGTTCATCTGGGCGATGAAGATGGGGGCCACGGCTTCGTACAGGGCAGTGCCGTCCATGTTGATGGTGGCGCCGATGGGAAGCACGAAGCGCGTGACGCGGCGGTCGATGTTCAGGTTCTCCTCCAGACAGCGGAACGTCACGGGCAGAGTGGCGGTGCTGGAGGCAACAGTCACAGTGCATTTGGTTATTATTTAACAACACACACACACAAAACCAACAACAACAACAAGGAAGAAGAAAAGGTGTCCCTTTCTTTCACCTCTACCGCAGCTCCTAGGTTCACCAAATGGCGAGAGTTTTGAGTATGTGACTATCCGTCTCCACCCCCACCCCTACCCCCACCACCCCCCACCCCGACCATTTAGGTAACCACATTAATAATAATAATAATAATAATAATATATGGAATTTATATAGCGCTGAATCTTGTAAAAAAAAAACAACAACAAATCGAAGCGCTTACATTCCCACATCCCGGATCCCGGGTGGTGTCTAAACATGACATCTGTGTGTATGAGTTCTTCTTTTCCAAGTTTGTCATCGGTTCCTACCAGGCACGGAATGGTCTACTCTTCCCAAAGGAGGAACAGGTTTTTTAAAGTGTGTGCAAGATCTTCTTGGGTGCATTTGCACACGGGGCCTCGGTTTATAGTCTCACCCCAAGGACTTTGACATTCAGTTCGATTTTCACGTCAAACTGGGAAGAAAGGGCAAGGCTGGGAATCGAACTCAGAACCTCACGGTTTACTTGTTAGGTAGGTGAGCGTCTTAACCATCCCGCCACCTTCCTTCTTTAAATGGTGTCTGAACAGTGAAATAAAGTGAAAGAGTAATGTGAAATTGGGAAGAGGGAGAGAGAGAGAGAAGAGAGAGAGAGAGAGAGAGAGAGAGAGAGAGAGAGAGAGAGAGTGTGTGCATATATGCATGCATGCATGCATCCTTGAGCGTGTGTGCCTGTTCCTCTTCTTTATGACAGCTATTGAATATGTGCGCATATATAATCGTGAGTGTGTTCTAACAGCATAGTGTATGGTATACAGATGTGCACAAATGTAGGCATATACAAAACGAGCATGGGCACAATAATCTCATTATTTTGTGGTGACCCAATGTACCATCTGGAAATAAAAGTTTGACTTTGACTTTGATTATTACACAAGGTTAATACAGAAATGTCTTCAGCGCCTGAGCTTTTCACAGTTCTTGATTAAACCACTGACGCTGGGGGCAACAGCAAAGTGAGAGGCTGTATGACCAGTGGCTCTCTTTCCCACTCGTGGAATTCCACTTTACAGCTTAGTCTTTAGTGATCGACTATGACTCTCTGACTAGGAGGCTTGACTCGCACAGTCCTTATGTATTGCAGTCTAGTTGACCTTTGGAGAACATCTCCAACACTGACTGTCCTTATGCCCTCTTGGCCGAGAGAGTGGGGGATGTACTGCGGGCAAGGCATCTCAAGAGCTTTGATTTGTAGCTTTACAAGATTCAGCGCTATATAAATTCCATACATTATTATTATTATTATTATTATTATTATCTCCACTCTAATCAAATTTCTGCCCAATTTCCGAAACAGCAGCTGCCTCCTCTGCTAATTTGGAGGTCATCGTCGAACAATGCGGACAAACAAATAAAAACATGAAGCATGTAGTTACACCTGGCCAAAAACCACATTTCATTCAGACGTCAGCTCTCTCCACACCCCCTCCCCCCCCTCACCCCTCCCCATCATCTGTCTCACCTGGAGGCGGTACCCAGAGCGGTGACCCAGGCCTGCAGAATACCCAGGAAGATACGCAGGGGGTTCTTGCGGGTGATGACGAAGTAGATGAGGGGGAGGATGACGACGGCGTGGATGATGAGGCCGGTCAGGACGGTCACCATGTACATGCCCAGCATCTGGCCCACCTTGGCCGGGTCGTCCAGCGACAGGATCTTCCCCGTGATCAGGAACATGATGCCGATGGGGGAGTACCTAAAACAGATTGAAACGACGGTGAACATGCTGAAGGGTGGAACAGTGGTTAGAGCATCCATCCAACTTTTGTGGTCTCACAGAAACTGAAGGGACGAGTTTGAATCTTTGCTGCAGTGTTTTCGTTTGTTGTTGTTGTTGGTGGTTTTTTGTTTAACGTGGATTCTTCCTCTGCAGTGGAGACTGGGTGAACTCCACCTACCTGTAAATCCTTCTCTTCTTCTCTGTGTTCCTGACTGGGTGGGGTGCACAGTGCCTGGTCTTCCCCCTGTGCTTATAACTCTGCAGGAGGTCTGACTGCCAGCCTCAGCCAAACGGCACATTTCCATTTCAGAGCAGCTAGGGTTTTTTGGGGGGTACAGGATGCATGCTGGGTATGATACTGTTTCCAAAACACCACCCAAACACTGACATGAACTATGGGAAATTTAAGATGCATATTTTGATCTGCACGTGTACATACATGAGGGGAGAGGTCTTTCAAGAGTCATACACGCACACTTCTCATCCAATGTGTACTGACAAAGAAAGAGATTCCCAAAGATTCCCAGGTGGTATGAGAGAGTCAGAATGCATATTTCGGACGATTCTCAAGGTTTTAAGCTGGAGAAAGTGCAATAATAACAACGACAACAACAGCAACGACAACAACAACAATGACACCACCACCACCACCACCACCACCACCACCAACACAACAACAACAACAACAACAACAACAACAAACAACAACAACATAACAGATAAAACTGCTGACCAGGGCTACACAGGCAGTCTGCGGGACATCACAGACAGACAACAGACAGACAGACAGAGGCAGACTGAAGGACAGACATCACAGACAGATAGACAAACAGACAGAAGGACAGACTTCACAGACAGACAGACAGACAGAGGCAGACTGAAGGACAGACATCACAGACAGATAGACAAACAGACAGACAGAGGCAGACTGAAG
>CM054145.1:58735304-58740304 GCA_028751875.1 Rapana venosa
GTATTGCTGGTGTGGTATGAAGTAAAGATGTAGAAATGTATTGATGGTGTGGTATGAAGTAAAGATGTAGAAATGTATAGCAGTGTGGTATGAGGTAAAGATGTAGAAGTGTATTGATGGTATGAAGTAAAAATGTAGATGTGTGTTGATGATGTGGTATGAAGTAAAGATGTAGAAGTGTATAACGGTGTGGTATGAAGTAAAGATGTAGACGTGTATAGCGGTGTGATATGAAGTAAAGATGTAGAAGTGTATAGTGGTATGAAGTAAAGATGTAGAAGTGTATAGCAGTGTGGTATGAAGTAAAGATGTAGAAGTGTATTGACGGTGTGGTATGAAGTAAAGATGTTGTAGTGTATTGATAGTGTGGTATGAAGTAAATATGTAGAAGTGTATAGCTGTGTGGTATGAAGTAAAGATGTAGAAGTGCATAGCAGTGTGGTATGATGTAAAGATGTAGAAGTGTATAGCAGTGTGTGGTATGAAGTCAAGATGTAGAAGTGTATTGGCAGTGTGGTATGAAGTAAAGATGTAGAAGTGTATTGATGGTGTGGTATGAAGTCAAGATGTAGAAGTATAATTATAGCGGTGTGGTATAAGGTAAAGATGTAGAAGTGTATAGTGGTATGAAGTCAAGATGTAGAAGTATATTGATAGTGTGGTATGAAGTAAAGATGTAGAAGTGTATAGCAGTGTGGTATGAAGTAAAGGTGTAGAAGTGTATAGCAGTGTGGTATGAAGTAAAGATGTAGAAGTGTATAGCGGTGTGGTATAAGTAAAGATGTAGAAGTGTATAGTGGTATGAAGTAAAGATGTAGAAGCGTATAGCAGTGTGGTATGAAGTAAAGATGTAGAAGCGTATAGCGGTGTGGTATGAAGTAAAGATGTAGAAGTGTATAGTGGTATGAAGTAAAGATGTAGAAGCGTATAGCAGTGTGGTATGAAGTAAAGATGTAGAAGTGTATAGTGGTATGAAGTAAAGATATAGAAGCGTATAGCAGTGTGGTATAAAGTAAAGATGTAGAAGTATAATTATAGCGGTGTGGTATGAAGTGAAGATGTAGAAGTCTATAGCGGTGTGGTATGAAACCTCCCACCCCCCACCCCCAATCATTTCAACCCACCTGACGAGATCCAGGAAAGCATCCAAGGAGGTGGGGGGTTTGCCCTCGTCCTTCTTGAGGTTGAGGCCCTCCTTGAAGGACTTGTCTCCAGGGTGGATGAGCACCACCAGGATGATGCCCAGGATGATGGCGAAGAAGGTGGTGCTGAAGTAATACACGATGGCGCGCAGACCCATCTTCCCCGAGTTCTTGGCGTCCAGATTGGCCAGACCTGCACACCCCCACCAACACGTTCTGGGTTTTCCTGGGGGGTTTTCCTGGAGGGTTTTGTGTGGGGGCTTTGTGTGGGTTTTCGTGGGGGTTTTGTGTGGGTTTTCGTGGGGATTTTGTGTGGGTTTTGTGTGGGGTTTGTGGGGGTTTTGTGTGGGTTTTGTTGATGTTATTTTTAAAAATTTGTTTCATTGGCTACAGCCCCGAGGTTCATTTACCAATGATCCTCTGAAGTCGGGAGTATGGCTGCCTACTATGGCGAGGTACTTAAAAAACAGTCAGGAGTACACGCAAACTTCTCATTCAGTGTGCATTTTCAATCTCACATCGATTCCCAGGTGGAATGAGTGAGTCAGAGTGCACACATTCTGGGTGACACCCCACCCCCCTCCCTTCCCCCAGAGTGTAAAGCTGGGAAATAACCGAACGAACGAACGAGCAACAACGAAAACAACAACAACAACAACAACAATATCCAATGGTGGGATTTTGCGTATGCGACCAATTTTCGCCCATCATTCTTCTTCTTCTTCTTCTGTCGTTCACTGTACGCCTGCGGATATGTTTGGAAGAAATCATGGCATGTCCGTCCTTTCCAGCTATGGGCCGTACAGCTTGGTTTGCAGGGTTCATTGTCTCCGTCAGCCACACACCCGTCCCCAGGTCGCTGTATAGCGTGTTCTTTGAAGGATGTGCTTGTCAGTCTGGTTTTTAGGCAGTGACGAAGCTAGTTGCATTTTCGACGTCGGGATATATGCTGGATGTGTTCGTGTTTCCCCTAACACCACCGAACGCTGACGTCAATTACAGGATCTTTAACGTGCGTATTTGATCTTCTGCATGTTTATATATATACACAACACGAGGAAATTAAGGCACTGACGGTCTTCACTTGTAGCTGACTTGCGAGATAGCAAAAAATCCTCCATCCTTAATTGACCACACGCCACCGAGATTCGAACCCACGACTTCATGACCCATGAGATTGAAGACCAACGATACAACTCTGGGTCTTCTAAAGCACTTAGCTTGATGATTAAATGAAGGCGAAAGAAAGTTTCCAAGAAACACCCATCCACACACACATCCACTCTCTCTCTTTCTCTCTCTCACCCCTCTATCTCTTAATCCTATTTTAAGATTCAAACTTTTCTACAGGATTTTATTTCATTCAGCTCCTTAACCTTACACTGATAATTTCAATATTTCAACGTTTTTAAAACAACCTCCCCCCCAAACAAACAAACAAGCAAACAAAACACCATACTTTGTGGCTTTTGACAGAAAAAACATACCATACCTTTCACCCAGCTTGCCATGGCCAATTTTAGATAGATCAAGCAAGTGCATGCAGTCTGCCTGTCTTCTAATTATCTGATAATATCATGTGCTACATTAATTATCAGTAATCACGCTCACAGCGACAGGTCCCAATTATCCTCTCTCCCCCCACCCTCAACCCCTACCCTAACCCCTCGCTGTGCCGAAGGGGCACAGACACCAGTGGTGCAAGTTTACTTCCAAGTGTCGGCAGTAAAATGCTATGGTTCACCTCATGCCGACACTGTCACTGTCATTAATATGACACTGTGTCATAGGTCACTGCTGTTCACATGCACAGCCCCCCCCCCTCCTCCGACACACACACACACACACCGAACACAGGCACACACAAACAAGCACGCACGTAGGCACACTCATACACACACACACGCAAAGAAGCAAACAAGTATAACCCCCCCCCCCCCTAACCCCCCAACACACACACAGAGTCAAACAAATAAACAAGTACACCTACATACTCATACACACAGACATACACACACACACGCTAATACACCCTCCCCCTCACACACACACACACACCCCCCAACCCTCCCCCCCCCCCCCTCCTTCCCTTTCCCCCTCCCCTCCTCCCACCCCTCTTCCCCAACCTCCTCTCCAATCCTCACCGGTGATCATGGAGGAGACGATGAGGGGGAGGATGAGGAGCTTGAGCATCCTCATGAGGATGTCTCCGGGGAAGGAGATGAGCATGATGGCATCGCCAGAGGGCTCCACAGACCTCAGGGAGAACCCCAGCAGCACCCCCAGCATCACCCCCACCACCGTCAGCACCAGCAGCAGGTTGGTCTTGCACCATGCCAGCACCTGCAACATTTGTTAGTTATCCATTTATTTATTTATTGTGTGTTCTTTTATGTCCAGGATAATAGAATAAGCACTCATGTGCTTTAAAAAACAACAACATTCAGTCCCTGTGTGTATGCGATTTTTGTAAATGATGGAGTGAGTGAGTCACTTAGTTTATCCATCCATCTATCTATCCATCCATCCACCCATCCATCCAGCCATCCATCCATCCATCCATCTACCCATCCATCCATCCATCCATCCATCCATTCTCCCATCCATCAATCTATCCCTCCATCCATCTACCCATCCATCCATCCATCCCTCCCTCCCTCCACTCCATCCATCCATCCATCCATCCATCCATCCATCCATCCATCTACCCTCCATCTACCCATCCATCCATCCATCTACCCATCCACCCATCCATCTATCCATCCACCCATCTATCCATCCACCCATCCATCCATCTATCCCTCCCTCCCTCCATCCACCCATGCATGCATGCATGCATTCATCCATCCATCCACACACCCATCCATCCTTCCATACAGTCCTGACGTCAGTCATTTTATCCATCTGTCGATTATTTGATTGATTGATCAATGAATTCATCAAATTCAAAGGTTTATTTCCAGATGGTACATTGAATAGGTAATACATTTTTTTCCTTCATCAGTCCATGAGTCCATGAGTGAGTCAGTGGGTCAGTTAGTCCATCCATCCATCCATCCATCCATCCATCCATCCATCCATCCATCCATCCACACATCCATCCATCCATCCATCCATCCATCCACACATCCATCTACACACATCCATCCATCCATCCACACATCCATCCACACACATCCATCCATCCATCCAACACATCCATCCATCCATCCATCCATCCATCCATCCATCCACACATCCATCCACACACATCCATCCATCCATCCACACATCCATCCATCCATCCATCCACACACATCCATCCATCCATCCATCCACACACATCCATCCATCCATCCATCCACACATCCATCCATCCACACATCCATCCATCCATCCATCCATCCACATCCATCCACACATCCATCCATCCATCCATCCATCCCTCCATCCATCCATCCACACATCCATCCATCCACACATCCATCCATCCATCCATCCATCCACACATCCATCCATCCATCCATACCATCCATCCATCCATCCATCCATCCATCCACACATCCATCCATCCACACATTCATCCACACACATCAACTCTTTTCCATCCACACATCATCCACCCAAATCCATCCACCACACATCCATCCCACACATCCATCCATCCATCCACACATCCATCCATCCATCCATCAACACACATCCACCCTACCACACATCCCATCCATCCCATCCACACATCCACCCAATCCATCCACCTCCATCTACACACATCCTCCATCCATCCACACCCATCCATCCACACATCCATCCATCCCATCCATCCATCCACAATCCATCCACAACATCCATCATCCATCCACACATATATCCTCATCC
>CM054145.1:58742804-58760304 GCA_028751875.1 Rapana venosa
GTGTGTGTGTGTGTGTGTGGTGTGTGTGTGTGTGTGTGTGGTGTGTGTATGTATGGTGTGTGTGTGGGGGGTTGTGTGTATTTTGTTGTATGTTGTTTTGTGTATGTGTGTATGTGTATGTGTATGTGTGTTGTGTGTGTGTGTTGTGTGAGTGTCTGTTAGTGCACCTTTTCCTTACGAGAGAGGCTTTTTGTTTTTAATTATTTGTCCAGGACAACTCTCTTGTTAGCACTGGTTCTTTTACGTGCACTAAATGTAAGTGTGGGCGGGGGTTAAGGGTGAGCAAACCCGAGAGTTCGAGATCTTGCATCGTTCAAGTTCATAGAAACAAATCTGGCCCAAACCAAAAAGCTTCGTTAGTCATTGGTGTCAACTAGATGGCAACGCCTTTAATTATCAAAATACTGTTAAGTTCTCAAATGTGATGTTGAGATTTAGCCATCTTTTTACTTATAACAACCTCTACTCTCATGTAAAGGTAAACATTTTTTTCTGAAGTCGTAGTACGGCTGCCTATGTAATATGTTAGTCCGTCGTTTTCGACGATGACCTCCAAAACAACAGAGGAGGCAGCTGCTGTTTCGGAAATTGGGCAGAAATTTGATTATAGTGGAGATTCCTTGCCCACAGCACATCCCCACTCTCTCGGCCAAGTGGGCATAAGGACAGTCAGCGTTGGAGATGTTCTCCAAAGGCCAACCAGCCCCCAGGGCTGCAGCACATAAGGACTGTGCAAGTCAAGCCTCCTAGTCAGAGAGTCATAGTCGATCACTAAAGACTAAGCTGTAAAGTGGAATTCCATGAGTGGGAAAGCCACTGGTCATACAGCCTCTCACTTTGCTGTTGCCCCCAGCGTCAATGGTTTAATCTATAATAACGATGAAGCACCTGAAAACAAGCCCTGCACGCAAACTTCTCATCCGGTGTGCACTTCACAGTCTTACTGTGATTTCCAAGAGGGAATGAGTGAGACAGAGTACGTAGTGTGGGAAACTTAACTAGCAGGTGAGTGAGACTCGTGAATGACTTGAAGTGATGGGCAGACAGGCAGACAGGACAGGCTAGATCTATACCTATAGCCGGTTTGTGCAGAGAGGCTGCACTGGAAGTGATCGTAGCGACATGTTCTGGTCTTCAGGAACTCAGCATGACTTATCCTGGGTTACTACTTACTTCATTAACAGAGTGACAATGCCCGTTCAGAAAGACAGCAGAATGGAAGAGGGCGTAATGAAGGCATCCACAAACGAGAAACAAATGAACCTTGCTAGATTCTGAGTGACGGAGGGAAGAAAGTTAAAGAGAAGCGTGCGTCACATACGCACGCACGCACGCGCGTACACATGCCATGCACACACACACACACACACACACACACACACACACCACACACACACACACACACACATGCACACACGCGCGCGCGCGCGTTTTCGACGCACGTCCGCACACATAAAAATAAAAAATTGACTTTGACGCACAAACACAAACACACCACACACACACACACACACACACACACACACACACACCACACACACACACACACACACACACTTTCCAATTATTCCTTTTGTTTTTCTTATAATCAGGGTGGCTTTTTTCCTACAAAATTTTGCCAGGGACAACTCTCTTGTTGCCGTGGGTTCTTTCACGTGCGTTAAATGCGTGTTGCACACCGGACCTCGGTTTCTGGTCTCATCCGAAAGACTAGCACCCAGACCACCATTCAATGGTCCAGTGGACGGGGGAAAAGTTTCAGGTAGAAACAGGGATCGAACCCCGACTCTTCGCTTTCTAGGCAGGTGCGTTACCTCCAGACCACCGATCCCAAGAGTAGGCCATTGTGCGCCGGTGGGAACGGATGACACAGTTTACAAAACTGCATACATACGGGGACTGGATGTAAAAGAAAGCACATAAGTGCTTTTTCCATTATCCTCGAAATAAAAGAATACAATAAATGAATAAATAAAAAGAAAAAGAATCCGATGTGGAAATATTTTCTGCTACATTGTATTGTATTGTATTGTATTGTATTGTATTGTATTGTATTGTACTGTATCATATACCACTTTAAGTCACAGGAAAAGGTAAAGGTACAGTAGTATAACCTATGAGGTCGTAGGGGGGTGAGGCACCAGAGACCTCAGCTTCTCCAGGGGCCAGCATATTGAGAGCGGCGTCCCTCTCCTCTCCCTCGCTGCTTTACCTTCCCTGACCCTAAAGAGGGCAGGTACCCAATTACAGCTGAGTAAATTGGGGGACTGTACTGAAGCCAAGGCGCGCAAATGGTCACCCATCCAAGTGGTAACCACACTCGATGCTGCTTACTGCTTAACCTTGGCTGGGGGGAAAAGCGAGTACTCTGACCACTGAGTTATCCCGTTTCCTTAAATCATAGAAAATCACGTGTCCCTTGCAAGTGTTTCGACTGATTTGCTTTCCCGACTACGCCCTATGTCGCCCGCCTGTCTGTCTTACAGCGCGTCGTACGGTGTATCACCTCCTTTACAAAGGTACCACAAGGAATGCTCGGCTGGGCGTGTCAAGCAGGGAGGGGTAAGAAGGTGCAGTGGGAGGTAAGCCGGGACAAAGACGAATGTTGATGCCTAATTCCTTCCCCCTTTCCATTTACATCTGTCTCGCTTTTCGCGTGTTTTGTCAACAACCACGCTGCGCGTGACCTTTTGACCCTAGACACAACTTCTACATTCTTTTGTGCCCCCCCCTGCTGACACTGTGTTACCATGTAAATTTTACCCCGGACCTAACTTGTACGCTGGTTAATCCACAGACATAATTATCATCGTGGGAGAGGAGGTTTTCTTTCTTTCTGTCTGTCTTTCTTTTTTTTGTTGTTTTTTGCCCCAATTCCTCGGCTAGAACTCTGAGGTTTACCGATGGTGAGATTTTTAGGTATGCGACCGTTTGTGGCCACCATGAAGATAGCCACATTCCGACTTCGGGAATAGGTGGATCGGTGGTCTAGAGGTAACGCGCCTGTCTAGAAAGCGAAAAGTCCGGGTTCGTATCCCGTCTGGGCCCGAAACTTTTCCCCCATCCATTAGACCATGAGTGGTGGTCTGGGCGCTAGTCTTTCGGATGAGACGATAAACCGAGGTCCCGTGTTACAGAAATTATGCAGCGCACGAAAAAGAACCCACGGCAACAAGAGAGTTGTCCCTGGCAAAATTCTTAGAAAAAAGCCACTCTGATAGGGAAAGAAATACAGTTGCAGACAAAAAAAAAAAAAAAAAAAAAAAAAAAAAGGGGGTGGCGCTGCTCTTGTGGCGACGTGCTCTCCCGGGAGAGCAGCCCGAATTTCACGCAGAGAATCTCGTGACTTAAAGTGGTATAAATAAATAAAATAAAAAATAAAAGAGAGGGAATAAAGAAAACCCCATGTCCCCCGCCTTCTGCTTAACCTTGGTAGGGGAAAACCTTTTTCCGGGCCCAAAAGGGTTTTCCCTTTTCCCAAAAAAAGGGGGGGAAAAGGGGCAGGGGGGTCCCGGGAAAAAGAGTTTGACCTAATTTTTTCCCCCCCCCCAAATTTTCGCCCGCCCTGTTTGTAAAATAACCACGCTGGGGGTTTCCCCCTTTTTTTGGACCAAAAATTTCTCATTTTTTTGGGCCCCCCGGGAACGGAATTTTAAAAAAGGCCAATTGGGGTTTAACCCGGGACAAATTACCGGGAAGGGGGGTTTTCCTTTTTTTCCTTTTCCCCCCTTTTTTTTTTTTTTTCCCAATTTCCCTGGGCTTTTGGGTTTTTAACCCATTGGGGTTGGACCTTTTGGGGCCCTGGAAAATCCCTTTTAGACTTCTTTCGGGGGGCCCCCCCCCCCCCCCCCCCCCCCCCCCCCCCCCTGTTTTTGGAAAAAAAGGGGTTGGTTTCCCATAAAAATTTTCCCCAAAAACCCAAATTTGTCCTGGAAACCCCCAAGAAAAAAACCATCAAAGGAAAAGGGAAATCTTTCCAAAAAAAAAAATGGGGTCCTTTTTTCTTTTTTGGGGGGTTTTGCCCTTCCCCGGGGGAACCCCAAAATTTCCCAAAGGTAATTTTTACGTAAAGTGGAAAATAAAAAAATTTAATATAAAAAAAAGAGAGGGAATAAAAACGTGAAGTGTTTGACTATGAATCTGTGAAAATGAAAATTGGGGTGGGGGTGTGGGGGGGGGGGGGGGGGGTGGTGTTGTGGTATAGTGTATAGGGAGCACACAGCAAAGAATAGTACAGTGGCAGAAATTAAAAAAGCAAAAGCAAAAGGAAACAGCAGCGCAGCAAATAGGGGAAATTGAAAAGTAGATTGAGTATTAGAAGCAGCACCCAGCAAGCACAGCACAGCAGTGGTATTTTAGTATGGGAGAAGATAAGTAACATGGGGCAGCAGCAGCATTATTAAATCCGCGGGAAAAATTAAGCAGTAGTAATTAGAGTAGTATTTAGTAGTGGGTTGGGAGGAGGGGAAGGGGGAGGAGGGGATTTAGAATAGTATTTGAAGTATTTGGGAGTGGGAAAAAAGGAAAGGAGGGGGAATTTGTAGTATTTGGAGTAGAAATAGTATTTATTTGTTGTTGTTGTTTTTATCCCCCCCCCCCCCCCCCCCCCCCCCCCCCCCCCCCCCCCCCCCCCCCCAAAGCAGTAAAAGGTTTAATTTAAAATTGAAAAGCACGCCTAAATAGTGTCCCTAGGACACGGCGAATAAAATGCCTGGGGTCCACTTTTTCCCCCTCCAATGCTTTCCCAAAACTATAATGTTTCCCCCGGGCCCGATTTTCCTCTCCAACTGGGGTTGATAAAAACGGGGGATCCCGCCATCATCTTTTCTGTTGAAAAAACCACAGACCCACGTCCATTACGTTAAAATTCAAACCACATGGGGGCCGTTTAAAATTTTGTTTTGTATCTCTTTTTTGGGGAACACGGGGTTTTGTTTTTTTTGGGGTTGTTTTTGTATGTTTTTTGTTGGGGCATGTTGTTGTTGTTGTTGTGTATGTTTTTGTGGTGCATTTTTTGGTTTTTGGCAGTTGTTGGTTGTTTTTTGGTTTGTTTTTGTATGTTTTGTTTGTTTTGTTTTGGGGTTGGTTGATTGGGTTTTTAGTTTTTTTTTTTTTAATTTTTGGGTTTTTTTTGTATTTTTTGTTTTGTCTTTTTCCTGGGTGTTTTGTTGTTTTTTTTGGGTTTTTAAATTTTTGTTTGTTGTTGTTTTGTTGTGGGTGTGTGTGTGTGTGTGTGGTGTGTTGTTTTGTGTGTGTTTTTTGGGTTTTGTGTTGGCGCGCGGGGTGTGTGGGGTTTGTGGGAATGGGTTTTGGGGGGTTTATTTTTCTGTGTATTGTTGTTGGGGGTTTTTTTTTTTACAGAAAAAAATTGGTTTCCTTTAAAAACCACCTTTAAACTTATCATCATCATCACACCCTAACATCTCATAAACAAACAACTACAACACCCCCCCCCCCCCACCCCCCACCACCACCAAAAAAACAAAACCAGGGGGGCACGGAATTTTTCCTCCTCTCCTCTCCCCCCTTCCCCTAAAAAAATCAAGAAAAACTGCCTTTCACGTCACTATTTCACGCTTCAGGGTTTCAGGCTTCCGCTTCACCCTCCATGTTAGAAAAGATTTTTTTGGGGGGCGTGGGGAAAAAAGAAAATTTTGCTCATTTTCACGAGTGAAATCTGTCTGTTATCGCTGCCCTGTCTATCTTCTGCCCTGTCTGGGCTACTTCACACACACCCCTAAAAAGGTTTTTCCCCTGAAAAAGCATTGATGGCTTTTATCCCATAACCCCTTTGGGTTGATTTGGTGGGGCGCTTAATTTGGGCCCCAAAAAAACGGAGGTTTTAAGCATACCCTTTTACTATTTTATCTATCTATCTATCTATCTTTTCATCTATCTATCTAATCTACTATCTTTTATTTTTTTCCTCTCTCTCTTCTCCTCTCTCTCCTCTCTTTTCTCTTTTTATATATAATATATATAATATTTTAAAATTATCTCATTTCATTTCAGCCCCAAGGGGGGGGGGGGGGGGGGGGGGGGAGGGGGGGGGGAACAGAGAAAAACGAAAAATTTTTATTATAAAATATTTTTTATATATATAAATTTTATAATTTTAAATATAAATCATAGATAGATTCCCCTCTCACCACTCTCTCCTCTCACACAACAACACACAAAACCAAAAAACCACACACACACACACACACACACACCCCCCCTCTCTCTTCTCTCCTCTCTCTCTCCTGTCCTTTTCTGTTTTGCGCCCGTCTGTTTTTCTTTTTCCTCTCTCTCTCTCTCTCTTCTCTCCTCTCCCCTCTCTCCTCTCTCTTTTCTCCCTCTGTTGAAAAAAACATGGAAAAAATGCCTACATTGAAACTGAAACACAGGATACAAGAAAAAGGGGGGAAAAGAGAAAATTTTGGGTTCAAAAGAAATGCTGATAATACAAAAATAAACTAACCCCCTTTTTGAATTTCTCGAAAGTAAACAGAAAGCTTTTAACTCTTCCCGGGACTGATTTAAATGAAAGTGTAGAATATTTTGAAATCCTTTATGGGGGGCAGCTGCATGCAAGTCCGAAAATTTTGGGGGGGGAAAAAGGAAATGTAATACGGGTTTGATATTTAATAAAACAAAAGAACAAAAAGAAAAAGGGGGTTATTAAAAAGATTCAGCGATGTCAGCCCAAAATCATGATAAGTTAGAAAAAAGGGGAGTTTTTTAAAATAAAAGCGCGAAAAAAATTTGGGTAAAATTTAAAGGGAAAAACTAAAAAAACCCGGGAAAATTTTGAACTGAATATTTTTTGGGATAAACGGGAAAAAATTTTCTTAACAAACCCCAAAACATTTTTGGTCTAAAATTGGGTCTGTAAAATCAAAAAGGCTTTTTTGTATATAATAACATATCAATTCAAAAAATTTGGTATGAACTTTTTTACACTTTTTTAACACTGGGATGATAGTGTAACACAGATGGTTTATATATTTTAACGGAAAAGATGATGTTTTCGAACCATTGTTAATACCCTATCAAAGAAAATGAAGTTTTTCCCGGGAAACCAACATTTAAAAAAAAGGGAAAAAGTTCGGGTTTCCAGACAAAATAAAGGCGAAATGCAAAAAACCGCCAACTAAATTTGTTATTTCCTTCCAAACCAACTCTTCCCCTTTTTTGAAAGGGGTTTTTTCCCTTTGGAGGGGGCCAAGTTTTAATTTTTCCTTTTTTAAAAAAGGGGCGACAGACAAAACAGACAATTATCGGGAGTAGCCCTAAATTTAGCATCGTAGAAAAAATATTTTTTTTAATTTTGAAAAAAAGGGTTAAACTAGAGGGGCTAAGGGGAAAAAAAACTGCTTGAAGAAAAAGCAGGTTTTCGAGAAAATTTAATTTTCTATTGATAAATATTTCACCCTATACTCATTGTTAAAAAATATTTGAAAATCAAATAAAAAACATTTTTTTTGCTTTTTGTCGATTTTTTTTGGGCGTTCGATTCTGTTAATGTAATATTTTTTTGGGGACTGTTCTGCGAAAAAAGGAAAAACGGTAATTTTATATATGGCACAAAGGGGGAAAAAGTAAATTTTTAAAATAGTTTTTCGGTTTAGGGCGAAAAGGATAAAATTAAACGGGGTTTTTATTTAGGGAAGGGGGGGTAAAAGGGGGGTTTTTGGGGCGGCTTATATTAAGTCCACAAAAAATTTTTTTTTTTTTGTAAACAATTAGCCTTTGGGAATTTAACAAAAAAAAGGAAAACAGGGTTATTAAATTTATCTCAGGAGCAATGGGGGAAATTTTTCTATTTATTTCCCCCGATGATATAAATTCTTTGTCAAAAAGGGTACTAGGTTTAAAAAAACCAGTAGAAAAATTTTAAAGGAAGAGGCAGTCGCCCTAGATTTTCAGTCAAAAGGGAAAAAAACGAAATCTAAATTTTTAGAATGGGTGGGCCCTTTTTATCATGCGGGGGAAAAAAAAGGTTTTTTTTTTTTTTTGGAAATTTTTGTTTTGAAGGGGGAAAGTCGGGGGGAATTCTTATAAGTACCTGGGGGAAAATTTTTCAACAAGAACTAAGTTTGAATGTTGCAGGGCTTTGGGAAAGGGTTGCGGGGAAAAGGGAAAAAAAAAAAAAAAAAAAAAAAAAAAATTTCCGGAAAATTTTTAAAAAATTTTTTCAAAGCTGAATTCAGTAGATTGTTTTTTTTTTTGGAAATTTTTTGATGTTCAATAAAACCCTTTACTTACAAATGATTAAAATATGGGGACTTACTTTTAAAATCCACAAAGGAAAAAAAAAAATTTAAAAACATATGCTATCAAAACGTTTCTTAAATGCCCCAATCCTTCGTCAAATACTGAAATAAAAGGAGAAACGGGGGGGAAGATATCCTTTAAACATAAAAAGTCTTTAAGTTTTTTAAAAATATTTGGCTAAAAATTCTACTAAACTTCCGGGGCCCCTTTTTTTATGTGGGCAGCCCTTTTTGCCCATGAGGGTTATAAAAAATGGCTGGGTAAGAAGGGGGGGATATAAATTTAAAAAGTTTTTTTCAAAAGGGTTTTTGGGAATGTGTGGTTTTTTCTCAGGAAGTGGGTGGGAAAGCAGGGGTTTTAAATTTCTGAATTAAAAAACGACCCATTTTTTTCATTTAAAAAAAAAAATTGGCACCCGGACATGGAAAAAAAGAAAAAATACTGCTGGTTTTTTTTTTTTTTTTTTTTAAGTTTTGGTTTTTTAAAGCTGAAAGTACTTCAAATTATCACGGGAAAAAATGGCATGGGACTAATTTTTTGCAAGTTTTCGCCCAAAAACCCTGGGTTTAAATGCAAACAAGAGAGGGTTTCAACCTGAGCCCGTCCAAAACAGTTCCCATGCCCTATGTGGGGTCATATTTTTTGATGAGAAGTGAAATTTCCTGTTTCTTTGTCAATCATATTTTCCCATCGTAAAAACCCTGTTTTTTTCTAAAATCTAAAAAATTTTGGGAAGGGCAAGAATTTTTTCTATCTTATCGCCCAAAGGGATAAATTTTGGGAAACAAATGGTTTTCAAAGTTTATTGTGAAGCACTGAAATTAAGAAAATTTAAAGCAAATTTCCAATTAGCTTAACATTTTACAAAAACTAAAGTAACTTTTTATTTTAAATTAAAATCCACTTTTTTGAAAAAAACACTTTTAAAGAAAAAATTTATAATTACGCTTTTATTTTTTTTTTTCCGGGGGGCCAAGAATTTTTTTTTGGGAAAATTTCACATACAATGTCAAGGGAGGTTTTTAATTAGCATTCTAGAATTTTTCTTTTATTATTTTTTTATTCTTTTTGGGTTTTCTTATTGTTCACCCTTTGTTATTACTTTTTTGTTCTTTTTGAAACTGGGGGTTTAAAACGCACAGTTTAAAAGTCTTTATCCGTTATAAACCTTTTTTTGGTTTTTTTGGTTTTCTTTTCCGGTTAAATCCCATCATTTTGATTTTTTTTTGTTTTTAAATTTTTTATTTACAAAAAAAAGTCTGTTTAAACCCCCTGCAAAAGGGCCCATTTTGGGGCAATGCAAAAATTTGGGTAAAAGCGTCAAAGCGTTTTCTCTCCCGTGAAAAACAGCAGCAAAATAAAACCCAAAAAATAAATAAAATACATAAATAAAGAAAGATCGGGGGGTTTAAAATTAAGGGGAGAGGTAAGGGCGGGGTGGAGGAGTGTGTGACTTTTTGGGAGGAGTAAGGGTGGGGGGGGGGGGGGGGGGGGGGGGGGGGGGGGGGGGGGGGGGGCATACACCAAAGTTAGGTATGACATGCTGTACATTCATGAAGTCAAATTTCATTAGGGGAGCTGGCATGTCTTCAAGTCCGGCGCAGACAGAAGAAGAAAAAGATGAAGAAGAAGAAGACTTGCCAAGAAATCGAAGAAGGAGAAGAAGACTTGCCAAGAAATCAAAGAAGGAGAAGAAGACTTGCCAAGAAATCGAAGAAGGAGAAGAGAAGAGCTTGCCAAGAAATCGAAGAAGGAGAAGAAGACTTGCCAAGAAATCGAAGAAGGAGAAGAAGACTTGCCAAGAAATCGAAGAAGGAGAAGAAGACTTGCCAAGAAATCGAAGAAGGAGAAGAAGACTTGCCAAGAAATCGAAGAAGGAGAAGAAGACTTGCCAAGAAATCGAAGAAGAAGAAGAAGACTTGCCAAGAAATCGAAGAAGGAGAAGAAGACTTGCCAAGAAATCGAAGAAGAAGAAGAAGACTTGCCAAGAAATCGAAGAAGAAGAAGACTTGCCAAGAAATCGAAGAAGGAGAAGAAGACTTGCCAAGAAATCGAAGAAGGAGAAGAAGAATTGCCAAGAAATCGAAGAAGAAGAAGAAGACTTGCCAAGAAATCGAAGAAGAAGAAGAAGACTTGCCAAGAAATCGAAGAAGAAGAAGAAGACTTGCCAAGAAATCGAAGAAGGAGAAGAAGACTTGCCAAGAAATCGGAGAAGAAGAAGAAGACTTGCCAAGAAATCGAAGGAGGAGAAGAAGACTTGCCAAGAAATCGAAGAAGGAGAAGAAGAATTGCCAAGAAATCGAAGAAGAAGAAGAAGACTTGCCAACAAATCGAAGAAGGAGAAGAAGACTTGCCAAGAAATCGAAAAAGAAGAAGACTTGCCAAGAAATCGAAGAAGAAGAAGAAGGTGACGACGAAGACGAAGAAGAAGAATTGCGAAGAATTGTGAAGAAGAACTGCGAAGAAGAATTGCAAAGAAGAAGAATTGCGAAGAATTGCAAAGAAGAAGAAAAATTGCAGAGATGAAGAATTGCGAAGAAGAATTGCGAAGAATAATAATTGTGAAGAGTAAAAAGAAGAATGCGAAGAAGAAACGAAGAAGAAGAAGAATTGCAAAGAAGAAGAAGAATTGCGAAGAAGAAGAAGAATGCAATGCAAAGAAGAAGAAGAAGAAGAAGAAGAATACAATGCAAGGAAGAAGAATGCAATGTAAAGAAGAAGAATGCAATGCAAAGAAGAAGAATGCAATGCAAAGAAGAAGAAGAATGCACAGAAGAAGGAGAATGCAAAGGATGCAAATAATGCAAACTAGAAGAAGAAAGCAAAGAAAGAAGAAGAATGCGAAGAAGAAGAAGTGAAGAATACGAAGAAGAATGCGAAGAATACGAAGGAGAATGCGAAAAATGCGAAGAAGAAGAAGAAGAAGAAGAATGAAAGAATGCGAAGAAGAAGAAGAAGAAACAGGATTTTTTTTTTTTAAAGGAAGGATGGAAGGGGGAAAAAGTAGACGAGGAGGAAGAGAAAGAAGATGCGACAGTCGCCCCAGCAGCAGTGGACCAAGTGTGTTGTATTTGTATAACCACTTTATGTCACGGCCGATTACTCTGCGTGACAAAAAATCCGGGCTGCTCTCCCCTGGGACAGTGTGACGCCACGAGAGCAGGGCCACCCAGTTTTCTGTCCGAGAGTCTATTAATGATTTGTTTCCCTGGTTCTGTAAACCACTGCGCGCTTGTGTGTGTGTGCGTGCGTGCGTGCGTGCGTGCGTGTATTTATTTTGTTCATTTTGTTTATTTTATTCTTTCATTTCGAGGATAATGGAATAAGCACTCATGTGCTTTTTTTTACATACAGTCCCCGAGAGTAGTGTTTTGTAAATTCTGTCATCTGTTCCACTGGCACACAATCAATGGCCTAGTGTAGTGTGTTGTGTGTGTGTGTGTGTGTGTGTGGTGTGTGTGTGTGTGTGTGTGTGTGGTGTGGAGAGGAGAGAGAGATGAGAGAGAGAGAGAGAGAGTGAGAGAGCTGAGAGATGAGATGAGAGAGAGAGAGAGAAGGTGTGTGTGTGTGTGTGTGTGTGTGTGTGTGTGTGTGTGTGTGTGGTGTGTGTGGTGTGTGGTGTGTGTGTGTGTGTGCTTGCGTGCGTGTGTGCATTTATATTTTATTTTATCCTTTTATTTCGAGGATAACGGAATAAGCACTCATGTGCTTTTTTACATTCAGTTCCCGAGTGTATGCAGTTTTGTAAATTTTGTCATCCGTTCCCACTTGCTCACAACGGTGCTACTCTTTCGAAAAGTGTAACGGGTTTTAGTGTACTGTGTGTGGTGTGTGTGTGTGTGTGTGTGTGTGTGTGTGTGTGTGTGTGTGTGTGTGCGCGCGCGCGCATGTGTGTACGTGCGGGCGTGCATGCGTGTGGGTGGTGCGTACGTGCATGAGTATGTCTATGCAACGCGAGTCACAACTTGCACATATTTGTGCTTACTCGCGCGCTTGCACACGTGTGCACTGAGCATATGAAAATAGAAAGAAGGGGGAGTGGGGGGGGGGGGGGGAGGGGGGGGGGGGGGGGGCTGGAGGAGAGACAGAAGACACGGACAGATACACACACACACAACACACACACACAAAACACACACAAACACACACAGAGTAACGACTGACAAACTGAGAAAACATACACACGGTAGCAAGTACACGCTTCTGCTTTTAATTATGACAAAGAAAAGGAAAGAAAGAAAGACAGTGAGATAAAGACAGAGAAAGAAAACACAGAAAAAAAGAAGGGAAAACACCCCCCATCCCCCCCCCCCCCCCCCCCCACACACACACACACTTCCAAAAAAAAAAGACCAAAAAAACCAAACCCAACATCAACCATAAACACCACCCCTACCCACCACCTGAAAAATGACAAAAAAGAGAACACCTAATGTATAGCTTGGTTTTTTGTGTTGGGGGGCAGGTGTGGGTGGCTAGGTTGGGGGTAGGGGGTGGTGTGGGGGTGGGAGGGGAAGGGGGAGGTTACTAGGAACTCGTAACGCCTTAAGCCAACGGATTCAAGTTGGACAGACGATGTAGAGAAAGAAACAGTCGACATTGAGGACACACAAGAGAGATAGGTGGGGGTGGATAAACCCTGTTGACGCTCCTGCCACCTGAAGTTCAAATACGAGTGATGATGATGATGATGATGATGATGATGATGATGATAATAATATTGATAAGAAGATGAAGAGAAGCAACAACAACAACACCCCCAACAACAACAAAAAACAACAACAATAATGATGATGATGATAATAATAATAATAATAATGATGATGATGACAACAACACAACAACAAAAAATAATAATAAAACAACAACAACTAACAACATTTTTAATGATGATGATGATAAGAAGACGAATAACACCCCAAGACCAATAATAATAACAACAACAATAATAATAATAATAGCAACAACAACACCCCAAACACCTATAACAACAACAAATAATAATAATAATAAATAATAATAATAATAATGATAATGATAATGGCCATACTGATATTTTTATGACAAAATAATACATCAGGCTCAAAAGATTGACGACAGATTACCCTCCCCCCCCCTTTTTTTTTTTTCTTCTTCTTGTTCTGTTCAAACCATATATAAATAAATTCGCCACATGCCTAGACATATATATAATCATTTTTAAAACCACCTTTTAAAATGATAATTATTTTCTAAATCTAAAGACAGGTAAACCAAAGGGGGAGAGTGGAGTAAGGTGCCACAAAAAACGTGGGGGTGGGGGTAGGGGTGGGGGTGGGGGGTGCAGGGGAGGGAGGAATGTGTGTGGGCGAGATGATTAAAGTTGGAATAGCATTGGACTATACATGTGTGCATTTATTTATGAATGTGTGTGTGTGTTAGTGATGTGTGTGTGTGTGTGTGTGTGTTGTGTGTGTAGTGTGTGTGTGTGTGTGTGTGTGTGTAAGTGTGTGTGTGTGTAAGTGAGTGTGTGTGTGTGTGTGTGTGTGTGTGTGTGTGTGTGCTGTACACCTGTCTGTGTAGTCGTGTGGGCTTTTCAGTGTGTGTGTGTGTGTGTGTGTGTGTGTGTGTGTGTGTGTGTGTGTGTGTGTGTGTGATGTGTGTAAGTGTGTGGTAATGTGTGTGTGTGCGTTTGTGTGAATAAGTGAGTCAGTGAGGTGTGTGTGCGTAGTGAAGTGAGAGAGTACATGTGTGCGCGTGTGCGTGCATGTGTGTGTGTTTATGTGTGCGTGCATGTGTGCACGTGCGTGCACGTGTGCGTGCGTGTACGCGTGTGCGTGCGTGTGCGTGTGTGTGGGCGTGTGTAATCAAGGTTTGCGCATAACTGGCTTCACTATACGAGCAGCAGTCAAGTCAGCAGCACCTGTGTGAGTTAATTAATCCCCTGTGCAGGTTATGAGCCGGATTAACAGACACACTGAACAATCAACAACATGCACACACAACAATCTGTCTGTGTGTCTGACTGTCTGTCTGTCTGTCATTATGTCTATCTGTGTGTCTGTGTGTCTGTCTCTGTCTATCTCTCTCTCTCACACTCACACACACGCACGCACACACACACACAAACCCAAACACACAACAAACCACACACACTCACACACTTACACACACACACACGCAGACACACACACATACACACACAATACACAACTCACACACACACCGTCAAATACACACACACACGTACACACACATACACACACACACACACACATACACACACACACACACCACTCAAACACACAGACACACAGACACACACCACAACAAACCACACCATGCGCGTTTTTGCTGCATGTAGGCCTATACTACCTACAGGTGATTTGAACTACCAAGGTAGTAATCATTTCCGTAATATCTCGAACATAACGTCTCTCTCTCTCTCTCTCTCTTCTCTCTCTCTCTCTCTCTCTCTCTCATTCATCTCTCTCACTCGCTCTCTCTCTCTCTCTTCTCCTCATTCCTCCAATCTCCTCCCTCGTCATCATCTCTTCTCTCTCATTCTCTCTCTCATTCTCTCTCTCTCTCTCCTCTCTCTCTCTCTCATTCTCTCTCTTCTCTCTCTCATCTCGCTCTCTCTCTCTCTCCGCTCTCTCTCTCTCTCATTCTCTCTCTCCTCTCTCTCTCTCTCTCATTCATTCTCTCTCTCTCATTCTCTCTCTCATTCCTCTCTCTCTCTCTCTCCTCCTCTCTCTCTCACTCTCTTTCCCCTCACTCATCTCTCTCTCTCTCTTCCCTCTCTCTCTCTCTCGTTCTTTCTCTCTCTCTCTCCTCTCTGTCTCTCTCTCTCATCCTCTTTCTCTCTCTCTCTCTCTCTCTCTCTTCTTTCTCTCTCTCTCTCTCCTCTCTCTTTCTTTCTCTCTCTCTCTCTCCTCTCCCTCTCTTCTCTCTCTCTCGCGCTTCTCTCTCTCTCTCTCTCTCTCTCTCTCTCTCGTCTTTCTCTCCTCTCTCTCTCTCTCGCATCCCCCCCTCTCTTCTCTCTCTCTCTCATCTCTTCTTTCACTCGCTCTTCTCTCTCTTTCTCTCTCTCTCATCCCACTCCTCTCGCCTTTCTCTCTCTCTCTCTCTCTCTCTCCATCTTTCTCTCCTCCTCTCTCTCCTCTCATTCTCTCTCTCTCTCATCTTTCTCTCTCTCTCTCTCTCTCTTCCTTCCTCTCTCTCTCTCTCTCTTCTCTCCCCCTCTCTCTCCTCTCTCTCTCTCTCTCCTCTCTCTCTCTCTTTCTCTCCAACTTCCTTCTCTCCTTCCTCGCCGGCCTTTGTTCTCTTCCCTCCTAGCGCTCTTTCTTCTTCTCTCTCTCTCTCTCTCTCTCTCTCACTTTTCTCCTCTCTCTTCTCCTCTCTCTCTCTCTCTCCCCCCTCGCTCTCTCTCTCTCCCCCCTCTCTCCTCTCTCTCTCACTCTCTCCTCATCTCATTTCTCTCTCTCTCTCTCTCCCCCCCCCCTCTCTCTCTCTCTCTCATCTCTCTCTCTCATTCTCTCTCTCTCATCTTTCTCTCTCTCTCTCGACTAAATATCTTTCCCTTCTCTCTCTCTCTCATTCTCTCTCTCTCTCTCTCTCCCAGTCCCCATCTATCCTCTCTCCTCTCTCTTCTCCCTCTCTCTCTCTCTCTCTCTCTCTCTTTCTCGCCTCTCCGCTCTCTCTCTCTCTCTCTGTCTCTCTCTCTCTCTCACTCTCATTTCTTCTCTCTCTCTCCTCTTTCTCTCTCTCTCTCTCTTTCTCTCTCCCTCTCTTTCTCTCTCTCTCTTCTCCCCCTCTCCTCTCTCTCTCTCTCTCTCTCTTCTCTCTCTCTCTTCAATCTCTATCTCTCTCTCTCTCTTTTTCTCTCTCTCTCATCTCTTTCTCTCTCTCCTCTCTCTCTCTCCTCTTTCTCTCTCTCTCTCCCCACCCTGCTCTCTCTCTCCTCTCTCTCACTCGTCTCTTTCTCTCTCTCTCTCTCTCTCTCTCTCTCCCCCCCTCTCCTCTCTCCTCTCCTCTCTCATCTCCCCCCCCCCCCTCTCTCTCTCTCTCTCTCTCTCTCTCATTCTCTCTCTCTCCTCTCTTCTCTTTCCCTCTCTCTCTCTCTTTCTCTCCGCTCACTCGTCCTCTCTCTTCATCTTTCTCTCTCTCTCTCCTCTCTCCCTCTCTCTCTCCTCTCACCTCTCCTCTCTTCTTTCTCTCTCTCTCTCTCTCTCTTTCTCTCATCTCCTCTCTCTCTCCTCTCTCTCCTCTCTCTCTTTCTCTCTTTCTCTCTCTCTCTCTCTCTCCTCTCGCCCCCTCTCTCTCCTCTCTCGTCCCCCCCTCTCGCGCTCCCTCTCTCTCTCTCCTCTCTCTTCATTCTCTCTCTCTCTCTCTTCTCTCTCCTCTCTCCCCCCCCTCTCTCTCTCTCTCTCCTCTCATTCTCTCTCTCTCTCTCTCTCTCGCTCGCTCTCTCCCCCCATCTCCCTCCTCCTCTCTCTCTCTCATCGCTCTCTCTCTCTCTCTCCTCCCCCCCCCCCTCTCTCTCTCTCTCTCTCTCTCCATTCTCTCCTCTCTCTCTCTCTCTCACACCCTCATTCTCTCTCTCTCAACATTATATCCGTTTCCATGCTTCTTGTTCCTCTCTCTGTCTCGCTATCTCTGTCCTCTATCTCCAGACTGTCTGTCTGTCTGTTCTGTCTGTTCTGTCTGTCATCTATCTATCTATCTATCTGTCTGTCTGTCTCTCTCTCTCTCTCTCTCTCTCTGTCTTGTGCATCTTTGATAACCATGTCTGTGTATTTTCATATGTATCATAATATCCCTTTGTTTTTCTTGCAGCTTTTTATTTTTCTTTTTTTTCATCACCCTCCTACCCCTGTGAATGTCTCCACCTGTACACCCACTTTCGTTTCCGGCCGCTCTGCTACAGATGCCTGTGCTTACAAATACTAATTCCAACCAGTGCACGTTGCCGCGCTCTTTCTGTTTTCTGGTCCCATCGATGAATGCCTCCCTATCTCTCTCCCAAGAACTTCTTGTGACACTTTTAAATCTGGCCTCAAGACATATTTGTTTCAAATACCTAAGATTTTCCTCTCCTGTTTTTCATTTCATAGCTATCCCTGCGTTTTAAACAGAGCCAAAGATCCATCACTCTGCCAAGTGTATAACGCACGCAGGCGCGCTGTGTGTGTATGGTGTGTGTGTGTGTGCATTTGACATGTTAGAACTATTACTTGCCATTGGTTGCAATGACCGTGTA
>CM054145.1:58772804-58780304 GCA_028751875.1 Rapana venosa
AAGAGAGAGAGACAGAAAGAGAGAGAATACAGGATAGGGACAGAGAGGAGACAAGAGCAGAGAGAGACAGAGAGAGAGAGAGGAGAAAGGAGGGAGAGGGGACAGACGGGACAGAGAAAAAAGAGAGAAAGAGAGAGAGGAGAGGGAAGACAGACAGAAAAAGGAGAGAGAGGAGAGAGAAGAGAGAGACAGACAGACAGACAGACGACAGCGGGACAGTAACGCGTGTCCTTGGGATTGGTAACTTCTCTAACAAAAAATCACGAGCTGGGGAACCCCTATTTTGCGATTTTTAAAAAAAAAAATCAAAATAATTTATTTAAAAACCCCTTGAAATTTTTTTTTCCCTTTTGTATTTACAATATTCTTCATAAACCCCTATTCCCCCCCCCCCCCCCCCCCCCCCCCCCCCCAAACACCCCATCGCGCGCGCGCGGGGGTTAGAGTAATGTTTTCGTGATCTGCTGACCGGGTTTGAATCTCGTTCAAGGGGTTTTTTTCCTCTGGAGTTAACATCAGTGCGACTCCACTCCCCCCCCCAAAAGCCCTTGGGATGGATATGAACAAAGGGCCCCCGAGTGCAAAGCCGCAAAACATCTTGCGCACACGTTAAAACCCTGTTCCGCTTTTCGGAAGAGTAGGCCATTGTGTCCGGTGGGAAGGATAACAAAATTTATAAAAAAAAACGCATACACCGAGGACTGGTGAAAAAAAAAACCATGAATGCTTATCCTATTACCCTTGAAAAAAAAGAATAAAAATAAATTTAAACAAAAAAAAAAAATAAAACACACAGCACGCAGCACACTAAAACACAAACACACACACCAAACACACACCACACACACACACACCACACACACACACCCACCCCCTTTTCCGTCCTCGTAAACCATAATAATACTTTAAGGAGTAAAAACCAAAAAATATTCAGATGCATTGCTCTCCCCAACAGCTTTTAGTCGCTGAGAATCGACATTTAGTGACGGGATTGTTTGGGACAAGCAGCTACAAGAAGGGGTGGGGAGATGATGGCCCAAAAATGGTGTTTTTCCCGAATAAATTTAATTAAACGACCATCATTTAATTATTCGTGGGGGGTGGGGGTGGTCCGTCGCCCGAAGACAAGAATACGGTCACCCCAATTTCAACGAAGTGAAAAAAAAAAAGAAAAAAAAGAAAGAAGAAGAAGACCGAAGACAGACAGAAAAAAAAGAAAAAAAAGAAGAAGAAGAAAAAAAAAAGAAAAAGAAGGAAAGGAAGAGAAGAAGAAGAAGAAGAAGAAAAAAGCAGAAAGGAAATAAAAAAAGAAAGAAGAAGAAGAAGGAGAAGAAAAAAAAAAAGAAGAAGAAGAAAAAGAAGAAGAAGAAGAAAGACAGAAAGACAGAAAGAAAGAAGAAGAAGACGATGAAGAAAAAGAAGAAAAAGAAGAAGAAGAAGAAGACAGAAAGAAAGAGAAGAGGGGGGAAGAAGAAAATGATGATGTGACGATGATGAAAAGAAAAAGAAGAAGAAGAAGAAAGAAGAAAAACAGAAGACAGAAAAAAAGAAGAAGAAAAAAAAAGAAAAAAAATAAAGAAGAAGAAGAAAAGAAAAGGGAAAAAGGGAAAAGAAGAAGAAAAAGAAAAAGAAGAAAGAAGAAAGAAAGACGAACGAAAGAAGAAGAAGAAGAAGAAAAAGAAGAAGAAAAAAAAAAAGAAAAAACGAAAGAAGAAGAAGAAAAAAGAAAGACGAAAGACAGAACGAAAAAAGAAAAAGAAGAAAAAGAAGGAGGAGGGGAGGAGGGGAGGAGGGGGAAAAAAAAATCATAGAAGAATTCTTTCTTATTTATGCAGGAGTTGGTTTTATATTGTCGAGATACTAGTGTTTCCCTAAAAATCTTTTAAACATGTCATTTTTTTTTATACCATTCTTTTTTTCATTTTTATCTACTTTATTCTTACATTTCCTTTTCAAAATGTCTGTGCAGTGACTTTTGAAGGGGTGATTTTCAAACTAACGCTGTCTGCCAAAGGTATTAATAATAATGATGATAGTAATAATAATAATAATAATGATGATAGTAATAATAATAATAATAATAATAATAATAATAACAATAATAATAATAATATATGTAATTTATAAAGCGCTGAATCTTGTAAAACAAACAAATCGAAGCGCTTGAAGCTGTTTGCAAAGAGCATCACTTTTACAGTCTGAACAAACTGAGGTCTACTTGCTGGCAAATGTAAAGACTGAACCTTTGATGGCTGTTGAGCACATTATAAAAAAGCTTTTGCTTCTTGCTTTTTTGCTTATGTAAGTAGTGTATATATATATGTATATTATATATTTAATATATACATAGTGTGTGTGTTTTTTTTGGGAAAATTTTTGATTAAAAAGAATCCTCTTCATTTTCCTTTTTCTACAATTTGTTGTAGATGCTTGGCAAGTCCTGTATACTTGCTTAAGTGTGACGGAAACGGATAAAGCAGTTAGATAGAAAGACAGACAGACAGACAAACAGACAGACACATGGAGAGAGAGACAGACAGATAGACATACAAATAGACATAGATAGATAGATAGATAGGTAGGTAGGTTAGGTGGTATGTAGGCAGATAGATAGATAGATAAATAGATAGATAGATATGCACAGACAGAGAGCGAGAGAGAGAGAGAGAGAGAGAGAGAGAGAGAGAGAGAGAGAGAGATGGATGGATGGAAGGATGGATAGGGAAACAGAGAAAGAAAGACACACACACACACGCGCACGCACACACACACACACACACACACACACACACACACCTCCACCCCCCACCCACCCCTACACACACACACTCACTCACCCCTCATCCCCACCCCCATCCCAACCCACCCACACACACACAGAGCCAGAAAATAACAACAACAACAAGATACACCACTAAGGCTCCACACTTTCCCCCCAGTGCTTCAGTCTTCCTTTGTCCTCACTCCCTCACTCACTCCCCGCTTCAGTCTTCCTCTGTCCTGACTCACTCACTCCCTGCTTCAGTCTTCCTCTGTCCTGACTCACTCACTCCCTGCTTCAGTCTTCCTCTGTCCTGACTCACTCACTCCCTGCTTCAGTCTTCCTCTGTCCTGACTCACTCACTCCCTGCTTCAGTCTTCCTCTGTTCTCACTCCCTGCTTCAGTCTTCCTCTGTTCTCACTCCCTGCTTCAGTCTTCCTCTGTTCTCACTCCCTGCTTCAGTCTTCCTCTGTCCTGACTCACTCACTCCCTGCTTCAGTCTTCCCCTGTCCTCACTCCCTCACTCACTCACTCCCTCACTCACTCCCTCACTCCCTCCCTCCCTCCCTCACTCACCTTGGACACGCCGCGTCCTGCCGGCCCTTTGTAGGAGAAGCGTGTGGGGTCCCGGGGACTGACCATAGGGTCGTTGGCGTCCCTTTCCTCTCCGGCCATCCTGACCACCTCACGCGATCACGCGACAGTCACCTGGAGGAGCACGACCCGACACGACCCGACACGACCCGACACGACCCGACACGGGACGATGCGATGAGACTTGGTGGCTGTGTTTAGGTAAAACCTGTAACAGTGTGGGGGAAAACAAAGATGATGAAGCGTCAATGGTGAGGTTAACCGGTTAGAGGACAGTTTTGAAAGAAAAAAGAAGAAGAAAAAGAGAAATGTAGGATATTTTGTAAAAGCAGACGATATGAGTGAGAGAAGGGACAAACATTAAGTAAATGAATAAATAAAGAAATAACTAACTTGATATGAGTGAGAGAAGGGACAAAAATTGAGAAAATGAATAAAGAAAGAAAGAAATAACTTGAATATAAACGCACATGCGCGCGCGTGCACGCACGCACACATACACACGCACGTGTGTGGGCACGTACGCACGCACGCACACACACAACAGAGAGAAAGAGACATACAGAGGCAGACGGAGAGAGATAGAGAGACAGAGAAAGACAGAGACAGATAGGAAAAGACATGGAGAGAGAGGCAGACAAACATAGAAATAGCTAGTGACGGTCACAGAAAAAGAGGTACAGACAGACAGACAGACAGACAGACAGGCGGACAGACAGAGAGGCAGACAGACAGGCAGCCAGACAGACAGGCAGACAAACAGGCAGACAAACAGGCAGACAGACAGACAGGCAGACAGACAGAAGACAGGCGGAGAGACAGAGAGGCAGACAGACAGGCAGACAGACATGCGGACAGACAGAGAGGCAGACGGACAGACGGACAGGCAGACAGACAGAGAGGCGGACAGACAGACAGACAGACAGGCGGACAGAGAGGCAGACAGACAGAGAGGCGGACAGACAGACAGGCAGGCAGACAGACAGAGAGCAGACAGACAAACAGAGAGGCAGACAGACAGACAGGCAGGCAGACAAACAGAAAGGCGGACAGACAGGCAGACAGGCGGACAGACAGAGACAAACAGTAGACATATGCAAAAATCTCTCTCTCTCTCTCTCTCTCCTCTCTCTCTCTCTCTCTCTCTCTCTCTCTCTCTCTCTCTCTCTCCACGACCACACCACACCACACACACACACACACACCAGATACACATACACACAGAAAGGAAGAGAGAGTCAAGAACTCGCTCGCCAGCCCCCCACCCCTCCTCATCCCCCTTCCCATACCTCCCCCACCCCCACCACCCTCTTTTCCAGACAGAGGATAGCAATGTTACTGATTATCCTCTTATGAGTCACGGCACGCACGTACACATAAACAACGACAGCGGCTGAAAGCGCCCAGAGGGGAAAAAAATCCCCTTTCACACATCCCCATAAATCCCACCCTTTACCTGAACTTTCCCTACTACCTACGCACGTTACAGACCCCACGACGGCGGGACATTCATTATCCGTTTAATAAGGAAAAGGGAATAATCCTGAAATTTGGGTGTACTGACTGTAGTGAAGATTTATAACTAGTGAAAGGAAGAGAGGAGAGAGAGAGAAAGAGGAGAGAGAGAGAGAGAGAGAGAGAGAGAGAGAGAGAAGAGACAGAGACAGAGACAGAGAGACAGACAGACAGACAGACAGTATGTTAGTCCGTCGTTTCGACGATGACCTCCAAAACAGCAGAGGAGGCAGCTGCTGTTTCGGAAATTGGGCAGAAATTTGATTATAGTGGAGATGCCTTGCCCACAGTACATCCCCACTCTCTCGGCCAAGTGGGCATAAGAACAGTCAGCGTTGGAGATGTTCTCCAAAGGCCAACTAGCCCCCAGGGCTGCAGCACATAAGGACTGTGCAAGTCAAGCCTCCTAGTCAGAGAGTCATAGTCGATCACTAAAGACTAAGCTGTAAAGTGGAATTCCATGAGTGGAAAAGCCACTGGTCATACAGCCTCTTACTTTGCTGTTGCCCCCAGCGTCAATAGTTTAATCAGACAGACAGACAGACAGACAGACAGACACACAGACAGACACACAGACAGACACACACACACACACACTTGCGCACACGCTAAAACCCGTTCCGCTTTTCGGAAGAGTAGGCCATTGTGTGCCGGTGGGAATGGATGACAAAATTTACAAAACTGCATATATACACGGGGACTGGATGTAAAATAGCATACGAGTACTTATTTCATTATCTTCGAAAAACAAAAACCCACAAAATAAAATAAATAACACACAAACACAGAGAAGAACTTTTCTTTGTTTGGTTAAACATTGTTCAGGGTTTGGGGGTTTGTTTTTTAAAAATTCTATGTATGCATGTATTATTGTTTTCTCTTGTTTGATTTTTATGGTTTATCACTGATTAGGTTTTTATTCTATGTCTGCATATATATCATCTTCTCTCTCTCTCTCTCTTTCTCTCTTTTAGAGACATGGCTTGAATGGGGTGGGGTGGGGGGGGAGCAAATACATTGCTTATTCAATGTACCATCTGAAAATAAAAGTTTGACTTTGACTTCGACACACACTCAAAACCGTGTCAGCTCTGTAAAGATAAATGGATTCTCTGACAATATCATGTTAATCGCGTAATTTGCACCACTTCCTGTTCCAGAGTAAACTTCATGAATTTTCGTCTGTAAAGTTGTTGGGGGCGGGATAGCTCAGTGGTCAGAGCACTCGCTTACCCCCACCCAATGTTAAGCAGCATCGAGCGTGGTTACCAGTTGGATGGGTGACCGTTTGCGCGCCTTGGCTTCAGTACAGCCTCCCAGTTCACCCAGCTGTAAATGGGTACCTGCCCTCTTTAGGGTCAGGGAAGGTAAAGCAGCGAGGAAGAGGAGATGGGCGCCGCCCTCAGTATGCTGGCCCCTAGAGAAGTGAGGTCTCTGACGCCTCGCTCCCCTACGACCACATAGGTCATGGGACACCTTTACCTTTTACCTATCAAGTTATCTTAAACTGCACCGAGGTGGGAAATGTTTAGCACTTAGAAGCAGCTATGTAATATTATGTGGTTATGATCAGGTTGATGTGGGGCAGATTTATTATTTTAAGAGCTTAGAACTGCGTAGTTATAAGGTCAAAGTTGTGTACGTGTGTGTACGTATGTGTGTATGTATGCGCGCGCGCGCGCGCGCGGTGTGTGTGCGTGTGAAGTCAAGTCAATTTTTAGATTTCCAGATGGTACACTGAGTGAGTACATACATACAGTACATGAGTAGTGTGAGTGTGTGTGCGCGCATGCGTGCACGTGTATGTGCGTGTGTGTGCGCGCGCGTGCGTGCGTGTAGGTGTGTGTTGTGTGCGCGCGTGCGCGTGCGTGCGTGTGTGTGTGTTTCTCAAGCACTTTGTGGTAGAATGGGCGGTAGCTCTGGAACTTAAGATAAAAGGTTTTGTCCTCTATGACTAATCTGGCCTTTCTCAACGGGCACTTGCTGTCTGTCCGTCCGTCTGTCTGTCTGTCCGTCCGCCTGTCTGTCCATCCGTCTGTCTGTCTGTCTGTCTGGCTGACTGTCTCTCTGTCCGTCCGTCCGTCCGTCCATCCGTCCGTCCGTCCGTCCGTCCGTCCGTCCGTCCGTCCGTCCGTCCGTCTGTCTGTCTGTCTGTCTGTCTGTCTGTCTGTCTGTCCGTCCGTCCATCTGTCTGTCTGTCTGTCTGTCTTATGTGTTTGTTGAATGCTCATCTATCTATCTATCTATCTATCTATCTATCTATCTATCTATCTATCTATCTATCTATCTATCTATCTATGCTATGCTATCTCTGTTCTTTAAATTATAGGTTGAATTTTTGTTGTTCATGTTGTTGTAGTTGGGTTTTTGTTGTTCATGTTGTTGTAGTTGGGTTTTTGTTGTTCATGTTGTTGTAGTTGGGTTTTTGTTCTTCATGTTGTGGTAGTTGGGTTTTTGTTGTTCTCTTGATAGTTCCAAATCGGGGCTAGGACTGGATGACAAATAAGTTTGTGAATACTTAGCTGTAACCCTTGAACAATAGAAAAGATCATTCATTCATTCTCTCTCTCTCATTCTTTCTTTCTCTCTGTAACACACACATACACATATACACGCCACCACCACCACCA
>CM054145.1:58785304-58797804 GCA_028751875.1 Rapana venosa
AAAAAATATATATATATACCACTTTAAGTCACGGAAGATTTATCTGCGTGAAATTTGGGCTGCTCTTCCCGGGGAGAGTGCGTCGCCACAAGGCCAGCGCCATTCATTATTTTAATTTTTTTTCTTTTTCTGTCTGCAACTGTATTCGTTTCCCTATCAGTGTGGCTTTTTTTTTCCTACAAATTTTTTGCCAGGGACAACTCACTTGCTGCCGTGGGTTCTTTTACGTGCGCTAAATAATGATGTGTAACACACGAGACATCAGTTTATCGTCTCATCCGAAAGACTAGCACCCAGACCACCACTCACGGTGTAGTGGATATGGGGGGGGGGGGGGGGGGGGGAAGGAGGAGTTTCGGGCCCAAACGGAGATCGAACCACGCACACTTCCGACCCGGACTTTTTGCTTTCTAGGCAGGCGTGTTATCTCTAGACCACCGATCCATCTTAAGTAACCACGCATCTGCACGTCCTCATCTAAGGGGATGGATGCAGACTTTGCGATGAAGAAGGAGACAGCGGAGAGTGGGAAAGTCATGAGAGCCGACTGGGTATGAGACTCGGTGTGTGTGTGTGTGTGTGTGTGTGTGTGTTGTGTGTGTGTGGTGTGTTGTGTGTGTGTGTGTGTGTGTGTGTGAGTGAGTGTGTGTGTGAGTGTGTGTGTGTGTGTTGTGTGAGCGTTTTGTTTGTGTGTGTAAGTGTGAGCGTATGTGTGTTGTGTGAGCGTATGTGTGTGTGTGTGATGTGTGAGCGTAGTATGTGTGTGTGTATGTGTGAGCGTATGTGTGTATGTGTGAGCGTATGTGTGTGTGTGTGTGTGTGTGTGAGCGTATGTATGTGTGGTGTGTATGTGTGAGCGTATGTGTGTATGTGTGAGGTATGTGTGAGCGTATGTATGTGTGAGCGTATGTGTGAGCTATGTATGTGTGTGTGTATGTGTGAGCGTATGTATGTGTGTGTTGTATGTGTGAGCGTATGTATTGTGTGTGTATGTGTGAGCGTATGTATGTGTGTGTGTATGTGTGAGCGTATGTGTGATGTGTGTGTGTATGTGTGAGCGTATGTGATGTGTGTGTATGTGTGAGCGATTATATGTGTGTGTATGTGTGGCGTATGTATATGTGTGTGTGTATGTGTGAGCGTATGTATGTAGTGTGTGTGTGTATGTGTGAGCGATGTATGTGTGTGTGTGTATGTGTGAGCGTATGTATGTGTGTGTGTATGTGTGAGCGTATGTATGTGTGTGTGTATGTGTGAGCGTATGTATGTGTGTGTGTGGTTGTGTGAGCGTATGTATGTGTGTGTGTATGTGTGAGCGTATGTATGTGTGTGTGTATGTGTGAGCGTATGTATGTGGTGTGTGTATGTGTGAGCGTATGTGTGTGTGTGTATGTGTGAGCGTATGTGTGACGTATGTATGTGTGAGCGTATGTATGTGTGTGTGTATGTGTGAGCGTATGTATGTGTGTGTGTATGTGTGAGCGTATGTGTGTGTGTGTATGTGTGAGCGTATGTATGTGTGTGTGTATGTGTGAGCGTATGTATGTGTGGGGTATGTGTGAGCGTATGTATGTGTGTGTGTGTATGTGTGAGCGTATTATTGTGTGTGTATGTGTGAGCGTATGTGTGTGTGATGTGTGTGTATGTGTGAGCGTTGTTATGTGTGTATGTGTGAGCGTATGTTGTGTATGTGAGGTATGTGTGGGATGTTAGTATGTATGTGTGTGTGTATGTGTGAGCGTATGTTATGTGTGTGTAGTGTGTGTATGTGTGAGCGTATGTATGTGTGTGTGTATGTGTGAGCGTATGTATGTGTGTGTGTATGTGTGAGCGTATGTATGTGTGTGTGTATGTGTGAGCGTATGTATGTGTGTGTATGTGTGAGCGTTGTGTGAGGTAGATGTGTGAGCGTCTGTATGTGTGTGTGTATGTGTGAGCGTATGTATGTGTGTGTGTATGTGTGAGCGTATGTATGTGTGTGTGTATGTGTGAGCGTATGTATGTGTGTGTGTATGTGTGAGCGTATGTATGTTGTGTGATGTATGTGTGAGCGTATGTATGTGTGTGTGTGTGTATGTGTGAGCGTATGTATGTGTGTGTGTATGTGTGAGCGTATGTTATGTGTGGTGTATGTGTGAGCGTATGTTATGTGGTGTGGTAGTGTGGTGAGGTATGTATGTGTGTGTGAGTGTGAGGTATGTGGTGTGAGTGTATGTATTGTGTATGTATGTGGTGAGGGTAGGGTGTTATGTGTGTGTGTGTATGTGTGAGCGGGATGTATGTGTGTGTGTATGTGTGAGCGTATGTATGTGTGGTGTGTGTATGTGTGAGCGTATGTATGTGTGTGTGTATTTTGAGGATGTGTGTGGGGTTGTGTGAGCGTATGTATGGTGTGAGAGGAGGTATGGTGGATGGGGGGATGTGTGAGCGTAATGATGTGTTGATGTTGCAATGTGTGGCGTATGTAAAGAAGTATGTGTGACGATGTAGGTGTGTGAGGTGAGCGTATGTAGGGGTGTGTGGTGAGCGTATGGTCATGTGTGTGTTATTTTGGAGATGTATGCTGGTGGTAGTGTGGCGAAGGTGGATAAGTTGGTTTTGCAGAACGAGATGTGTGGTATGTGAGCGATGTAGTGTGGTGGGGGTATGGGGTGGAGGGCGTATGGGGTGGTATGTGTGAGCGTATGTATGTGGAGGGGCGTAGTGGAGTGTATGGGTGTGTGCTATACTCACATGAGAGGGTAGATGAAGAGAGGACACATTCAGATTGTCACTCATGCCTCACGTGAATCAGCCCCAAAGAGGAACAGATTGGACGGGGTCATGTGGTGGATGGATGGGACAGGGTGGGGGTGAAAGGTAGCTACGTGCGAAAACATCATGTTGTCATAATGGAAAGATGACAAAACCTTGTTTTCAAAACCAACAAAGAATTAAAAGTAACAGGACGGGGGGTTGGGGGTGGGATGAGGTACTGGGCTCCTGAAAACACGACTTGCGATGGATACATTGCATCAAGAGACAAGTTGCAACGAATCACCAAGGAAAGAACAGAGTTATCACAGCAACGCGCAACAAAACAAACATCTAAAGAACCCGAGCACGTGATGATTACAGCCAAGACGTATTGCAGAATAATACCAAGAATGTCTCTCTGGTCCTACGCTATCCCCTCTCTGCCTCTCCTCTCAAAAAACATCTACACAAACAAACCACAACAAACTTTAACAAGAAAAAAAGCAGACAATGCAATGCAGCCCGTGAAAAGAAACAGACCTTGACAGAACCTTTCCATAACAACACACACAACACACACAACAACAAACACACAACCACACACACTTATTTGTCATATATCACTCATATTAAAAGAATAATAAAAAAAAAACAGACTCTCTGTCTGTCTGTCTGTCTGTCACTCTCTCTCAGAACATCTTGCGCACACGTTAAACCCTGTTCCGCTTTACGTAAGAGTAGGCCATTGTGTGCCGGTGGGAACAGATGACAGAATTTACAAAACCGCATACACACGGGGACTGCATGTAAAACAACCACACGAGTGCTTATTCCATTATCCTCGTTATAAAAGAATAAATAAACCAAAAAAGTCTACTCTCTCTCTCTCTCTCTCTCTCTCTCTCTCTCTCTCTTCTCTCTCTCTCTCTCTCTCTCTCTGTCTGTCTCTCTCTCTCTCAGGGAATGAAGGCACTGGCAGGTCTGCACTTTAAGTTGACCTGGGAGATCGTAAAAAAACAAAAACACCCCACCCTTCATTCACCACATACCACCACCACCACCACCACCACCACCACCGAGATTCAAACCCACGACTTCACCAACCCACCGAATTGAAAGTGAATGGTCTTAACCACTTTAAAAAAAGGTGGGACATGTGATTGAAATTTTGTTTGCAAGCTCATGTCAGAAGTTGTACCATGCATTGAAAGGGCATCACTTGTAAATATTAAACATCTATAAACTACTCAGTTTTATGTGCTGTTGCCATGGAAACAATCCAATACGTCGGCCAAAGCTACATGTTTAACACTCCGAAACCTTTTTTAAACAAAAAATTATAACAAGTAGAAAAACCCGTTTCTAAAGACATGTTTTTTTTTACAACCTGAATTCTGTCAATTCACACAAAGGGAAATCTTCATATTTGCATCCAAGAAGTTTTCATTCTAAAAAAACAACACCACCATGATTTTGGCCTCTTTGAGATCCGTGTATAGACTGGCCGAGACTGTCCTACAGGGAACAGTACAAGGAGGGAGACGAAGAAGAGGCAGACAGAGAAAACGATGGGAAGACAACAACATCAGAGAGTGGACAACTGGCCTTAAAGTGGAACCAACAGCTACGACAAGCAGAAGACCGCGGGGAGTGGAGGAAGCTGGTTGCAAAATCTTCATTAGTGTCCTCACGGTCTACGGGACTATGGGGTAGGTTTAGGCGAGGTGAGGTGAGAGACCCGTAGTCCAACCAACCGCTACGGCATCAGTCACCTACAAAGCGTGTATGGGCCAGAAGGAAAAACCAGAACCATCCAACATGCACGTCACTCCCATACAACAAACGTCAACCACACTCCTGGCACATGGGAGCAAGGCGAGGCAAGTGGGCCAGCCAGAACTAGACTAGGGTCCCCAGGAAATGGATCCCCCAGAAAATGGATCCCCCGGAGAGTGGATCCCCCTCCCTCCCCCCCTTCACCCTCGAAAATGAGACAGTAAAGTGTGTGAGTGTGGTGCCGGCAGACAGACAGACTGGCAGACAGACAGGCAGGCAGACAGGCAGGCAGACAGGCAGACAGACAGGCAGACAGGAAGACACTAAACATCCCGCGGAGTTAGGGCCTGGGAAAGCCGTGTCCTGCAGTAGACTGGCCTATCTATAGGCCAGGTCAGGGTGAGGTGTCAGTCAGCCAGTCAGCCAGTCAGTCAGCCCAGCCAGGCCAGTCAGTCAATCAGGGCATTACTCAATGCCGCCCCTCCCCCCCTTCCCCATCCCCCATCCCTCCCTGCTGTTCTCTTCAAACAACCAGTCTGTTATATATTACGTCCTGTCCCCATTTTCCGCTGTTGTAAACTGTTGTGTTATGTTGCTGCTGCTGCTGCTGTTCTGCTGTTCTACTGTGCTACAGCTACGATGTTACCATGCCTGCTACCTTCCCAGGCGCCCCATCCTCTGTCTGTCTGTCTGTCTGTCTGTCTCTGACTGTCTGTCTGCCTGTCTCTGACTCTATCTGGCTGTCTGGCTGTCTGTATCTTCCCTAAGGGTGGGGACTGGATGTAAACAAAAGCACATGGGTGCTTATTCATTACCCTCGAAATAAAAGAATTTGTCATTGTCATATACGATATGTGTCATTGTTATATTCTCTCTCTCTCTCTCTCTCTCTCTCTCTCTCTCTCTCTCTCTCTCTCTCTCTCTCTCTCTTATCTATCTATCTATCTATTCTATCTCTGCCACTGTGAATTGGGTTTTTTTTCCCGTTGCAGTTAAAGATGTATATGTGTTTGTGCACAGTGCCATTCCCACTGTCCCCTTGTGAATGGGCTTGAAAGCTTACCACAATACACCATTGTCACCCCCCCCCCCCTCCTCTCTCTCTCTCTCCACATACACATACACTCACTCACACACACGCACATACACCCACACACACTCTCACTCACTCACACACAATCGCACACACACCACACACACACAACACACAAACACACACACACTTTCTAATATCACAACTTGTGAAAAGACGTTGAATGAATTTGAACACACACACACACACGCGCGCGCGCAAGCACGCAAGCACACACTTAACCTACACAACCGTTCCATCAACACACAGCATGCATCAACACAATCACGGCCAGTAGTAGTAGTAGTCGTAGAAGTAGTAGTCATATCTCTTACACGTAACAATAGCAGACACCAATTTATTCTGCACATGAACAATCGTTTCCTCACATTGTTAAGTACTGTGTGTAGCATAGTAGGTCAAGGATCGTGTTGAACACGGGAGAAAAACGAGGACTTCCCAGTTTATGATGCAAGGCACAATGTTCCTTGTGAAAGTGTGCAGTGACCAGCTTGTGCAATGTCATTTTCTCTCCCTGTGAACATTAACCGTTGAGACCGTCTTGTTTGCTATCTATGACCCGACCCTCTCCCTTACATTTCTTGTTCCTAACTCTTTATCAGTAGTAGTAGTAGTAGTAGTAGTAGAAGTAGTAGTAGAAGTAGGAGGAGTAGCAGTAGTAGTAGTAGTAGTAGTAGTAGTAGTAGTAGAAGTAGTAGTAGTAGTAGCAGCAGCAGCAGCAGGAGAAGGAGGAGTAATAGGAGAAGTAGTAGGAGTAGGCCTAGTAGTAGTAGTAGTAGTAGTAGTAGTAGTAGTAGTAGTTGTAGTAGTAGTGGTCGTGGTGGTGGTGGTAGTAGTAGTAGTTGTAGTAGTAGTAGTAGTGTGTGAGTGCGCGCGTGTGTACGTGTGTGTGTGTGAGTGTGTGTGAGTGTGTTTGCGTGTTTGTATTTGCGTGCGTGCGTGTGTGTGTGTGTGTGTTTGCGAGCGTGCGTGCGCGCGTGTGTGAGTTTGTGAGCGTGTGTGTGTGTTTGCGTGCGCGCGCGCGCGCGCGCGCGCGTGTATAGTTTTTCATGCTTTGACAGATAGGTGCAGTGCTGTTCTCTGTAATGAAGGCATTCTAAAAGTCAGTGACACACCGGATACGAACATAAGGGGAGGGATGGCCCGTGGTTAGAACGTTGTCCCTGTAATCTATCAGTCCAGGTTTGAACTACCACCGAGGCATCCGTTCGAAAGGCTGTTTTTTTTTCTCTCCTGGAGTTAAAGCCAGTAACGATTCAATTCCTCCGAAAGTCCTGTGCACGAGATTATACACTGAGATCCCGTGTGAGGAGAACACATACAGAACATCTTGCGCACACGTTAAAATCCGTTCCACTTTTCGGAAGAGTAGGTCAATGCGTGCTGCTAGGAACGGATGACAACAATTGGAAAAACGCATGCACGCTGCTTTCCTTTTTAAACATCACCCCGAAGTCGGACTGTGGCTACCTTCATGTTTGGCAAAAACGGTCGCGTACACACACACACACACACACACAACACACACACACACACACACACACAAAAACACAGATTCCTTCGGATGAGACTATCAACCGAGGCCCCGTGTGCGAACGCATGCAGAACATCTTGCGCACATGGTTAAATCACGTTCCGCTTTTCGGAAGAGTAGGCCATTGTGTGCCGGTGGAAACAGATGACAAAATTTACAAAACTGCATGCACACGGGGACTGGATGTAAAAAAGCACATGAGTGCTTATTCCATTATCCTCGATATAAAAGAATAAATAAATAAATAAAAATAAATACGCAAACATTTCGTCATTGGTGAAACTTAAGCCAATGACCAAAAAAAACAACCCCTAAAAACCCAACATCCCCCCCCCCTTCCCCGAACCCTCCCCCCCAAAAAAACACCCCCAACCAACAACAACAAAACACCCAAACAAAACAAAAAATCCGAACCAAACAAACCAAAACAAACAAACAAAAAACCACAACTAACCAGTGGCCAGAATCACTTTCACTGCAGTAGTCTATTTCTTTCTCAATCTCTCACAGAACAGGTCGTGCGAACTAGAACTCCCAAGTCTTCATGTCAACAGCCACAAAGGCACACACACACACACACACACTTGATCCCAAACTTGTCACACACAGAGAGAGGATTGATGTGAACGCAGCAGACTGAAACTCGGTCTTGTTGACAAACGCCAGAAAATGCACGCAAATATAATTTGGGATGAGAGCACAAGAGCGAAATGAAAAATCAATCTTCCTTGCAAGTGAAATTCCCTAAACCTGCCTGCATTGTAGTACACTACAAAGTCGTGGCCTTCTTCTTACAAAGGCTACACACCATCACTAATTTTTTTGCCATTTTCCCGTCTGTTTTCCTATATTACTCCTATATTCATACCCTAAGTACTAAGGCACCCACAGAAGGAAAAAACACACACTTTTTTTTTTGGTGGAAGGCTAGCCTCTGATTCAAAATCGTGTAATTTTGCACAAAATATTTTGGTATGTTTGAATTTTATTATTATTATTATTATTCAGCAAACACATTATACTCTCAGTCCTTTGTCGTCTGCTAGCTTCCTAACCACAATATTCATGCACGGGGTCAACACTGTAGAAACACAGTCAATCCTTATTTTGATAATCATTTCCAACTTTCACGTCACTATCTAGTATTGCTCTATGTCCTCAATTCCCCCCCCCCCCCCCCCCAAACAAGTACACAATGCATTTTTTTCATACTTTGAAATATGTGAAAATCACCAGAATTGTTTTTTCGACTAGCACTCTATAGAAGACACTACATGACCCGCAAGCTAAAGCAGGAGTGTAGCCTGTATCCCTATGACCCGGAAGCTAAAGGTGGAGTGTGGCCGAAGAGCAGAGGATCTACAATGTCATGCCGGATATCCTAGAGTGGCTATCAGAGCTAGGCTACAAGACTATAGGCCTAGTGGGACTACACACAACAGCCCAGGCCTAAAGCTTTGTGGTTAGTCATGTAAACTGAAGTGCCAAGACCTCCACTGAAACGGTTTTATGCCTGAAATTAAAATCATGTGGAGATTGTCTTCAGCCAAGACCTATTTCCTTGTCTGCAGCCAAGACATAGTCCCTAGCCAAACAATAATGTAACTACGCACTTTTCTGTCATTAAAGAAGCAGTCTCCTTTTAAAGAAGAGGGGGAAAACACACACACACAACTCTGAAATCGGGAAACTGTTAATCGTTGTTGGTTGCATGAGTATGTAGGAGTGGTTTGAATGCAAGTGCTTTGATTTGCTTTTACAAGAGATAGCGCTATATAAATTCCATCCATCCATTATTACTATTATCATTATTATTACTATTATTATTATTATGGCTGCCGGGATTGCTCAGTGCACTTGCTTTCCCCCCAGCCAAAGTTAAGCAGCGTTAAGTGGGGTTACCACTTGGATGGGTGACCGTCTGCGCGCCTTGGTTTCAGTACAGTTCCCCAAGTTCACCCAGCTGTAAATGAGTACCTGTCCTCTTTAGGGTCAGGGAAGGTAAAGCAGCGAGGGAGAGGAGATGGGCGCCGCCCTCAATATGCTAGCCCCTAGAGAAGCTGAGGTCTCTTACGCCTAGCTCCTTTACGACCACATAGGTTATGCAAACACCTTTACCTTACCTTATAATTATGGCGAAATACTTGAAGAAGAAAAAATGTAATGTCATACACACAAACTTCTCACCCAGTGTGTACTTTCTGTGGTCTCAGAGTCATTCTCAAGTGTGATGAGTGAGTCAGAGTGTGTCATCATTCTAGGTGACGACCCCCTAGGGTGTTAAGCTGGGGAACGCGTCACAATAACAACCAGACTTTACAGTAGTTAAATCCTACAAACACAGATGAACAATAGGATGAAAATAATGAAGAACAGCTGCCCAATGTAAAGACTGAACTTTTCATGGCTGTTGAGCACACTGTAAGCTTTTACCTTGTTGCTGCTCTATTCTAAGTGTGCATATGTTTGGTTTTCTGTGAGTGAAATTTGGTTTAAACCGGCCAGATGGTGGGAAAAAAAGCAAACCATCTGATAATAGAGTTTTACAGTTTTCTTGTCAAACTGCAGTTTTCCTTACCACACGCATAGCGAAGAGGGATCCTATAAATTTCATGAATATCACTGATATGGTTTCCCTGTTTCTGTAGGTTGCTTTTGGTCTTTTTGTTCTTCTTTGTTTCCTTTATTGATGGAAAGAAAGAAAACAAACAAAGGAAAAAGACTGACAAACAAACAAGACAAGCCAAGAGAAAGGAGCAGACGTGAAATGCCAAATCTGCAATTACACCAGACAGAAATATCTCAAGGTGTAAAATGAAGCGCGCTCTCTCTCTATCTCTCTCTCTCTCTCTCTCTCTCTCTCTCCTCTCTCTCTCTCTCTCTCTCTCTCTCTCTCTTCTCTCTCTCTTGTATTTTGCTTTTGTTTATTATTATTGATGTTATTGTTGTTGTATTTATTATTATTTCTACCTTGATGTTATTCCAATAAGGGCGGGGACTGAATGCAAACAAGCACATCGAGTGCTTGCTTATTCATTATCCTGGAAGTAAAAGAATGTGACTTGACTTGACTTGACTTGACTCTCTCACTGTCTGTCTCCCCCTGTCTCTCCCTCTCACATACACACACGCATACGCGCGCGCACGCATACACACACACACACACACACTCTCTCTCTCTCTCACACACACACTCACACACACACACACCTCTCTCTCTCACACACGCACAACAACACACACACCACACACACACACCACACTATCTCTCTCTCTCTCTCACACACACACACACTCACACACACACAACACACACATACACACAATAGGCCTGGCAAGCTTTGAGACAGCACACAACGACACCGGCTGATAATAATCATTACGTTTGTGTTAACACTATCGTGAACACGTCAACGTACGCGTGTCCACACACACACACACACACACACACACACACACACACACACCCCGTCATGTTCACTGGGAATCCAGTTTCTTTGGCGATCAGTCCCACACAACTGAAGCCACAGCTGACTAAAGGTAAAGGTGTCCCATAACCTATAAGGTCGTAGGGGAGCGAGGCGTCAGAGACCTCACTTCTCCAGGGGCCAGCATATTGAGGACGGCGCCCATCTCCTCTCCCTCGCTGCTTTACCTTCCCTGACCCTAAAAGAGGGCAGGTACCCATTTACAGCTGGGTGAAGTGGGGGACTGTGCTGAAGCCAAGGCACACAAAAGGTCACCCATCTAAGTGGTAACCATGCTCAATGCTGCTTCACCATAAAGGTAAAGGGTAAAGGAGTCCCATAACCTATAAGGTCGTAGGGGAGCGAGGCGTCAGAGACCTCACTTCTCTAGGGCCAGCATATTGAGGACGGCGCCCACCTCCTCTCCCTCGCTGCTTTACCTTCCCTGACCCTAAAGAGGGCAGGTACCCATTGACAGCTGGGTGAACAGGGGGATTGTACTGAAGCCAAGGCGCACAAACGGTCACCCATCCAAGTGGTAACCACGCTGGATGCTGCTTAACATTGGCTGGGGGAAAAGCGAGTGCTCTGACCACTGAGCTATCCCGTCCCCCAACATGGAAAGCAGGGAATACCGTACATGGAAGCAGGTCTGTGTTCAAAGACAGGCTACAATAAAATAACATACACACATACACACATACAGACAAGTTGGACAGTAGGTGTGGTGACAGGAGGAGGGAGGGAGGAAAGGAGGTGTTTGTCCCCAAAATGGCTGATGAAGTGTGAAGAAGGGAGATAAGAGAGAGCAGAAGCGTGGAAGGGGTCAGTGAATATTTGATGGACATCTCCCCTCTCCTCCCCTCTCCTCCTCTCCTGGCTGTGCAAGGAATGGAACGGGTAGATAGCACTGGGCATCTCTGGCGACTTTCACAGCAAAGAAATATTATTTTACTGCTTGGACTGTTTGTTTGTCTGTCTGTCTGTCTGTCTGTCTCCACTCTGCTCTACACACACAGGCGCGCTCCAGAGCACTCGTGCACGCTCGAGTGTGCGCATGCATGCCAGGGATGCTAACGCAAACCACAAGAGGGGGAGGTGGGGGTGAGAAGGGTCAACACAAAACAATATGAGTGGCAAATTTTGGAAGCAATCCTTGTTTTTTCAAACAGTACAAAACACCCGCACCACACCTCCCTCACTGCATCAGTGAGTGTCTGTAATGATGAGGGATGAGCACACACCTTTGACAGTGACAGTGCTTACGTGCAGAAAAATACACGCACAAGTTTGACATCAACCGAAAGTGTCCGAAACAAGAGCAACATCCCCACCCCCACCCCGAACTGAAAACAATCAACGTAACAGACAAAACAGCTCACTCACAAACTGATAAACAATCTCAAGACACTAAAAACATACATACATTGGTGCAAGATCAGGAATATTAATCATCAAAGACTTAAAGAATCCACCACAAAGACAAGAAACAACACATAAACAAATAAGCAGCACAATCAGAGACTCATTGGCGACACACATAAAAAAACAACAACAAAATCCCACCTCAATATAACATGAACTGGACGTTGATGTCACAACAGTAGAGCTTCGAACTCGTAAAGAGAACGAAGAAGAAGAAGAATTAAATTGGAAAGAAGAGGAATTGCAAAGAAGAAGAAGAATATGAAGAAGAATGCGCAGAAGAAGAAGAAGAATGCCCAGAAGAAGAAGAAGAAGAAGAAGAACAAGAACTAGAACAAGAACAAGAAGAAAAGAAGAAGAAGAATGCAAAGAAGAAGAAGACGAACAATTGCGAAGAAGAAGAAGAATGCGAAGAAGAAGAATGCGAAGAATTACGAAGAAGAAGAATGCGAAGAAGAAGAAAAAGAAT
>CM054145.1:58805304-58820304 GCA_028751875.1 Rapana venosa
GCATTCTTCTTCTTTATATTATCTCAATCCTCTCTATCCACCTCTCTCTTTTTCTCTCTCCACTGTCTTTCTCTCCCTCCGCCCCATCTTGCTCCCTTTCTCTCTCCTGCTCTCTCTCTCTCTCTCTCTCTCTCTCTCTCTCTCTCTCTCTCTCTCTCTCTCTCTCTTTTCTCCCTCTCTCTCTCTCTCTCTCTCTTTCTCCCTCCCTTTCTCTCTCTCTCTCTCTCTCTTTCTCCCTCTCTCTCTCTCTCTCTCTCTCTCTCTCTCTTTCTCCCTCCCTTTCTCTCTCTCTCTCTCTCTCTCTCTCTCTCTCTCTCTCTCTCTCTCTCTCCTGTTCTCTCTCTCCGCCCCCCCTCCCTTCTCTCTCTCAGATCTTTTCAAAATGTTCTCCTCTACCTCCAATTTATCCCAAATTAATAACTAGTTCTGACTGGTTTAAGACACAGAGAGAGAGAGAGAGAGAGAGGAGAGAGAGAGAGGAGAGAGGATAGAGAGAGAGAGAGAGAGAGAAAGAAAGAGAGAGAGAGAGACAGACAGACAGAAGACAGAGACAGACAGACAGACAGAGATAGGGACAGACAGACAGGACAAACAGGGCAAGTGGTATCTCTTTGTTGTGAAGGTCCCCAGAGATGGGCAGTGCAATCTACCTGTTCCATTCCTTGCACAGCCAGGAGAGGAGAGGGGAGGAGAGGGGAGGGGAGAGGAGAGGGGGAGAGGGGAGGAGAGGGGAGGAGGGGAGGGAAGGAGAGGAGAGGGGAGGAGAAGAGGAGAGGGGAGGGGAGGAGGAGAGGGGAGGAGAGGAGAGGGGGGGAGGAGAGGGGAGGAGATGAGGAGAGGAGAGGGGAGGGGAGGGGAGAGGAGAGGGGATGAGAGGGGAGGGGGGAGAGGGGAGGAGGGGGAGGAGAGGAGAAGGGAGGGAGGAGGAGAGGGGAGGAGAGGGTAGGAGGAGGGGAGGAGAGGAGAGGAGAAGAGAGGGAAGGAGGGGAGAGGAGAGGGGAGGAGAGGGGAGGAGATGGGAGGAGAGGAGAGGGGAGGAGAGGAGAGGAGAGGAGAGGGGAGGAGATGGGAGGAGAGGAAAGGGGAGGAGAGGATGAGGAGAGGGAGGGGAGGAGAGGAGAGGAGAGAGAGGGAAGGAGGGGAGAGGAGAGGGGAGGAGAGGGGAGGGATGGGAGGAGAGGAGAGGGGAGGAGAGGAGAGGGGGAGAGGGGAGGTGAGGGGAGGAGAGGAGAGGAGAGGTGATGAGGAGAGGAGAGGAGGAGAGGAGATGAGGAGAGGAGAGGAGGAGAGGGGAGAGGAGAGAGAGGGGAGGAGAAGAGGAGAGGGGAGGGGAGGAGGAGAGGGGAGGAGGGGAGAGGGAGAGGGAGGAGAGGGGGGGAGAGGGAAGGGGAGCAGAGGAGAGGAGAGGGGAGGAGAGGAGAGGAGAGGAGAGGGGAGGAGAGGAGAGGGAAGGGGAGGAGAGGAGAAGAGAGATGTCCATCAAATATTCAATGACCCCTTCCACGCTTCTGCTCTCTCTTATCTCCCTTCTTCGCACTTCATCTGCCATTTTTGAGGGATAAACACCTCCCTCCCTCCCTTCCTCCCTCTTCCTGCCATCATCCGCCCCTCTCGTCTTATGTTTTTCTGTTAATCTGTTTGTTTGTCCTTGTCTGTCCCCACCCTTTTCTTTTTTTTATATATGCACACAGACACACGCACGCCTTTTCCTATCCCCCCCCCCCCCACCCCCCACCACCACCACACACAAAAATGCAAAAATAGAAAACACCTTTTCCCCATCACCATTTTAAACATTCAATGATAGCGAGGTAGCTTATTATATTGCAATATCATCAGCAAGGTGGTCAGCTGAAAATCAAAACCTTCTTCTCGCTCTTTGTCTTGGTGTTGTTGTTATTGTTGCTCTTCTTCTTCTTCTCCTTCTTCTTCTTCTTCTTCTTTTCTTCTTCTTCGAACGCTCTTTGTCTTGGTGTTGTTGCTATTGTTGCTCTTCTTCTTTTCTTCTTCTTGTTCTTGTTCTTGTTCTTGTTCTTCTTCCTCTGCTTCTTGTTGTTGTTGTTGTTGTTGTTGTTGTTGTTGTTGTTGTTGTTGTTGTTTCTTCTTCTTCTTCTTCTTCTTCTTCTTCTTCTTCTTCTTCTTCTTCTTCTTCTTCTTCTTCTTCTTCTTCTTCTTCTGCTTCTCCTTCTTCTTTTCGTCTTCTTCCTCTTCTTTCTTCTGCTTCTTCTTCTTCTTCTGCTTCTTCTTCTTCTTCTCCTTCATCATCATCATCATCATCATCATCATCTTCTTCTTCTTCTTCTTCTTCTTCTTCTTCTTCTTCTTCTCCTTCTTCTCCTTCTTCTTCGAACGCTCAGACAGCAACTAGCCTACTGGTCTCTCTCATAAGAACGAAAATGCGTTGAAGCGCTTGTCAAAATTAATCAGGCCCAGCGCATCCGACTTCGGCGTGGATGATAATTGTTATCTTTTAAATCTTTCTGGGAGGAAAAAGAAAGGCAGGAGAATGGACCAAGAAGGCAGAAAATAGACACAAAGGAAGTAACAGGAAGAACAAGGAACAAGACGGAAACAAAGAGAGGGATAGAAAAGAGGGAATTCCTAGCTTAGATTTCCAGAAGGTGGGGATACTGCTTATACTGACAAGTCCCTGGAATCCCAACGGGGAAAACCCCCCACAAAAATCCCCCTGAAATATACTATTTCAGTATAATTATGAAGGAATCAACACGTGAAGAGAAATACCAACACCCGTTTCAGGAAGAAAAACGAAACAAGCTAAAAATGATGTAAAACGTTGACACCTCTACGAGTAAACATGCAGACAAGATGAGAAAGAGAGAGAGAGAGAGAGGAGAGAGAGAGAGAGAGAGAGAGAGAGAGAGAGAGAGGAGAGAGAGAGGAGAGAGAGGAGAGCGAGAGAGAGAGCGAGAGAGCGAGAGAGAGAGGGGGGTAGTGGTTCACTGCCTCCTCCTCCCGTCCACCCCCCTCCCTCCTCACACACATACCATTCTACATTTTTACGGGAAAACCAGGTCTGTGTTAAACGACACATTGCAATTTCAATCATTCAAACATGCCTCGAGACATATCACACACAGACACAGACACACACAGACACACACAGACACACACACACACACACACACACACACACACACACACACACACACACACACACACACACACACACACACACACACACACACACACGTGTCCCCCCACAAACCAATCAATGTCAGTGTGATGGTGATGGTGATGGACGAGCGCATTAGTGTGAAAACACCACTAATACACAGACATTGATGGCGACATGCGAGTGCATGTTCCATGGGAAATGATACCACTAATACACAGACATTGATGGCAACATGTGAGTGCATGTTCCATGGGAAATGACACCACTAATACACAGTGGCGACATGCGAGTGCATGTTCCATGTGAAATGACACCACTAACACACAGACATTGATGGCAACATGCGAGTGCATGTTCCATGGGAAATGACACCACTAACACACAGACATTGATGGCGACATGCGAGAGCATGTTCCATGGGAAATGACACCACTAATACACAGACATTGATGGCGACATGCGAGTGCATGTTCTATGGGAAATGACACCACTAACACACAGACATTGATGGCGACATGCGAGTGCATGTTCCATGGGAAATGACACCACTAATACACAGACATTGATGGCGACATGCGAGTGCATGTTCCATGGGAAATGACACCACTAATACACAGACATTGATGGCGACATGCGAGTGCATGTTCTATGGGAAATGACACACACTAACACACAGACATTGATGGCGACATGCGAGTGCATGTTCCATGGGAAATGACACCACTAATACACAGACATTGATGGCGACATGCGAGTGCATGTTCCATGGGAAATGACACCACTAACACACAGACATTGATGGCGACATGCGAGTGCATGTTCCATGGGAAATGACACCACTAATACACAGACATTGATGGCGACATGCGAGTGCATGTTCCATGGGAAATGACACCACTAATACACAGACATTGATGGCGACATGCGAGTGCATGTTCCATGGGAAATGACACCACTAATACACAGACATTGATGGCAACATGCGAGTGCATGTTCCATGGGAAATGACACCCCTAATATACAGACATTGATGGCGACATGGGAGTGCATGTTCCATGGGAAATGACACCACTAACACACAGACATTGATGGCGACATGCGAGTGCATGTTCCATGGGAAATGACACCCCTAATACACAGACATTGATGGCAACATGCGAGTGCATGTTCCATGGGAAATGACACCCCTAATATACAGACATTGATGGCGACATGGGAGTGCATGTTCCATGGGAAATGACACCACTAACACACAGACATTGATGGCGACATGCGAGTGCATGTTCCATGGGAAATGACACCACTAATACACAGACATTGATGACAACATGGGAGTGCATGTTCCATGGGAAATGACACCACTAATACACAGACATTGATGGCGACATGGGAGTGCATGTTCCATGGGAAATGACACCACTAATACACAGACATTGATGACAACATGGGAGTGCATGTTCCATGGGAAATGACACCACTAATACACAGACATTGATGGCGACATGGGAGTGCATGTTCCATGGGAAATGACACCACTAATACACAGACATTGATGACAACATGGGAGTGCATGTTCCATGGGAAATGACACCACTAATACACAGACATTGATGGCGACATGGGAGTGCATGTTCTATGGGAAATGACACCACTAACACACAGACATTGATGGCGACATGGGAGTGCATGTTCCATGGGAAATGAATTCCCTCCACACACAAAAACTAGGGAGGCACCGTGGTCGAGTGGTTTAGACGGTCAACTCGTGATCCAGAGGTCGCGGGTTCGATCCCCGCTCGGCTCGGTGTTGTGTCCTTGGGAAAGACACTTTACTCCTATTTTCCTCACTCCACCCAGGTGTACAAGTGGGTACCAGCTCTGCTGGGGAAGTATCTGGCGACAGACTAGCGTCCTGTCACAGGGGTGGTGAAAAACCATCAGTTCGCTTAACGCTACAGAAACCGGGATAAGCTCCGGCTCTATGGGCCTTCTGGCTCGAAAGAACATACTTTTACACACAAAAACACCAACGGAAACAACAAAACGAAACAACACAAAACAGCTTGAATACAAACCCATCAGAAACCTCATGAGTTTTGTTAAAGATAGACTTATTTATTCTTTTTTCTTTCTATCTATCTATCTGTCTATCTGTCTATCTATCTATCTATCTATCTATCTATCTATCTATCTATCTATCTATCTATCTATCTATTTATACCACTTCAAGTCACGGCAGATTTCTCTGCGTGAAATTTAGGCTGCTCTCCCGGGGGACAGCGCGTCGCCACAAGAGCAGCGCCACCCATTAAAAAAAATTCTCTAACACTAACACACACATATACACGCACGCACACACGCGCACGCACGCACACACTCCCACTGTGCACCTCCCAACTCCTAAATAATAGAGAAAAACAAGCCAACCATGAAGTGTGCTTGAACTTGACATAAAGAGGAACAAATCCGGTTCTCTCTCTCTCTCTCTCTCTCTCTCTCTCTCTCTCTCTCTCTCTCCTCTCTCTCTCTCTCTCTCTCGGCAAAGGCCGGAGGTAAAAGAAAAAAAAAGTATGTCGATACTTATCTGCAATCCTTGAAAATAAAGACTATCAGTCATTCATTCATTCACACATGAACGAAGATCATTCATTCTTTCAATCATGCATTCATTCATTCATCCATTCATTTATTCAATCATCCATTCATTTATTTATTCATTCATCCATTCATTCATTCATTCTCTCTCTCAGGGCAAGGGCCGGATGAAAAAACACGTTAATACTTATCTGTAACCATTGGAAATAAAGGTTATAAATCAATCAATCAATCAATCAATCAATCAATCTCTTCTCTCTGCCTGCCTACCTGCCTGCCTGCCTGCCTGCCTGTCTGCCTGCTTGCCTACCTGCCTGTCTGTCTGTCTGTCTGTCTGCCTGCCTGTCTGCCTGCCTGTCTGTCTCTCTGTCACACACACAACATCCACCAATCCTGATCCACCCCACCTCCCCACCCTACACCCCCCCCCCCCCACCTCCACCAGTACCACCACTCCCCCCTCTCTACACACACACACACCAGCCACCCCCCCACCTCCACCACTACCCCCCCCCCCCCCACACACACACAAACACATTAAACCACCACCACCAGTTTAAAACCATAGATAGTGCATGAATGTATATATAATTATGTATGCACACGCACGTACATGTGAAATAATTCACCAGTGTCATGAACGCACTCTGGTTTGACTCCTACAACACAACACAACACAAAACAGAACAAAACAACAAAAATACGGACAGGATTGGAGTGGAGAAGTCCCGATAATGACTAGGCCAGGCTAATCCATCTGTACCCGGACAACAAGTCACTGCCCGTAGTGTCCATTTTCTGTGGATGTGTGTGTGTGTGGTTGTGATTTCCCCAGCGTCGGGCGAGTTTCGTGCAATGAGGCACGCGCCAGGTGAATTCATTCTGCAGCTAGGCCTAGCTTCCTTTATGCTGGAGCATAGCGGAGTGTGTCGTTCATTACTTTTCCTGATGTGGGGAGGAAAGAGTTAATGATAATCAAGAAGAAGAAGAAGAAGAAGAAGAAGATAGAGTGTATTTAAAATGATGGGACTGTTCAGAGAGGTGTGTGTGTGTGTGTGTGTTAGTTTGTGTGTGTGTGTATGTGTGTGTGTGTTAGTTTGTGTGTGTGTAAGTGTGTGTGTGTGTGTTTGTGAGTGTGTGTGTGTGTGAGAGAGAGAACGAGGAGGAGAGAGAGAGGAGAGAGAGAGAGAGACAGACAGACAGACAGACAGACAGACAGACAGACAGACAGACAGACAAGACAGGAAGACAGACAGACAGAGAAGAAGGATAGCTTTGTGAATGTCTGTCACAATGGAGTGTAGTTGGCAATGGGGGAAGGAATTTTAAAAAAAAGTTAAAAAAAAATGTTGAATGCTAAAAAAGGACTATGCGCCATTAACCTATTGAGCTACAACGAAAAAGAAAAAAGACGCAAAAAGGCTTTTCTAACTATTCCGAATATGTGTCAGTGCACATGTATATGCACACACATAAGTGTGCGCGCGTCAGCATAAAATGGGAAGAGCGAGAACTTAGCATAATAGCAATGGTGCTGTCTTTTTTCTCTCTTTCTTTCACCTTGCTGCACACTCTCATTTTTGAATGTCTCTATTTACTCTTTGCACTCGCTTTCCGCAGGCTAAGGTTAAGCAGCGTTGAGCGTGCTTAACTCTTGGATGTGTGGCTGTTCATGCGCCTTGGCTTCAGCACAGTGCCCCCACCCTCCCCCTTACTTCACCTAGCTGTCAATGGGTACCTGCCCTCTTTAGGGCCAGGGAAGGTAAAGCAGCGAGGGAGAGGAGATGGGCGCCGCCCTCAATATGCTGGCCCCTGGAGAAGCTGAGGTCTCTGACATCTCGCTCACCCAATGACCACATAGGTCATGGGATCATCTTTACCACCACCACTCCCTCCCCCCTCTTTTTTTTATACTTAGCTTATTCTTCAACGTGCCAAGATTTCTCATTTAAAAAAGAAATCAAAATTGAGAACAGCAGCTTCACCGTCTTACTACAGTACCTAAAACTCGGACACCTTTTCCTGTGTCCCATGCCTGCAAAAACCTCTTTTACTTACATGTTCAGCACATTTGGCACAGTGTCCGACTCAAACCGCAGTCTGCAGATCTATTTAATCATCCCGTGGGCCACAGAGAAAATGAACATGTTCACTGTTCACCTCAGCGTGATGTCAGCCTCCTCACAGTGCAGTCAGTGGAACTGTGCAGTGTTGGTCAGGGAAACAACTCCCGCTTCCCTGAAGTTATAACTATTTATCCTGGCGTTTTTGTTGGATGTTTGTTATTTTTGGGATTGGGGGTGGGGTGGGTTGTTTATATATATATATATATAATTACATATATATATATATATATATTATATATATATATATTATATATAGTAGAGAGACGAGAGAGAGAGAGAGAGAGAGAGAGAGATGAGAGGAGAAGAGAGTTCCTAGGCTAAAGCTCGGAGCTTCACCAATCGTGAGGTTTTGGGATATACGGCCGTTTTTGCCCGCCACGAAGGAAGCCGCATTCTGACTTCGGGAGTATCGTGGTATGACTCTATCCATCAGCCGAATTTCAAGTTGATGTGCACAAAAGTAGATGTTGATTAAAAACAAACAAACCCAAAAACCCCATAAAACAGAAGAGGAAAAAAAGAAAAAGAAAGGAAGGAAGGAGAGGACAAAAATGAATGAATAGAAAAGCAACAACCCCAAAAAAAGAAAAAAAAAAGAAAGAAAGAAAGAAAACTCTTTTCAGAAGGGAAAAAACCCTCAAACAGAATCCTGTTGAAAAAAAATGGGGAATGGGTGGGGTGGGGAGGGGGGGGGGTGGAGATGCTAATGGGCTCCAGAAACAAAAGTTGTAGGGAAGAAAAGGGGGAGGGGGGGGGGGGGGGGGGAGAAGGAAGGAGGGAAAGAAGACAAGCGTGGAAGAGTCCCTGAATATTACATGGTGACCTTCACCTCACTGCCAGAATCGGGCCAGCAGACGACATTGTAAACCTCTGGAGCCTGGGAATGGAAACACAGATCTGTCTATCTGTCTATATTACTGGTTCTGTCACTGTCTATATTGCTGAGATCACGGCGAGAAAACACAGATCTGTTTATATTGCTGGTTCACGGGCTGGGAATGGAAACACAGATCTGTCTATCTGTTTATTGCTGGTTCACGGTGCTGGGATATGGAAAACAGTCTTTCTGTCTACTGTCTATATCTGGTTCACGGTGCTGGGAATGAAACACAGATCTGTGCTATTTGTCTATATTGCTGGTTCACGGTGCCGGGAATGGAAACATAGGTCTGTCTATCTGTCTATATTGCTGGTTCATGGTGCTGGGAATGGAAACACAGATCTGTCTATCTGTCTGTCTATATTGCTGGTTCACGGTGCTGGGAATGGAAACACAGATCTGTTTGTCTGTCTATCTGTCTATATTGCTGGTTCACGGTGCTGGGAATGGAAAACACAGATCTGTCTATCTGTCTATATTGCTGGTTCACGGTGCTGGGAATGGAAACACAGATCTTTCTGTCTATCTGTCTATATTACTGGTTCATGGTGCTGGGAATGGAAACACAGATCTGTCTGTCTATCTGTCTGTCTATATTGCTGGTTCATGGTGCCGGGAATGGAAACATAGGTCTGTCTATCTGTCTATATTACTGGTTCATGGTGCTGGGAATGGAAACACAGATCTGTCTGTCTATCTGTCTGTCTATATTGCTGGTTCATGGTGCCGGGAATGGAAACATAGGTCTGTCTATCTGTCTATATTGCTGGTTCATGGTGCTGGGAATGGAAACACAGGTCTTTCTGTCTATCTGTATATATTGCTGGTTCATGGTACCGGGAATGGAAACATAGGTCTGTCTATCTGTCTATATTGCTGGTTCATGGTGCCGTCTTTTTCACACTCTCTGTTCCTATCTGTGCCTGTGTTTATGCGTCTCTCTCTCTCTCTCTCTCTCTCTCTCTCTCTCTCTCTCTCTCTCTCCTCTCTCTCTCTCTCCTCTTCTCTTGATGGAGAAAGTTCGATGCAAACTATTCGCTGGTGCGCCCAACAGTCTGTGCAACTCGAGGGTGGGTGCAGGGGGAGGAAACCACAGGGTGCAGGGGTGACGAGACTAAACAAGTTAAAAGTACAGGCAAAGCTGTTCCCATAACCTATGTATGCAGTCATTGAAGAGCGAGGCGTCAGAGACCTCAGCTTCTCCAGGATCCAGCAGCATATTGAGGGCGGCGCCCATCTCCTCTCCCTCGCTGCTTTACCTTCCCTGACCTAAAGAGGGCAGGTTTCCCTTTACAGCTGGGTGGGGACTGTACTGAAGCCAAGGCATGCAAACGCGACACCCATCCACTTGGTAACCACGCTCGATGCTGCTTAATAACCTTGGCTTGGAGAAAGCGAGTGCTCTGACCATGAGCTATCCCTTCCCCAAAACTACTAAACAACTAACTAAACTCCATCTTGGTGACAACCACCCCAGGTGACACGACTCAGGATGCTAGCAGTAGCAGCAGTCATATGTCACAACTCCTAACCCTGATTGCTCCCGATCTCCCTTACCCCCCCCCCCCCCCCCTCCTTTACCCTCTTTTCCATTGATTTCAAGATGATTTCCCAGGATACAGAGCTTTGGCCGACTGCACTAGGGAGAGGGGGGAGGGGAGGGAGTGGAGGGGTGGAGGGGATGGCGGATGGGGGGTGGGGGGGGGTGGGGGGAGAGGTGGGGAATGGAGGTGTGGTTTTCTGCAATCTCGTTTGTGTTGGAGCAGCGCTGCGATCACGTCTTAATCGCCCCTCTGAGAATTATGCGTGTGACTTTCTGTATTGTTGCTGTCTGTTTGTCTGTTGGCTTGAAAGTGTCTTTTTTGTTGCAGCGTTCTCTCTCTCTCTCTCTCTCTCTCTCTCTCTCTCTCTCCTCTCTCTCTCCTCTCTCTCTCTCTCTCTCTCTCTCTATCTCTCTCTCTCTCATCACACACCACCACACACAACACACACATTCTCTCTCTCTACCATACCTACCTATCTCTCTCTCTCTCATTCTTTCTCTATACCATACCATACCATACCATACTTATCTCTCTCTCTCTCACACAACACACACATGAGGGCAGGATGAAAAAAAGCTTGCAAGCTTACTATTTTATTTATTTATTTATTTTTACCACTTTAAGTCACCGCAAGATTTCTCTGCGTGAAATTCGGGCTGCTCTCCACGGGGAGAGCGTGTCGCCACAAGAGCATAGCAGCGCCGCCCATTTTTTTCTTTCTTTCTTTTTTTTGTGGTCTGCAAGTGTATTTGTTTCCCTCAATGACGATCATATTGACTTGACTTGACTTGACTTGACAGCACATTGAGAGACAGACAGGGCGGGAATGATGGAGAGAGCGACACAAAAATGCAGATACAGGGAATACAGACGGAGGGAGGGAGGGGAAAGAGAACGAGCAAGAGAGAAAGAAAAGAAAAGGAAAGAAAAGAGAAGAAAAGAACAGGAGAGAGCGAGAGAAAGAGGAGAGAGAGCGACTGAGGCTAGACAGAGACAGAGAGATAGAGAGGCAGTCAGAGAGACAGAAACACAGACAGACAGACCTACAGAGAGAGATATTTTTTATTTATTTTAATTTTATTTTATTCTTTTATATCGAGGATAATGAAATAAGCACTTATGTGCTTTTGTACAACCAGTCCCCGTGTGTATGCGGTTTTGTAAATTCTGTCATCTGTTCCCACCGGCACACAATGGCCTACTCTTACGAAAAGCGGAACAGGATTTAACGTGTGCGCAAGATGTTCTGCGTGCGTTCGCACACGGGGCCTCGGTTTATAGTCTCATCCGAAGGACTTTTGGGGAGAGTGGAGTCTGCACTGATGTTAACTCCAGGGAAATATCCCCTTGAACGGACCCCTTGAGAGAAAGACAGACAGAGACAGACACACAGACAGACAGACCTACAGACAGACAGAGAGAAACAGACAGACACAGACACACAGACAGACCAACCTAGAGAGAGACACACACACTGAGAAAGACTAACAGACAGACAGACATTACAAAAAGATTCTGTATTGTTCCGAGCAGACAATGACCCATTAAGGGTAGAAAGGAAAACCAAAAACCCAAACCAAACCAAAACAAAAACAAACCCAAACCAAACCAAAACAGAAAACCAACAGAAACAAACAATGGCGACGACCAAACCAAACAAACCCGGACATGACCTGACCTGACCTGCGCAAAAGCATGCATGGGAAACCACTGCCCAACACAAGACCAAAGTTGCCAAGATGGATGAATAACACATCTCCATTCCAAAACAATGGCCACAATCAAGAGAAGAGCACTGGCGATGACATGCAAATCGCCACCTCCGATTGTCTCCCCTTCGTTTTGTCACTTTCTTTTTGATTTCCCACCATGGCGTACAACAAAAAAAAGAAGAAAAAAAAAAAAAAAAACCACAAACAAAACAAAAAACGAAAAAGAAAAAGAAAAAAAAAAGGAATTGTTGGCGAGCGTGCTCTGCATGACTGGGAATGTGTGTGTGTTTGCGTGCGTGCGTGTGTTTTGTGTGTGTGTATGTGTGTATATGTGTCTGTCTTTATGTGCGTGCACGTGTGTGTGTGTTGTGTGTGTGTGTGTGTGTGTGTGTGTGTGTGTGTGTGTGTGTGTGTGTGTGTTGTTGTTGTTGTTGTTGTCTTCAATTTAACGTCTGTTCACTCTAAGTGATATTAGACGAAGTGTGTGTGTGTGTGGTTGTGTGTGTGTGTGTGTGATATTAGACGAATGTGTGTGTGTGTGTGTGTTTGCGATTTTTACAATTCCGTTAACATGTTGGGGCAACACTACCAATCGTGTTGTAATCTCTCCTTGGAGAATGTGTCTGACAAATTGTCTGTCTGTCTCTGTCTCCCAGTCTGTCTGTCTTTTAAACGATGAGAATACCGACACCAAGAACCTCATAAAATTTCCAAATACTAGTAAAACAAACAAAAACAAAGACAGAAAAACCCATCTTCAGGCAGTTTTTGTTTCTCAGAGTAGAGATTCTTCACATTAAGAAGTGAAAACAGCCCATTTCATGCGGATGTAAAAAAAACCCCAACCAAACTCAAAAGATGTTACCACCAAACCATCAAATTTATCATCATCACTTAGCACTACTTTGAAGTACTACACCCACTTTCACTAAAAACTATCATAGAAGAACACACCCCCATAACTCATCTACAGACTACAACCAAAACATAAACGGCATACAGAGTTCAGAAAATATAAAGCTACACTCCACACAGACTAGAAGCGTTGATGGGTCAATAAGGCTGCACACGGGTATTAATTTGGGGGTCATGTAGTATCTTGTATAGAGCGCTAGTCGAAAAAAAAAGTTGGTGATTTTCACAGATTTTTTTTAAAGTATGAAAAAATACACTGTGCACTTGTTTTTTGGGGATTGAGGACATAGAGCAATACCAGGTAGTCACGAGAAAGTTGGAAATTATCATCAAATGAGGATTGCCTGTATTCCTACAGCGTTGACCCCGCCCATGCAAATTGCGGTTAGGAAACTAACAGACGACAAAGGACTGAGGGGGTACAGTGTTTGCTGAAAAGTTATTTTTCAAACCTACCCAAATTTGTTCAAAATCACACGAGTTTTGAGTCAGAGGCTAGTCTTTCACAAAAAGGGTTTTTATTTCTGAGGATGCCTTAGTACGAGTGGTATGAATATAAAAGTCACATAGAAAAACAGACGGAAAAGAGTGACTTTTTAATACCGGTGTGCGGCCTAAGTGCCCTCTACCTCCTCTGTTGTGCTATCAAGAAGTGAAGATGCTACGCTCCATTGGGAACAGTGGGAAGCTTGTGGGGGGGGGGGGGGGGGGGGGGGGGGCGGATGTTAGTGCACTAATGTGTAGTGTTTGCTTTGCAGGTTTAGAAAACACACAGCGTGCAAGTGCCAGATAAGTAGAAGAGGAAGAAAACCAAATAAACAGAAATAATCAGCTGTGGATTGCTGCTAGCCAGCTTGTGTTCTTTACCCGATGACCCTGAATGTGTGTATTTTTGGGTTTTTTCTGAAAGGGTTAGCAGTGCACAGAGAAACAGAGGGAGGGTGCAGAGTTTATTAAATACCACACACACACGCGCGCGCGCGCGCGCGCACAGGCGCACGCACAAAGAAAGAGAGAAAGAAAGAGTGTGAGAGAGAGAAACAAACACACACACATTTTCTGAAAGGAAGATTTGTTTTCAAATCCCGCCAGTTGTGAATCAGATATTTGTTGTTGTTGTTTCTTGTTAGGTTTGTTTCTCTCTCTCTCTCTCTCTCTCTCTCTCTCTCTCTCTCTCTCTCTCTCTCTCTCACACAGAAAATGGTGGTTTTAACTGCTGATTCGCTGGTGAATAGTTGTGGAAACAAATCGATTAAACACAATAGGGAAAATAAGCATCTGCACCCAAAATTCATCCCTGGAGTGCAGCCTAAGAGATGCAACACTCAAACACACCATGCTTGCCTCTCACCAGAGCTTAACAGTCAGCCAGCAATAAAGCAGGCAAAGAAAACAGACCAGAAATATCCTGATAGTGTTCCCGAGCACATGCAGCGCATTTCAAGTGCAGGCTACTTGATCCTGTCCCCGCCATCATAAATAACATTACCAGTGGCGCACTAAGGGTTGAAAAGGAGTAGCAGCAGGGTGTATTGTACTGCACAATGACTGGGCCATTCACTTCATTTCTAGTCAACACAGAAAATAGGTCGCAGGAACACGGTCACACCACGAGGTTTACTTTTTGTTGCTTTTTTTCTTTTTCATTTTCCCTTCTCTTTTCTATGGTTTGATGACAAAGAGCAACCATACCGCTTCTTTAATGGCGGAGGGAAAAAACCAACACCACTGTTACCCAGCATGCACCGTGGAAAAGAATGGGCTGCTCCGGGTTCAGCCTGGGTAAGATGGAGACAGGGCTGGGACAATAAAGTTAGGTACAGGCCAAGAAGATAATTATGTATGTTGAACTTATTGCTTTATTGTGAGATGTTGACATATATGTTGAAGTGATCATAACAAACAAACAAGCTTTCAGCCTTCATGGCAACAACACAACACTCTCTTACACACTTCCACATCGCACATACACACCGAGTCAAAGAAGCGGGTTTGCAAGGGAAAAAACAAATATCTACTACACTATGAACTTCTATGTTTATTGAGATAATAAAGTATTCGAAGTGAAATTGAAACTGGAATCACTCTA
>CM054145.1:58825304-58827804 GCA_028751875.1 Rapana venosa
CTTTCTCTCTTTCCCCTACCTCCCTCCCTCTCTCTCCCTCCCCCTCCTCTCTCCATCCCTCCCTCTCTCCTACCTCTATCCCCCCTCCCCTCCTTTCCTCCCTCCCTCTCCCACCCTCTCTCTCCTTCCCTCTCCCCCTCTCTCCCTATCCCTCTCTCTCCCTACCTACCTTCCTCCCTCTCTCTTTCTCCCTCTCTCTCTCCATCCCTCCCCCTCTCTCTCCCCTCCCTCTCTCTCTCCTCCCTCTATCCCCCTCTCTCCTCTCTCTCTCCCTCTATCCCCCCCTCTCTCCCCCCCTCTCTCTCTTCCCCCTCCCTCTCCATCCCTCCCTCCCTCTCCCCCCCTCTCTCTCCCTCCTTCTCCCTCCCTCCACCCCTCTCTTCTCTCTCCTCTCCCCCCCCCCCTCTCTCTCTCTCTCCTCTTCTCTCTCCCTCCTCACCTCTCTCTCTCTCTCTAACCTCTCCTCTCTCTCACCTCTCTCTCTCTCTCTCTCTCTCTCTGCCTCTCTCTCTCTCTCTCTCTCTCTCTCTCTCACTTCGACCTTTATGCACTAAAACCTGCAGGCAGGCAGACAGCCCCACCACCGTTGCAGGCCAAAAGACACACATTCTGGCACCAGCCCTTGCCCACGTGCAATAACAGGAACGGGTGGTTAGATAATAATAAATAATAATACTAATAATATGCCTCGTCCGCCTGTGACACTATTATCATTATGATTTACGTATAGAGAAGGAGTGATGATAACAACTTGAAGCCTGTGCACTTCTGGTTAGAAATGTTGTCCCTTCTGGTTAGAAATGTGATCCCTTCTGGTTAGAAATGTGATCCCTTCTGGTTAGAAATGTGATCCCTTCTGGTTAGAAATGTGATCCCTTCTGGTTAGAAATGTGATCCCTTCTGGTTAGAAATGTGATCCCTTCTGGTTAGAAATGTGATCCCTTCTGGTTAGAAATGTTACCACTTCTGGTTAGAAATGTTACCACTTCTGGTTAGAGATGTTTTCCCTTCGGTTTAGAAATGTGATCACTTCTGGTTAGAAATGTGATCACTTCTGGTTAGAAATGTGATCCCTTCTGGTTAGAAATGTTACCACTTCTGGTTAGAAATGTTATCACTTCTGGTTAGAAATGTGATCACTTCTGGTTAGAAATGTGATCACTTCTGGTTAGAAATGTGATCCCTTCTGGTTAGTAATGTGATCCCTTCTGGTTAGAAATGTGATCCCTTCTGGTTAGAAATGTGATCACTTCTGGTTAGAAATGTTACCACTTCTGGTTAGAAATGTGATCCCTTCTGGTTAGAAATGTTATCACTTCTGGTTAGAAATGTGATCACTTCTGGTTAGAAATGTGATCACTTCTGGTTAGAAATGTGATCCCTTCTGGTTAGTAATGTGATCACTTCTGGTTAGAAATGTGATCCCTTCTGGTTAGAAATGTGATCCCTTCTGGTTAGAAATGTGATCACTTCTGGTTAGAAATGTGATCCCTTCTGGTTAGAAATGTGATCCCTTCTGGTTAGAAATGTGATCACTTCTGGTTAGAAATGTTACCACTTCTGGTTAGAAATGTTATCCCTTCTGGTTAGAAATGTTGTCCCTTCTGGTTAGAAATGTTGTCACTTCTGGTTAGAAATGTGATCCCTTCTGGTTAGAAATGTGATCACTTCTGGTTAGAAATGTGATCACTTCTGGTTAGAAATGTTATCACTTCTGGTTAGAAATGTTATCACTTCTGGTTAGTAATGTTATCACTTCTGGTTAGAAATGTGATCCCTTCTGGTTAGAAATGTGATCCCTTCTGGTTAGAAATGTGATCCCTTCTGGTTAGAAATGTGATCCCTTCTGGTTAGAAATGTGATCACTTCTGGTTAGAAATGTGATCACTTCTGGTTAGAAATGTGATCACTTCTGGTTAGAAATGTGATCACTTCTGGTTAGAAATGTTATCCCTTCTGGTTAGAAATGTGATCACTTCTGGTTAGAAATGTGACCACTTCTGGTTAGAAATGCTGTCCCTTCTGGTTAGAAATGTTACCACTTCTGGTTAGAAATGTTATCCCTTCTGGTTAGAAATGTTATCCCTTCTGGTTAGAAATGTGATCACTTCTGGTTAGAAATGTGACCACTTCTGGTTAGAAATGTGATCCCTTCTGGTTAGAAATGTGATCACTTCTGGTTAGAAATGTGATCACTTCTGGTTAGCAATGTTATCACTTGTGGTTAGAAATGTTATCACTTGTGGTTAGAAATGGTATCACTTCTGGTTAGCAATGTTATCACTTCTGGTTAGAAATGTTATCACTTGTGGTTAGAAATGTTATCACTTCTGGTTAGAAAAGTTATCACTTCTGGTTAGCAATGTTATCACTCACGAGTGCATATGTACTTTGGATCGCCTTGATCACGTAATCACGTAACGGGATTGAGCAGTCACAGACAGAGATATATCAAACAACGCACGTTTACCCTTCAGTAGCATTTTGGGGGATTTAAAAA
>CM054145.1:58832804-58835304 GCA_028751875.1 Rapana venosa
AGCACAGAGAGAGACAGAGAGAGAGAGACAGAGACAAAGAGAGAGAGACAGAGGAAGAGAGACAGACAGACAGAGAGAACAGAGAGAGAGAGACAGAGACAGAGAGACAGAGAGGAAGAGGTGTCATACACTCATTTCCCCCTCCTGGGAAACCTCACACCCACCCCACCCCCAACCCCAACCCCCCAACCCCTACTCCACCCCACTCTCTTCTCACCAGAGTGTCTCCTTCCCTTCAACCTGCCACCCCCCCCCCCCCCCCCCCCCCCTATCTCACCATCTCAAACACTCCCCCTCCCATGTCCCTCCCCTTCCCGTGTCCCCTCCCCCCCCCCCCCCCCTCTCAATCCCCCCTCCTCAACCCCTCCCCTCTCAAACCCCCTCAACCCCCCCCTCCCATCTCCCACCCTCTCACAACCCCCCCCCCCCCTCAACCCCCCCCCCCTCCCATGTCCCTCCCCCCCCCCCCCCCCCTCTCTCCAATTATTCCCTCCTTCTGTCTGTTCCTCCTCCCTCACTATTCCTTCCCTTTCTCTCACCCTGTCGTGCTATCATCCCGTCTCTTCTAAGATGATTCATGCCACCACGGGCTGGAGTCACATGCTTGTGTCTCCTCCCCCTCCTCCTCCTCTAACCCCCCCCCCCCCTCCCAACCCCCAACTCTTGTGTGCAACTTTTGACGCTCACTCACACACACACACTAGACACACACACGCGCGCTAAACACAACATAAAACCACAAACGTACACACCATCTCTAACACAACACACACACGCACACCACACACACTGACTAATACACTAAACACACATTCACATCTACTAACACCACCCCACACAACAATCATTTAAACACACTTAACCACACACACACACACACACACTAGACACACACACTAAACACACCACTAAACACAACACACACAAAACACACACACACACACACACACTAAACACACAACACACACAAACACACACACACTAAACTAAACACACACACACAAACACACAAAACACACACACAACACACACACAACACACACACAACACACACACACTAAACACACAGACACACACTACACTAAACACACACCACACTAAACACCCACACTAAACACACACACAAAACACACACACACACACAAACACACACACAAAACACACACACACACAACACTAAACACACACACCAAACACAAAACACACACTAACACACACACTAAACACACACACTAAACACACAACACAAACACACACACACTAAACACACACAACACACACACACACAAACACACACACACAAACACACAAACACACACAAACACACACACACACACACACAACACAAACACACTAGACACACATCACACTAAACACACACTGAACACTAAACACACTAAACACACCAAACACACACACACACTAACACACACACACACACACACACACACACACACACACACACACACACACACACACCACACACACACACACACACACACAACACAATCATGGTCTTGGTTCGTTACCCCTCGGTGGCCATAAACTTTGTAGTTGAAATGGTGTTGTCGTTGTTGTTGTTGTTGTTGTGCGTTCCCCAGCTTAACACTCTGGGGGTCACCCAGAATGGGCACTCTGACTCATTCATCCCACCTGGGAATCGCTGTGAGATTGAAACTGCACACTGAATGAGAAGTTTACGTGTGTATGACTGTTTTCAAGTATCTCGCCATACAGGCAGCCGTACTTCATTGAAATAATTATATTATACACGAACACCTGGACTGGCCAAGACTGTCCTACAGGGAACAGTACAAGGAGGGAGACGAAGAGGCAGACAAAGAAAACGATGGGAAGACATTGTCAGAGAGAGAGGAATGGCCTTGAGTGTCCAGAATGAATTGCTACGGAAAGCAGAGGACCGCTGGGAGTGGAGGAAGCTGGTTGCAAAATCTTTATAAGTGTCCCACGGTCCAAGGGACAACGGGATAGGTGTGTGTGTGTGTGAGAGAGAGAGAGAGAGAGAGAGAGAGAGAGAGAGAGAGAGAGGAGTATTATACACCATTTCAGTCACAACATTTCTCTACGTGAAATACGTGTTTATTTATTTATTTATTCATTTATTTATATATACCACTTTAAATCACAGCAGATTTCTCTGTGTCAAATTTGGGCTGCTCTTCCCAGGGAAAGCGCGTCGCCACAAGAGCAGCGCCACCCATTTTTTTCTTTTTCCTGTCTGCAACTGTAATTGTTTCCCTATCAAAGTGGCTTTTTTTTATACAGAATTTTGCCAGGGACAACTCTCTTGTTACCGTGGGTTCTTTTAAGTGCGCGAAATAATTATGTATAACACAGCGGACCTCGGTTTATCGTCTCATCCCCATCCGAAAGACTAGCACCCAGACCACAACTCATGGGGGGAAAGTTTTTGGCCCAAACGGGATTCGAACCATTACACACTTCCGACCCGGACTTTTCGCTTTCTAGTCAGGCGCGT
>CM054145.1:58847804-58852804 GCA_028751875.1 Rapana venosa
GCGTGTGTGTGTGTGTGTGTGTGTGTGTGTGTGTGTGTGTGTGTGTGTGTGTGTGTGTGTGTGTGTGTGTGTGCAAGTCAAGTAGTCCAGTGAAGTCAAATTTTTATTTCCAGATGGTACATTGAAGAAGAAATGCATTTGCTTTTTTTTCATCAAGCATCAAGCCATATATCTAGGAACATAAACAACTTAATCAATAATATCAACTCTGTGTGTTGTGTGTGTGTGTGTGTGTGTGTGTGTGTGTGTTGTGTGTGTGTGTGTGTGTGTGTGTGTGTGTGTGTGTGTGTGTGTGTGTGTGTGTTTGTGTGTGTGTGTGTGTGTTTGGGTGTGAGTGAGTGATGCTGCGCGCGCGCGCACACGCGCAGGGAATGCTCTCATTATTGAAAGTCTATCAGGAACTGCTTTCTCGTTTGCTTGTTTGTTTGTGTTCGTTTCGTTTTGGTCTTTTTGTTTGTTTGTTTTTGCTTAAAATAATAATACTAAAATCTGAGAGGCAGTAATACAAGGCACGAGATAGGTGATAGGGTGAAAGTGTCGGGGGAGAGGAGGGGGGGGGGGGGGGGGAGGGATGGAGGAGAGGGGAGATGAGGAAGAAAGAGGTGGGGGGGTAACTGGTGGGGGGAGGGGGGAGAGGGGGTCCCTTTTCTTTCTTTCTATCTTTCTTTTTGTTTGTTTTTTTTCATTTTTGTTTTTGGAGAGAGGAGAGATCTGAGAGAGAGAGAGAGATGAGAGATCGAGAGAGATGAGAGAGAGATTGAGAGAGATTGAGATCGAGAGAGATCGAGGAGAGAGAGAGAGATGATGGAGAGATCGAGAGAGAGAGATTGAGATCGAGGAGAGAGAGATCGAGAGAGAGAGATTGAGATCGAGAGAGAGAGAGAGACGAGAGAGAGAGAGAGAAGAGAGAGAGAGATGAGAGAGAGGGGAGAAGAGAGAGAGAGAGAGGGCGGGGGGGAGGGAGAGGGGAGGGGGAGAGGTGAGGGGGGGAGAGTTGTGTGGTCGAGAGAGAGTAAGGGACTGATATCCTCCTCCTCCTCCTCTTGTGAAACTGAAACCTCCCTCACCCTGCGGTAAATCCGCCATTATGTCATTACCACAGTTTTCAAAAGCAGAAAGGAAAGTAGTGACTTTGGGGATAAACACTAAACCCCCCCCCCCCCCCCCCCCCCCCCCCCCCCCCACCACCATCACTCCCTGTTCTGCTTACTGCACTTATCCACCAAGTGCCCCCCACCCCCTATCTTCCCCCCCCCCCCCCCCCCCCCCTCTCCTCAAAATTCTAGTTGTTTGTCTCCCCTCCTTCCCACTTCCTGTCCCCCCTTCCCCCCCTCTCTCTCTCTCCATTTTTCTGTCCTCTCTCTGTCATTTGTCTGTCCCCCTCCTCCTTCCGGTTCCACTCTGTATGTCTGTCTGTCTGTCTGTCTGTCTCTCCTCCCCCCCCCCCTCTCTCTCTCTCTCTCTCTGTCTTGTCTGTCTTCTATCTGTGCCTGTCTGTCTGTCTCTTCATTTTTCTGTCCCCCTTCTTGTCCCCCCACCCCCCCACCTCTCTCTCTCTCCTCTTCTCCTCCCTCTCTCTCTCTCTCTCTCTCTCTCTCGTCTGGTCAAAGGTCTGTGGTTTTTCCCTGGTTCTTTTTGTGAATGAAAGCCTTCACTGCGGGATGAATGGCGGAGTATTACGGTATCATTGGGGAAGAGCAATTTGCTGAAAGGGTCTAACGCAACCACCAGGTTGTTACCCTTTGCCTCCTTTTAGCAGTGTTGCTGCAGTAGACACCATGCTAGATTCTACTGTTGGTTTTTGGGGTGTTTGTATGGGGTGGTTTTTTATTTTTTTTTTTTTGGGGGGGGGGGGGGGGGCGGCGGGTGAGGTTTTTCTTGGTTTTTATCTTTTTTGAGTATGTACTCAGCTATTCCACCCACAAAAAACTGACTTAAAATTGTTCCTTATGTTTGGATTCTTTAAGTCAACACTTTTTTCCCTTAGAATTAAAATCTTCAGGTATTCCATCCATCAATACCTGAATTAAAATTGTCCATTACGTTCGGATTCTTTAAGGCAAATCTTTCTGTTTAGGTAAATCTTCAGGTTTTTAAGCGCTTTGGTTTGTTTGCTTCACAAGATTCAGCGCTGCGCATTTTAAAAAAAAAAATCTATATATCATTATTCCATCCACCAAAAAAATTATTTAGACTTGGCAACACTTTCCCTAGTGTTCAAAATCCTTAAGCGCGTTTGGCCTCAAAACAGGTAAGTTTGAATAGACGTGGTGCCAGCATCTTAGACAGAGTGCTGGAAGATTATTGGACCATGGTAGGGAGGAAATGCCCACCAACTTTTACAGCCTTTCCATACATGACCATGACCATGGCATCGACACAAAGGTGGAAAATTGCCATCACCTGTAGCTGTGCCCATCTCTTCTCTTCTCCTTGTGTACACTAGCACCTTGTCTAGTCCGAGCGCTCATGTCTGCTCCCTTTGTGAATGCAAAGTATGTTCTTTCGAGCCAGAAGGCCCATAGAGCCGGAGCTTATCCCGGTGTCTGTAGCGTTAAGCGAACTGATGGTTTTTCACCACCCCTGTGACAGGACGCTAGTCTGTCGCCAGATACTTCCCCAGCAGAGCTGGTACCCACTTGTACACCTGGGTGGAGTGAGGAAAATAGGAGTAAAGTGTCTTTCCCAAGGACACAACACCGAGCCGAGCGGGGATCGAACCCGCGACCTCTGGATCACGAGTTGACCGCCTAAACCACTCGACCACGGTGCCTCCCTTTGTGAATGCAAGAGGGTGTCCAATTAGGAAGTCTGCACTAGGAGTTCCTTGGGAAAAAAACTAAGGATGAGACAAAAAGCAAAGAAAAAAACAAATAAACAAAATAAACAACAAAAAGAAACCACCTGGCAATCCCCAAGACGAAAAACTGGAACATCACTACAGAAAAGACAGATGCGGTATTGATATGATATCTAGTCTATTCTCTTTCTCTTTCTTAGCTGTCAATAGGTACCTGCCCTCTTTAGGGTCAGGGAAGGTAAAGCAGCGAGGGAGAGGAGATAGGCGCCGCTCTCAATATGCTGGCCCCTAGAGAAGCTGAGGTCTCTGACATCTCACTCCCCAAAAACCGCATAGGTTATGAGAACACCTTTACCTTTTACCTATTCTCTTTCTTAAAATGGTTTTATGCATTACATGTTTCTATTCATCCAGATGATGTGGGGACGGGATAGCTCAGTGGTCGGAGCACTCGCTTTTCCCAGCCAAGTTAAGCAGCGTCGAGCGTGGTTACCAGTTGGATGGGTGACCGTTTGCGCGCCTTGGCTTCAGTACAGTTCCCCTAGTTCACCCAGCTGTAAATGGGTACCTGCCCTCTTTAGGGTCAGGGAAGGTAAAGCAGCGAGGGAGAGGAGATGGGCGCCGCCCTCAATATGCTGGCCTTAGAGAAGTGAGGTCTCTGACGCCTCGCTCCCCTACGACCTTAATATAGGTTATGGGACACCTTTACCTTTTTCCTTTTTATTCATCCAGATTATGAAAGCTTCAGCACTTTTTCTCTGTAGCCAAACACTTCGCTTGTCGGAGCCAAATGAAAAAAACGTTTCTTGTTAGTCTGAAATATCTGGCATTAATGGACAAACGAGGAGGGTAATAGTCATCTTCTTTACGTATCACATGGTTGACTTTTGTCCTCTCGCTTTCCTTGGTTTAAGCTTCTTTTTTTTTTTAATTGAGAGTCATATATATTCACATGTTTAAAAGATCACCAACAAGCTAAAACTTTCTATGTGCTCAGCAGCAAAATAAATAACATGTTCATCTTTTACATCAGGCAGCTGGTAGACATAGATACAGACACTTTTCTTTTTTTCTTTTTTTTTAGCTGAAGCACTTTTGACAATCATGTATTTCAAAATCCTCTCTTCAAAGGTTACTTCACTTAGGTTTGGTTTTTTGTTTAGTTTTTTTTTAAGAGAGAAAAGTGGTTGCTTTGAACTCTTATTCTGTTGTGTTTTTTTGTTGTTTTGTTTTGTTTTACTATAGCATAATATATGTGTTATCATTATTTCATATTTGTGGTTTGTGATTAGTTGTTGAGATTTGGCTTTGGAATCGCTGGATGGTTCCAGTCTGGGATTATTTCTACACACACACACACACACACACACACACACACACACACACACACACACACACAGACAGACAGACAGACAGACAGATAGAGAGAACACTGTCCGCATTTTCCTCACTCCATCCTTCCTCCCACTCCTGTGCATTTCTACCTATACTCCCCATCTCAACCCTAAAAAAAAAAAGGCCCAAACCAAAAAACAATGACCAACACCCCATCCCAATCCACCCTATCCCACCCCCCAATCGACCCCACCCCACCCCCCACCTACCCCCAATTCCACCCCTTGTCTAATCAGAGGCAGCTCATCTCACTGCAGCAACCTGTACCCCCCCCCCCCCTTCCCTCCCCGTCCCCTCCCATAGCCTATTAGACTTCCTTACCTTCAGATAGACAGAGGATGAAGAGGCTTGTCTGTCTCCCCCAAAAACAACCCCCCCCCCCCCCCCCCCCACCCCCCATCCACCCTAAACTCATCAGTATTGGTAATTCCTTCCCCTCCTGTGCTATACAGTAGTCAGTCAGTCAGTCAGTCAGTCAGTCAGTATCTCTTGGGCTGTATTACTAAAACCGCTCATCTTCATCATAGTGATCTTGGAATAGGCAAGGGGAGAGGGGGATAGGGAGAGAGGAGAGGGGTGCTTATCATCGCTTTTGTCTTATTAGAGAGCAGAAGAAGAAAGACATGGGGGGCGGAGGCGGGGATGGGGGATGTTCGGGGAGGGGGGGGATAGGCGGGGGTTGAGAGAGAGAGAGAGAGAGAGAGAGAGAGAGAGAAGAGAGAGAGAGGAGAGAGAGAGAGAGAGAGAGAGAGAAGAGAGAGAGAGAGAGAGAGAGGAGAGAGAGAGAGAGAGAGAGAGATGATGA
>CM054145.1:58857804-58865304 GCA_028751875.1 Rapana venosa
ACAGAATGTTCAAGCAATATATCCGTGAAAAATCAACTGTCGACCATAAAGCCATGAAACAGAAAAGGTCAAGGTAAAGGAGTCCCATAACCTATAAGGTCGTAGGGGAGCGAGGCGTCAGAGACCTCACTTCTCTAGGGCCAGCATATTGAGGGCGGCGCCCATCTCCTCTCCCTCGCTGCTTTACCTTCCCTGACCCTAAAGAGGGCAGGTACCCATTTACAGCTGGGGGAACTGGGGGAACTGTAATGAAGCCAAGGCGCGCAAATGGTCACCCATCCAACTGGTAACCACGCTCGACGCTGCTTACTTGGCTGGGGGAAAGCGAGTGCTCCGACCGCTGAGCTATCCCGTCCCCATCAACTGTCAACTGTCGACCATAATGCCATGAAACATGCCAACATAAAATGTAAGTGGAGTTACTGAGCAAAGCTAAGCACCGTACTGGGCAACATTTTGTAAATCCAGTTTCCAATCATAACGACACTAAGATGGTATTGAGACAGCTGAAGGCTATGCAGGATGGAATAAAACTTCCAGATTGTCCAGTTCGCTTACAAAACAACAAATTCTCTTCATTTACAGAAAAAGCTGAAGCATTTCTTGATTCTTTTTCAAAGACAAGTCGATCTTTCTCTCTCTCTCTCTCTCTCTCTCTCTCTCTCTCTCTCTCTCTCTCTCTAACGGGCTGGATGTAAAAAAAATTAATGTACTTATTCTATTACCCTCAGAAAATAAAATTTCGTCATCGCTATCTCCCCTCTCTCTCTCTCTCTCTCTCTCTCTCTCTCTCTCTCTCTCTCTCTTCTCTCTCTCTCTCTCTCTCTCTTCAATACACATGCACCCCAAAATCTTATTATTAAGCCAAGTTTTCCCTAAAACACAATATTTTTCATACACTGATGTACTTGTTTTAAACAATAAAATCGATAGAAATGTTAGCCTATTTTATTCGGAAGAAATGGTTTTAAAAAAAAAAGTTATTTTACAAAAGCTATAACAACAAAACAAAAACGTCAGAATAAAAGATATTTTTCCCTTGTGTGTGTGTGTGTGTGTATGTGTGTGTGTGTGTGTGTGTGTTGTGTGTGTGTGTGTGTGTGTGTGTGTGTGTGTGTGTATGTGTGTATGTATGTATGTGTGTGTGTGTGTGTGTTCCCTCTTCCCTGTGTGTGTGTTTTCCATGTGTGTGTGTGTGTATGTGTGTGTGTGTGTGTTGTGTATTGTGTGTGTGTTTGTGTGTGTGTGTCGCGCCGTCCCGTGTGTGTGTATGTATTGTGGGGGATTCTGAGAAGTAGGGAGGATAGAAAAGGGGAAGGAGGGAGGGAGGGAGCACAACAGGGGGGGGGGGGGGGGGGGGGGAGTTTTCAAAAATAACACTTAACAAAAGACACATATGCGACTGGACAATTTTTGAATAAAAGACGACCTCAAAAAAAAAACCCCTGCGCAGATAAAAGATAGATCCAAAATTTATGAAGTCAAAGCTCTGGATGCTAGTTTGGTTTTGTGTGGGGTTGTTGGTGTTTTTTTCATCCAGAGAGAAGTGACAGAGAAGGAATAAAAAGGCAGTAGGCCCTGACAGAAGAACAGAACAGCAAGCAGCCTTGCACGTGCACAACAGCGGCAACAGAACAAAAGCAGCCAGCAGGGGGCTCATATGCTGACTGCACACAAAGGAACAACATGCCTATTGAAATGCTTGGCTCCCCATACACACACGCATACACGCGCGCGCGCGTGCGCGCAGAGAGAGAGAGAGAGAGAGAGGAGAGGAGAGAGAGAGAGAGAGAGAGAGAGAAAAAATCTTTATTTCGAGGATATGATAGGATTGGCTTTTTTACTCGTCCAGAGAGAGAGAGAGAGAGAGCGAGAGAGAGAGAGAGAGAGAGAGAGAGAGAGAGAGAGAGAGAGAGAGAGAGAGAGAAGAAGACAACACAATTCAATCGTATTGCGAGATATATTAAGACTCAGTGCTTACTTGTCTGAAAAGAGGAGAGGAAAATTCCAGATAATAAGAAAAGATAGACTAGAGCATTGAGGTCGAAAATGATCCCCATCCATTAGACATGAGTGGTGGTATCTGGGCGCTAGTCTTCGATGAAGACAGAAAACGAGTTCCATCGATTATACAAAAATTATTCACTGCGCCGTAACGAAAATCCCACGCAACAAACCAAGTTGGTGGCCCTTGGATAAAAAATTCTTTTAAGAAAAATAGCCACTCTGATAGGGAAATAAATACAGTTGCAGACAAAAAAAGAAAAGAAAAAAAAGGTGGCGCTGCTCTTGTGGCAACGCGCTCTCCCCGGGGAGAGCAGCCCGAATTTCACGCAGAGAAATCTCGTGACTTAAAGTGGTATAAATAAATAAATAAAATAAAATAAATAAATAAATAAATTAAGCATAGCTACCTACCTTTAGTAAAAGATGAAACGAAGGGAAGTAATTAGATGTGAGTTGCCAAGTTGTTTGCTACTTGTATAACATTCCCATCTGTTATTACACTGGACAATATGCTTTCTGTAGGACAAAATAAAGCAGTGTAATACCAAAAGTTGGCATGAGGACCTGGATAGGGCCACACACAGTTTTCCAAAGTCCGAAAGTTGCGAGAATGAGGTTTAACATTTTTTAAAAATTCTTTTATATCGAGGAGAATGGAATAAGCACTTAAGTGCTTTTTTACATCCAGTTCCCGTGTGTATGCGGTTTTGTAAATTCTGTCATCTGTTCCCACCGGCACACAATGGCCTACTCTTACGAAAAGCGGAACAGGATTTAACGTGTGCGCAAGATGTTCTGCGAGCGTTCGCACACGGAGCCTCGGTTTATAGTCTTATCCGAAGGACTTAAGGGGAGAGTGGAGTCGGCACTGATGTTAACTCCAGGGGAAAATATTCCCCTTGAACGGGAATCGAACCCGGGTCGTCAGATTGCGAGCGCAATGTTCTAACCACTAGGCTATCCCGTCTCTCCCGTCTTGACAACACCAAGGAAAGTTGCTGTGATGTTGCAGGTCAACGAGTGGTACAGACGTGCCCGCGATTTATCCCCTACGCAACTAGACAAGTTTATTGTTGCATGATAAAGATCCCCCATATTCAAGCGTTTGAAATATTAAGGGGACTTTACTAATCAAGAAAAAAAGACTGAGAGACTTAACTGTTGTCTTTAAAAAAAAAATCTTTACAATACTACGACAGTTAATTCATTAGAAAAAAATGTAACCTCTAGCTCCCAGAAATGAAAGATCAAATAAAGTATACATATAAAATATACATATGAAATATACATATGAAAAAAAACCATAAAAGAAAACAACAGTGAGAACTACACAACATCAAAATAAACCTCTATAAGTGACAACAGAATTTCTCAGAACAAACCAAAACGTACAATCAATTCCCCCTACACTTTCCCTTAAATAGAACACACACACACACACACACACACACACACACACACCGCACCCCGCACCACCACTCCACCCCTCTCCCTCCCTACCACCTCCCCCCCCCCCCCCCCCCCACACACACCCTCCCACCCCCCCCCCCCCCCCCCCCCCCCCCCCACACACACACACACAAAATCGATCCCCTCTACACTTCAGAGAAAATTCATTAAAAAAAACCCATCCCAACAACCAACCAACCAACCAACGAACAACAACAACAAAAAAAGACAGCGTGTTGCCCTCAAAACACCACCAAGCAAGATAATGAAGGTCCCACTTTACAACGGCAGCAGCAGCAGCAGCAAACAACAGAAGCAACAGCAACAGCAGTATCCTTCAATTAAACCCAGCCACCATCTCTTTGTCACATGACACCAGCGCTGTCTGTCTTCTACACCATCAAAAGCTGTCCGAGATGGTTTGGTCCAAAGTTGCAGTCCTCGCTCGCTTCCCAAAAAAAAACCCAAAAAAATTTCAACAAAAAACAAAAAAAACCACCCTATGGCCAACAAACGATAATTACACTCGCTCTCTGATTTCTCGACTTTTCTCTGATCAAAACAGAGAGAAAGGAGAGGGAGCCGAGGAGATGAAAAGAATTGAAAAGCCAGAGGAAAAGAGAAAGGAGTTCAAAAGATCGTCAACAACGCTTGCCCTGCCAACTGTAACTCGATAAGTAAGCCAAGGCACTCGAAGAAGACCAAGCGAGAAAAAAGAAAAGATTACCCTCCAAAGAAGAAAAAAAAACAACTTCTTTTAACAAGAAAGAAACGGAAATAAAGAAAGAAAGATAAATGAACAAAGAGATCGTCGAAAAAGAAAGAAATTGACGTAAACAAGGAATGGGACATTGAAAAGGGGACAGTCATTATTGCATTATTGTTTCAATATAATTAAAAAAGAAATCAATACAACTATTGTACAATCACAATGCCTGAAGGCTTAGGTGCTGAAGAAAAGGTACAAGACAGGAGATGACACCAGTCTGACAGACATAAACAGAGACAGAGGAGAGGGAGTGAAAACAGACATAAACAGAGATAGAGGAGAGAAAGTGGAAACAGAGGAGAGGGAGTGAAAACAGAGGAAAGAGAGTGAAAACAGACATAAACAGAGACTGAGGAGAGAAAGTGGAAAGAGAGGAGAGGGAGTGAAAACAGAGGAGAGGGAGTGAAAACAGAGGAGAGGGAGTGAAAACAGACATAAACAGAGACAGAGGAGAGGAAGTGAAAACAGACATAAACAGAGACAGAGGAGAGGAAGTGAAAACAGACATAAACAGAGACAAAGGAAAGGGAGTGAAAACAGACATAAAAAACAGAGGACAGAGGAGAGGAAGTGAAAGAAAACAGAGGAGAGGGAGTGAAAACAGACAACAGAGGAGAGGGAGTGAAAACAGTGGGGATGGAGTGAAAACAGAGGAGAGGGAGTGAAAACAGACAGAGGAGAGGGAGTGAAAACAAGAGAGGGAGTAGAAACAGAGGAGATGCAGTGAAAACAGACATGAGAGGCAGTGAAAACAGAAAGAGAAGAGAGTGAAACAGACAGAGGGAGTGAAAACAGAAAAAGAAGAGGGAGTGAAAACAGACAGGAAAGGCAGTGAAAACAGGAGAGCAGTGAAAACAGACAGAGAGGCAGTGAAAACAGACAAAGAGGCAGTGAAAACAGACAGAGAGGCAGTGAAAACAGACAGAGAGGCAGTGAAAACAGACAGAGAGGCAGTGAAAACAGACAAGAGGCAGTGAAAACAGACAGAGAGGCAGTGAAAACAGACAGAGAGGCAGTGAAAACAGACAGAGAGGCAGTGCAAACAGACAGAGAGGCAGTGAAAACAGAGAGGCAGTGAAAACAGACAGAGAGGCAGGGAAACAGACAGAGAGGCAGTGAAAACAGAGAGGCAGTGAAAACAGACAGAGAGGCAGGGAAAACAGACAGAGAGGCAGTGAAAACAGACAGGAAAGGCAGTGAAAACAGACAGAGAGGCAGTGAAAACAACCAGAGAAACTGAACCAAGACCAGTCAAGATGTTAAGGTGTTGAGACCTCTCTCTGGCTGTCTCTTTGATTTGATTAACAGAAGAAGTCACCTTAATTCGAGTCTGGTTCTCGCCCAATCTAAAAGACCTAGCCGTGTGGGCAGGGCTGGGTACTAGTCTTTCGAATAAGACAATAATTGTAATTAACTGGAGTTCCTGAGTGCAACATGGTTTGGAACTTAACGTTTAGTAAAAATAAAGATGTGTGTGTGCAACGTGCGTGTGTGCGTGTGTGCTTGTGTGTGTGTGTGTCTGTGTGTGTGCGAGCGCGCTGTGTGCGCGTGTGCGTGTGTGTGTGTGTGTGTGTGTGTGTGTGTGTGTGTGCGTGTGTGTGAGGGAAGGGAAGTGGGGAGGGAGGGGGGGGGGGCTAAAAAGCATAGTGGTTAGAATGTGGTGTTCATGATCTAGTGTTAGCTTGGCGGCAGCGCGTTCGATTTTGCACATAGGCATTGGTTGTTTTGTTGGAGGGAATGGTCCTATGAATAAATCATTAGCACTGACTGATTCCCCTTCCACTGAAAACCCATCAGACGATATTGCAACAACAACAGAAAAGCCAGTCAGAAATAACTGTAAAGGGGAAAAAATGTACTAAATAACTGCACTGAAAAACATTAAATAGAAACAAGAACTAAACAACGGTACGGGGAGGGAGGGGGGGGGGGGGGAGAACTAAAAACAAGAAAAACAAGCGGCAAAGAAAAATAAGAACAAAAAACAATAACTGAACAAATGAACACGGGCAAACAAGAACTAAAACCAAGAATAAACAAGGCACGGGAACAACAAAAACTAAAATGGCACGGGAACAACAAGAACTAAACAATGGCACGGGAAAACAAGAACTAAAAACAGAACTAAACAATGGCAAGGGAAAAAACAAGAACTAAAAACAAGAACAACGGCACGGAAAAAACAAGAACTAAAACAAGAACTAAAAAATGGCACAGGGAAACACAGAGAACTTAAAAACAAGAACTCAAATATAGCAGGGATGGGGGAACAAAAAGGAAAAATGTCAACGTGGGGGGGGGGGGGGGGGGGGGGGGGGGGGATCCTAAAAACTCCACAGAAAAAAACCCAAACCAGTAACTAGATAACAGCAAGGAAACCAATAACTTAAATTCAATAACTGCACAGAAAACCCAAAGACTAAACACGGCATGGACAGTTAAAACCTATCCACAATCACTATCTAGTCAACTCGGAAAGGATAACTACGGCAAAGACAAACCAACCACATAGCCAATCCACTTTGCTATTTAACGTTCCATAAGTAAGAATTGTGACACAAACTGTTGTTATCACATAGGAACCGAACTAAAAAAATCACAGCCAATAGACAGTTAACACTCCAGGAAGAATTTTAACATCAAGTCTTTACCAGTAACATCGTCACAAACTACGAAAAAGCACAGCGTATAACCATGTAGCAATCCAAAATAAATGGTAACACAAAATATAAACTAGTAACACAAATAAACGCACTGTGCTTCGAACACCCAGATTCAAACAAACCACTGTTGGCCCTTGCTCTTTCTCTGTTTCTGGCCCGTCCACAGGGAACGACCTCCCTCTCCCACTTCGCCGAAAGCCTTCATTTGATACTTTCAAGTCCAGCCTCAAAACGCACTAATTTTCTACTTGAGATCTTCCCCTGTTATCTGTTTCTACTTTTTAATAGCTACCTTCACCTCCACCACCCCACCTAAGTGTGTTGTGTATATAAATTTGGTACTTATTTATCCTGATATTTGTGGACGGCTGCATGCGTGTGAATGATTTGAATGCAAGCGCTCTGATTTGTTTACTTTACCAGATTCAGCGCTATATAAATTCCATACATCATCATCATTATTATCATCATCATTATTAATCATCATCACCATCATCATCATCATCATCATCATCATCATGATCATCATCATCATCATCATTATTATTATTATTATTATTATTATCATTAACCATTCACAGAGTACAAAAACATGAAAAAGTACAGTCTCTC
>CM054145.1:58870304-58907804 GCA_028751875.1 Rapana venosa
ACAACGAACGACTCACCAAACACGATTATTTTGCAAAGCAAAACGATGACTGAAGAACGAAAACAGCGAAGAGAAGAAAACCACCACCAACAACAGCAAGCAGATCTGACAGCGAGCAGATGACAGTAGCTACGGCAGTAGTTAGGCTAGCGTAAGGTAGGCTAGAATAGTCAGAACTGCAAGCCCTATCTATCGCCCGAACGATAGAGTCAAGACAATGCTGTTCTCTGTAAGGCCTCCAGATCCCAAGCGACCAACACAACGAATCTGTTGTTGTAGTAGTAGTAGTTGTAGTAGTAGTAGTAGGTTGCTGCTGCTGCTGCTTGCTGCTTGCTGCTGCTGTTGCTGCTGCTGCGACTGCTTGTGATGGTCGTAGTTGTAGTAGTAGTAGTAGTGGTGGTGGTGGTGGTAGTAGTGGTACTGTTACGGCTGGACCAAGTTTGACTGGCTACCTGGAACACAAAGAGTTGTTTGTTTGTGTTAATTCTCTCTCTCTCTGTTTCTCTCTCTGTCTCTATCTCTCTCTCTCTCTCTCTGTCTCTCTCTCTCTTTCTCTGTCTCTGTTTCTCTCTGTTTCTCTTTGTTTCTCTCTCTCTCTGTCTCTCTCTCTCTGTTTCTCTCTCTTTCTCCCTCTTCTCTGTATGTATGTATGTATGTATGTATGTATGTGTGTGTACATCTGTCTATTTATCTCTGTCTGTCTGTGGCTCTCTGTCTGCCTGTCTGTCTCTCTCTGTCTATCTGTCTCTGTCTCTCTCTCCCTCCCTCCTACCCTCTCTCTCTCTCTCTGTCTGTCTTCTCTCTGATTGTATGTGTGTCCATCTAAAAAAAAAAATGTCATTGTTATTGTCTCCCCCCCCCCCCCTCTCTCTCTCTCTCTCTCTGTCTGTCTCTCTGATTGTATGTGTGTCTCTCAAAAATATAATTTGTCATTGTTATTCTCTCTCTCTCTCTCTCTCTCTCTCTCTCTCTCTCTCTCTCTCTCTCTCTCTCTCTTCTCTCTCTCTCTCTTCTCGCTCTGGATAGCCTAGTGGTTAGAACATTGCGCTGGCAATCTGACGACCCGGGTTCGATTCCCGTTCAAGGGGGATATTTTCCTCTGGAGTTAACATCAGTGCAGACTCCACACTCCCCCAAAAGTCTTTCGGATGAGACTATAAACCGAGGCCCCGTGTGCGAACGCACGCAGAACATCTTGCGCACACGTTAAAATCCTGTTCCGCTTTTCGTAAGAGTAGGCCATTGTGTGCCAGTGGGAACAGATGACAATTTACAAAACCGCATACACACGGGGACTGGATGTAAAAAAGCACATAAGTGCTTATTCCATTATCCTCGATATAAAAGAATAAAATAAAATAAATAAAATCTGAGAAAGTTTGGAGGAAGAAGGGGGACCAGAGTGAGAGAGAGAGAAGGAGAGGTGGGGGGTTGTGAGAGAGGGAATGCACGCGCATGTGTGTGAGTGCCTGTGCGTGCGTACCTATGTGTGTGTGTGCGTGCGTGCGTGCGTGCGTGTATGTGTGTGCGTGTCTGTGTGCGCGTGAGCGCTAGAGTGCATATGTGTGTGCGTGCTTGCGAATCCACGCACACCAGCTTCTTACACACGCAAATGCACTACATAAACGGAATGATTAAGTATCATTAATATAAGAGGTGCACACACAAACACACACACACACACACACACACACACATATATAGTCAAGCGTGTGTGTCACTGTCTGTCTGCCTCTTCACAGTACTGATGATGCCCAAAATTCTCCAGAGGGGGGACAGAGGGGTTGTAGGCAGCTGAGCTGAGCCTACCTAGCAGTTAGTTATAAGTGTGAATAATTCACACTAGCCTAGTGTGAAGAGGAACGCGAGGACCAGCCAGCCAAGCCCTCAGCCCTCAGCTAGGCCTATCTGTGCTCTTCACTTCACTTCATAATTATTATCATCAGTGCATGCATACCCGTCATGTCAGGAGTGATTTCAGTGCCACTCTAGGCCAGTCAGTCAGTCAGTCAGTCAGATTGGAAATGTTAGATAAAGAAAATGTGTGAAGAAACATGCGGACACGGTAAAATTGTTTAGGAGGCACACGCATATATATACTCGCATGCATGCATGCAGGCAGGGAGGGAGAGAGGGAGACACGCGCACGCACGCACGCGCGCGCACATACAAACACCACGCGCATGCGCTGAGAGAGACAGACAGGCAGGCAGACAGAGACAGGCAGACAGACAGAGACAGACAGGCAGGACAGAAGAGAGAGAGAGAGAGATGAAGAGTTCGAGCAGTTGAGAAGATAGAGGAGTAGTATTAATCAACTGACAGAAAAACAGACAAAGACAGACAGACGAGACGGACAACAGACAGACAGGAGAGAGAAGATGCAAATTCAGCATTTTCTCTTTTCAACATAGCTGTTGTTTATCAACCTGGAAAAAAACCCTTAATATGTCATGAAAAAATCTTAACGAAAAAACACAAAGGTAATGCATATCTAATAGACCTGTACTGGTATATGTCCCAGGGCTCCTGTTCTCACGCCGCTCATTCCAATCTGACGAAACACAGCTGCATTCAGGTTTGTAGCCCACAGTTCAGAGCCATATCATGTTGTACGGCAGTTATCAATATTAGAACCACATGACCCCTATCCGAAACAGACCCTGCACTGCGGCTGGGTCACTCAGGGGTTCGGGTGCCTGTTGTGATCCTAAAGCCCAGGATACCACCACCCACAACGCCCCTAAAGGGCTCGGCACACGCGGCCACTTTTGCTTGCTTGTTGCAGCCCGTCAATGTTGTGGGGGCAACAGTTGAAAGCCGCCGCCCACAGCAAAAGTTGCCAAGTTGCAGAAGCAAGGGGTAGGTAGGCTGATTGGTTTTATTGTTGTTGTTGTGATTGGGGGTTTTGTATTCCCAGCAGAGATTGTCTGACTTAGGGACTGCCAGAAGGTGGCGACAGTGTCTAGAAGAAGACGGGGAAAAAACAATAATAAGAATTGAATAAAAAGATGAACAAAACACAGAAAAAGAGAAGAAAAAATGGTCTTGATCCTCTTTCTGAACAATAAATTGTAGGTTGCAACCTATCATAGCCTCGTTCATTTGTTTGTTGGCTTGTTGGTTGTTGTTTATTTGTTGTTGTTGTTTTTTTTTTTGGGGGGGGGGGGGTTGGGGGGTATTTATTTATTTTTTTTTTTTTTTTTTACTGTATGCATTTTAACTTCACACCACAGCCTTGTTTTGTTTCTCGTGGTTACTCCACTATTTATTTACTCCACTCAAGGTGGCTGAGGTGTCACTGTCCAACTCTGAGAAACACGCCAACATGCGATTCTCTCACCCACCGAGTTCTTTGCGATCTTTTACCTCACAAACTAGCAACAGCAGCAGCTGCCAGAATAATTTAATCTTGTTCACTTTTGCCACGATCGTTAGAGCCATGTTTGATCAAATGTCAACATTGTCAGACAAAAAGCTGAAAATGTTCGCAAGGTTTTACCATAATGGGATTGCCTTGAGGCAGATTAAAAACGGCAGTGTGTGGCACTAGTTTGCGATTTTTGACGCCAACGTGCGGTGGTATACCACAGCTGGTGGCAGCAACTGTAGAGTGGTAGGGTGTTCTGAAGCCTTTAGGCTGCACACCAGTATTCAATTTGGGGGTCACGTAGTATCTTCTATAGAGTGCGAGTGGGAAAAAAATGGATGATTTTCACAGATTTTTAAAGCATGAAAAAATGGACTGTGCACTTGTTTTTTGGATTGAGGACATAGAGCAATACCAGGTAGTCACGAGAAGTTGGAAATTAACCATCAAATGAGGTTTGCCTGTATTCCTACAGCGTTGACCCCGCGCATGCATATTGCGGTAAGGAAGCTAGCAGTCGACAAAGGACTAAGTGGGTACAGTGTTTGCTGAAAAATAAAAAAAATTTCAAACCTACCAAATTTGTTCCAAATCACATGAGTTTTGAGTCAGAGGCTAGTCTTTCACAAAAAAGTGGTTTTTATTTCTGTGGATGCCTTAGTACGTGCGGTATGAATATAAGAGTTACATAGAAAAACAGAAGGAAAAGAGTGATTTTTTAAATACTGGTGTGCAGCCTTACCGACAGGAAGAGCTAGAGAGAATGGCAGTGATATGAGGACAGCCTGAGTTGGATCATGAAGACAGCCCTCTTAGGGTGGTGGCCGTCACCATGTCGACTTTGTTCCTACATAGATAGCTTGATGAAAAATAGCAAATACATAGCTTATTCAATGTACCATCTGGAAAAAAAATTTGACTTGACTTGACTTGACTTGACTGGAGGTAAGGGACTGGGCATGATATAACACCACAGGTTGGCGTCAGTATATAGAAACAATCATCATGCTTACATAGCACTGTTGCTTCGAGAATTGTACTAATTTTTTTTTAGAGTGGTCCACGGCACCAAAAGTGGGATGACTTGCGACCATAGACCCTAAATCGGATATCTCCCCTGGGACTGTAGTATAACCTCAACGACGACAGTCTATGGAAAACGCTTGCGAGAAAGTTTCTGTTATTCCATGTTAAGATTCGATCAAAAATTTCTTCGAACGATCTGCGACGAAAGTGAAAATGATGATTTTTTTAAATTCAAAAGAGCTCATGCTCACTGGTGCCATGTTTAGACATCATCCCCGAAGTCAGAATGCGGCTTGTCTGAATGGTGTAGGGAACCGATGGCATAAAATACAAAAATCTCACCACTGCTAGACCTCGGAGACACAGAGACAATGACAATGACAAAGACAAAGACAATGACAATGACAATGACAAATGACAATTACAAATACTTTTATTTCGAGGGTAATGAATAAGCACCCATGTGCTTTTTTACATCCAGTCCCCGCCCTTAGGGATATATATGATAATTTTAAAAAATAATAAACCCAATACCAATACACTCACACAGTAAACGGGAAAAAATACACGCACAAAACCACAAAAACCACAGAGAGAGAGAAAGAAGCAACAACAAATAATAAAAGAAAGCAAAACAAACAACCAAACAAAACACAGAAACAACCATAAACAATAACAAAGAAACCAAGAGCAAAATAAAAGCAACAACAACAGCAAAAGGGAGAGGGACAACCATACCCCCCCCCCCCCACCCCCCCCCACCCACCCCCCCCCCCTTAAAAAAAAACAACAACCAACAACAACAAATAATAGAGACAGACAGACAGATAGCGAGAGGCAGACAGACAGAGAGAAACAGAGAGAGTAAAAACATAGCTATTGAGGGAAAAATAAAATGAAAACACCAGAGACCAGGCTAGCAGTAGTAGCTCTAGTCGATGAACCACTATAAAAAATAAAAAAAAGCAACTCTGCCGTTCTGAAGATAGGCTTTTGTGTGTTAGCTATGTATCAGGTATTCATTTCAATTCTGTGAAGTCCTATTCTATTTCAACACACATTTCCCGCCTATATCGAACGCATTGAAACTCTATCAATAGAAACTACACCACACATACCATACACACACATCACACACATACACACACATACACACTCACACACACACACACACCCACACACACACACGCACACTGCACTCCCGTTAAGCTCTAACAGTTTCAATCGCTGTGAAAGGCTGTACTGAATACTACTTGCCTAATTTTTTTTTAAATATTTTATTTTTCCCTCAACAGTTTTTACTCTCTCTCTCTCTCTCTCTCTCTGATTAAAAAAAGGTTGTGTGCTTAACTACAATCAATATATCTATCTGAACATTAATGTTCTAGCCAGTGAAGGATGATGTCTCTTGTTTTAATAAATGCATCAATGGCATCTCATAGGTTGATTTTTTTCTGGTCCCTAATCGGGGCAAGGGCCGAATAAAAATAAGTATGTAAATGCTTATCCGTAACCCTTAAAAAATACAAAAATAAGGATTTTGAACTCTCTCTATCTCTCTCTTTCTCTCTCATCGACAATTTATAAACTTACATGAGGTCAAACATCATTGAAAGTTTGACATATATATATGCAATTAAAAAAAATAGTAGTTAGATTCAGACAGGGTGTGTCAGGTATTAATGTTCATAAACTTACACACAGAATGCATAGTGAATCTGATACAACATGCTCTCTATGTAATGAAGCAACGGAAGATGAAATACATTTTGCTTTATGTTGTCCCGCCTTTAAATGACATTAGGCAAATATGTGTCCCAGCAAAATATATACCAAGCAGCCTAATGCACTTAGACCCTGTTTGCTCCTAGCATGTTGTTACCCAAATATCATTGGCAGTTTAGTTTTATGTTTATGTAAAGCCTTTAAAAAGAAGAGATATTAGGGTGTCGTAAAGGGTTTTGTTCCCACTGTGGATTTGTTTGCGTTTGTTTGTCACAGCAGTACCTTACTGTATATTCTTAGCATTATGCCTTGCTTTGATCAGCAACGCCTTTCATGTATGTAAAAGGTAAAGGTGTCCCATAACCTATGTGATTATAGGGGAGTGAGGCATTAGAGACCTCAACTTCTCAAGGGGCCAGCATATTGAGGGCAGCGATGGGCCAATGGCCTCTTCATAACTAAATCCTTTCAGAGTTCAGACCTCTCTCTCTCTCTCTCTCTCTCTCTCTCTCTCTCTCTCTCTCTCTCTCTCCTCTCTCTCTCTCTTCTCTCTCTCTCTCTCTCTGGGCTGTGGGTGTTAGTTATTGAACAGTTCACTTCAGCCCGTTCTTTTCAGTCTTTTATTCTCGATCCAGACCACTGGTGCACACTCCCTCTCTGTTGTCATACACTGTAACCAGCCATTACCACTCCCATCCAAAGAAAATCCATTGGAGACTTGACTTTTTTCTTCCCTTTGTGTGTGTGTGTGTGTGTGTGTGTGTGTGTGTGTGTGTGTGTGTGTGTGTGTGTGTGTGTGTGTGTGTGTGTGATATCTTCAGTTTAACGTCTATTCACATTCAGTGATTTTAGACGGAAAAAAATAATCTAAACAAGAGAACGCAAACAATAATAGAAAAGTGTCAGATAACGGTACTCAATAAAAACTAACTTTAGCATACTATAAAAACTGAATTATCGGACTTCTTATCAATCCTAACACAATGTCCAACAATAACAATGGTTCAGACAAAATCTGATCCAGTGACAAACTTGGTACAGCGGGGAAAAATGCTTTTAAATGTCTACAATCAAAAATAACATGACCATTGGTAATCTTCTCCCCACAAATACAGTTTACATCTTTCAATGTGTGTGTGTGTGTGTGTGTGTGTTTTTGTGTGTGTGTGTGTGTGTGTGTGTGTGTGTTGTGTGTGTGTGGTGTGTGTGTGTGTGTGTGTGTGTGTGTGTGTGGTGTATGTGTGAGTGTGTGTGTGTGCAGTGTGTAAGTGTGTGTGGTGTATGTGTGAGTGTGTATGCGTGTGTGTGTGTGTGTTTTGGTGTGGGGTGTGTGTGTGTGTGTGTGGTGTGTGTGTGTGTGTGTGTGTGCGTGTGTGTTTATGTGTAAGTGTGTATATGTGTGTAGTTTGTGTGTGTGGAAGTGTGCGTGTGCGTGCGATCGTTGCGTATATGTGTGTGCGTGCGTGCGTGTGTGTGTGCGTGTATGTGTGTGTGTGTGCGCGCGTGTGTGTGTTGGGGTGCGTGCGTGCGCGTGTGTGTGTGTGAAGAGCGTTAGGTAGTACCCGTTTCAACTGAATACCGTAATCCGCCTTACTTCATGGGGTTCTACCGCTCCAGAATTCGTTGTCAGCATTTACATTCTGATTGAACAATTCTGTACATACAGTATCTGTGTATCTCGGGAGGAGGAGGGGTGGGGGTGGAGGGGGGTTCGTTCCTGGGCTAGAGTTCCGAGGTTTACCCGTGGTGAGGTGTTAGCGTGTGCCACCGATTGTCTCCGCCATTTGTCTGTGTATCAATACGCGTTTGTCCGCAAAGTCAGAGTCAAAATATCTTTACATTTCTCAGAGAGAACTGTATGGGTGTGGTGAGCATATATATATAATTATCTTTCTATATATATAGAAAGAGAGAGAGAGCGAGCGAGCGAGAGAGAGAGATAGAGATAGATAGATAGATAGGTAGGTAGATAGATAGATAGATAGATAGATAGATAGATAGATAGATAGATAGATAGATAGATAGATAGATAGATAGATAGATAGATAGATATGTTACTGTCACACGTTTGCCATAGTGTTAGCTTCTGCACATGTTCATGCCAAAGTTCAAAGTGTACAGTTGTAGAAACAAAACAAAAAAAGAAATTCCACATTTCTTCGGCTGGAGCTCGGAAGTTCGCCAATGGCGAGATGTTCTGTATGCAGCCGTTTCTGCCCACCATTAAAAGTAGCTGCATTCCGACTAGCTTTCTGACTTCGTGGTCCATTCTCCTGCATTTTCCCCGGAGAAAGACTTCAAAGATAACAGTTCTCTCCCACGCCGAAGTCGGATGCGCTCGGCCTGACTTGTCAGGCGCTTAACGGCAGCGCGACGCATTATCGCTCATACGACAGACAACAATAGTTGTTGTCTGCGTGGTCGACGACGACGACGACGACGACGACGAAAAGAAGAAGAAGAAGAAGAAGAAGAAGAAGAAGAAAGACGAGAGGAGAGGAGAAGAAGAAGAACAACAAGAACAACATTAACAAGAACAACAACATTAACATTAACAACATTAACAACAACAACAAGAAACGCCTTGGTCTTACAACACATTGTATGTTTGTCCGTCATGTTCGACGATGACCTCCAAAACAGCAGAGGAGGCAGCTGCTGTTTCGGAAATTGGGCAGAAATTTGATTATGGTGGAGATGCCTTGCCCACAGTACATCTCCACTCTCTCGGCCAAGTGGGCATAAGGACAGTCAGCGTTGGAGATGTTCTCCAAAGGCCAACCAGCCCCCAGGGCTGCAGCACATAAGGACTGTGCGAGTCAAGCCTCCTAGTCAGAGAGTCATAGTCAATCACTAAAGACTAAGCTGTAAAGTGGAATTCCATGAGTGGAAAAGCCACTGGTCATACAGCCTCTCACTTTGCTGTTGCCCCCCGCGTCAATGGTTTAATCAAGAACTGTGATAAAGCCCAACACATTGCCTTCAGTATAATCGCACATCATTTCAGCATCTGGTCATGCAACATGATTATATCTCTACCATAGCTATGTTGCAGCAATACGACAGTCCTAACGTGGTGACTCCTAGTACACGCATCACCGTCAGTCACATGCTGCTGCACTTTGTCCCCGTGTGTGTGTTCTCAGACAGGGCTGGGGTAGTAGGCACGGGGAGGGAGCAGAGTGCAGCTAGGTGTTCCTCCTGACTGTCAGCACACACTCTGGCACTCAGCCTGCCTGCCGTCCTGGATTCCAGTCCAGCTCACCAGCCACCTTTCCCATGCACCAGAACGGCATGAACAGCGCGCGCGCGAGCGCACACACGTACACACACACGCACGCATACGCGTGCGTGCGCGCGCGCACACACACACGCACGCACACACACATACAAAAAAATGGTACACACCCCACACCACCCCACAACACACACATGTACCATCTGGAAATAAAAGAATTGACTTGACTTGTCTCCCTCCCCCCCCCCCCCACACACACCCCCTCCAACACACACACACACACACACACACATACACCACACCACAACCACCACCACCCCTAAAACCCCCACACCCCCTCTAACACACGCTACAACACACACACACGCCACACCACAACCCACCCAACACCCACCCCCACTCAAACACACACAACACAACACCCCCCCTCCAGCCCCCCCCCCCCCCCCCCTCTCCAGCTCCCCCCCCCCCCCCCCCCCCAACCACACACACACACAGGCACACTACTATGACAGACACCCAGACTATGCACCAACAGGAGAAGACTGGAACGCAGGACTGGCCAGGCAGGCAGAGGACTTTGACAGCCTGGGTGTAAGACCTCATCCATCATCAACAAGGTCTGCTGTCTGCTGTCTCGTCACACCCCCATCTCCACCGCTGCAGCACAAACATGCACTGACGGCCCAGGATGCAACAGTTCACAACAAATAGTTGTGGTTAGGTTGTTTGGAGACAAGCCATTTTCTTCCCCGGTGTAGTGTGGTCGTTGTGGTGAAGAGTCATTTAAAAAAAAAAAAAATTTAGAATTCACGTCTCCACGTCAATAGCGAAGGTTAGGTTGTAGCGATCTTTTCCAGTGTTCATGGTGAAGATTCATCTTTATTTTTAGAATTCACGTCTCCACGTCATTAGCGATGGTTAGGTTGTAGCGATCTTCCCTGGTTGTCATGATGGTGAATATTCATCTATGTTTATAGAAATTTTAGAATCCCCACGTCAATAGCGATGGTTAGGTTGTAGGCTAGAGGTATTCCCCAGTGGTCATTATGGTGAAGATTCATCCCTATTTTAAGAACTCAAGTCTTCATGCCACATGCTCTACCCATAATATCATGAATAGTTTCCGTGAAAACCAAGCAAAGGGCTACGCGTGAGGGTGGCGCTGCTCTTGTGGCGACGCGCTCTCCCTAGAACACGTACCGAGCGATGCTGTGATTTAACCTTCTCTATTGTATGATTTACTAAGCCATCAACTCTTGTTGCAGGATATCGTTTGTGTGGTCGTTCACTTTTCGTGTTGCGGAAAGAAATGATAGAGGTAGAGTCTGAACAGACGTTGGTTCAGAAAAAGAAACTCTCTTCAAACATGGCCAGCGAGGATAGAACGCATCACCTTCCGACCAAACATCCAACGTCCTATCAGCCATAACTGGCTTACTGATCCCGCCTAGAAGGAATTTTTATATCAAATACATAGGACAGTTCGAGTGTGATCAATACGGCACACAGACTAAATACCCCCTTACACTTTAGACCTCCCAACTAGGAATTACTTTCCTGCACTCCCATTCTGTGATATTGCTTACCTCTACCTTACAGCATAAACGCAAAACGCACAACTTGGTTTACTATGTGGATTGGCTGTTTTTGATCAAATTTACACATTATATGTTGAAGAAGTGGGATTTCTTAGAATACGACGATGCATACAAGAAAGTTTGGTTTTGTTCCTAGACAGATTGCTTCAGGAACAGAAAACCAACTGCCTTGCATAATTATTCAATGTACCATCTGGTAAACAAAACATTGACTTTGACCTTGAGTCTACAGCGACTTGGGGGGATGGACCTGCAGTATACTGCTGCTTTTCTAATAGTGACCGAGAGCTGGCCATCTGGAGAACAAACAAACAAACAAAGAAACAACGCCACATGAAACAAAATAATGGACTTCTGTAGAGGCAGTGTGTTCTTCATGCTGTGAATGCTGGAATCAAGAGAGGCAGGGGGCAATAGCTCTTCCACAGGCTGGCAGGGGCCAATCAGCAAGCGGCATTTATCGGGACGACCACACTCGTGCAGAGTGAAGACACACAGTTGTTCGCGTAGACATAGTCACTCAACGCGAGTACGCGAACGCGCGCGCGCGCGCGCACGCACTCATGCACACACAGACACAAGCACGCACACACATACATACACACACTCACAGAAGCCAATATGCATACGGGTATCAGAATGGTGTTTGGTGCATCTTACATACATATATGAGCTAGAGAATGCAAAACACCCAGTCATATATATACTGAGTGCATGAGCGTGTGCATATAAATGTGCGTGTGCATGTGTGCGTGCATGTGTGCGTGCATGTCGTGTGCGTGTGTGTGCATGTGAGCAAGCAAGCCAGCAAGCGAGCGCACATAATATGCCTGAAACCCTGCGTCTAAACCTGTGTGTCCGCACTCTTCCATACTGCCCAGATTATTAGGCTAGCCCAAAGTGAAGGCAAACAGGCAGGTGCCTTCCTATCAGCAGGAATAGGGCAGGACAGGCGATGCCTCGTTTCAATTGGGCGAGGATCGCGTTACTCACCTTTTGACCCCCCCCCTCTCTCTCTCTCTCTCTCTCTCTCTCTCTCTCGGTGAATATCAGCGTGCCGATCTATCGATCGCTTATGTTCTGCTTGCAATCTCAACGTTGAACAGTTTCCAATATTTATTCAGAGATATTGCTTTGCTGTCCTTTTGAATGGAAGAGAAATGTGTTAGTTGTGTGAATAAACGCTACACAAAACCACAGCAAAACATTAGCAAAGAATGAATGCAATGGTAAAAATAAGGTAAAGGTCAAGGTGTCCCATAACCTATGTGGTCCTAGGGGAGCGAGGTGTCAGAGACCTCACTTTTCCGGGGACCAGCATATTGAGGGCGGCGCCCATCTCCTCTCCCCCGCTGCTTTACCTTCCCTGACCCTAAAGCAGGCAGGTACCCATTTACAGCTAGGTGAACTGGGGGACTGTACTGAAGCCAAAGCGCGCAAACAGTCACCCATCCACTTGCTAACCACATCGGCGCTACTTACATTGGCTTGGGGAAAGCGAGTGCTCTGATCTCTGAGCCATCCCGTCCCCTTATGCAATGGAAGTATAATGAAATGCAATACGAGGTGGGTAGGGGTCAAGTCAAAAATACTTGAACCATCCCATGAAGGTCAGTTACAAAATAGAATTTACTGATGTTGAGATTTCAAGCAGAAAATAACGATCGGCACCCCATTGACAATATAACCAATACTGACAATATAACCAATACTGACAATATAACCAATACTGACAATATAACCAATACAACAATTATAACCACAGCCATCATATCAGCAGTGATTGTTTCCCCTTTATAAGTCCTTCGGATGAGACTATAAACCGAGGCCCCGTGTGCGAACGCATGCAGAACATCTTGCTCACACGTTAAATCCTGTTCCGCTTTTCGAAAGAGTAGGCCATTGTGTGCCGGTGGGAACAGATGACAAAATTTACAAAACCACATACACACGGGGACTGGATGTAAAAAAGCACCTGAGTGCTTATTTCATTATCCTCGATATTTAAAATAAAATAAAATCATGTCATCTGAGCGCTTTGATTTGTTGCTTTACAAGATTCAGCGCTATATAAATTTCATACATTATTATTATTATTATTATTATTATTATTATTATTATTATTATTATTATTACACCACTTGACGGCAGATTTCTCTGCATGAAATTCGTACTGTTCTCCTCGGGGAGAGCGTGTCGCCACAAGAGCAGCGCCATCTTGTTTTTTCTTTTCCTGTTTGCAGTTGTTTTTGTTTTCCCAATCAGAATGGCATTTTCTACAGAATTTTTGCCAGGGACAACTGCCTTGTTGCCATGGGTTCTTTTACGCGTACTAAATAATTATATGTAACACGAAAGACTAGCACCCAGACTACAACTCATGCAAGGTCTGATGGATGGGGGAAAAGTGTCGGGCCTAAACGGGGATCGAACCACCACACACTTCTGACTCGGACTTTTCGCTTTCTAGGCAGGTGCGTTACCTCTAGACCACCGATCCACTGACAATCATGACCACAGACATCATATCAATCAGTCCCCCGTGGGGATGCCGGGGGGCCTGTCAGTATGAATAGCATCCCCACCTTCTGGAAATGCTGTGCTGGAAATTTCCTCTTTTCCATCGCTCTCTTTGTTTCTGCCTCGTTCCTTTTCTTCCTGTCACCTCCTCCTTGTCTATGTTCTGCCTCCTTGCTCCATTCTCTTGCCCTTTTTCCCCCCAGAAAGACTTAAAAGATAACAATTCCCTCTTATGCCGAAGTCGGATGCGCTGGGCCTGACTTGTCAGGCGCTTATTCATTTATTTATTCTTTTATATCGAGGATAATGGAATAAGCACTTATGTGCTTTTTTACATCCAGTCCCCGTGTGTATGCGGTTTTGTAAATGTTGTCATCGGTTCCCACTGGCACACAATGGCCTACTCTTACGAAAAGCGGAACAGGATTTAACGTGTGCGCAAGATGTTTTGCGCGCGTTCGCACACGGGGCCTCCGTTTAAAGTCTCATCCGAAGGAACGGCAGCGAGACGCATTTTCGCTCAATAAACTATAACAGATAACAATAGTTGCTGTCTGAGCGTTCAACGACGAAGAAGAAGAAGCAGAATATCAGTCAATGATACAGGACATTGTGTCTCCACAACACTGACAGTCCTGACCACAGCCAGCTGCTGCAGCAGACGTGGCATGGCATGACAAACATGTGTACATACATGCAGACCAGCTGCATGAAGGCTGCAGTGCAATCACTGCTGACACCCTCCTTCCCCGCCGTCCTGAGAGAGAGAGAGAGAGAGAGAGAGAGAGAGAGAGAGAGAGAGAGAGAGAGAGAGAGAGAGAGAGAGAGAGAGGAATGCAGCAGAGAGGATGAGGAGGGCTGGACAGAGAGTGGAGCCCACTGTGGGGCCTGCTAGCCTGTACAGCCTCTATCTCTCCTGAATTAATATAGCTCGCCAGGAATAGGGAGGGCCAGGCCTGGCTACCATCTCCAGTGTTCTGCTGGTTTGGTGGTATAGTGATGGTAGTAGTAGTTGTAGTAGTAGTTGTTTTAGTTGTAGTAGTAGAAGTAGGAGTAGGAGGAGTAGGAGTAGTAGTAGTAGTAGTAGAAGAAAAAAGGTGACACTGTTATACCATACTGGACTATACTATACTATACTATATTATACTACGCTACGCTATCCTATACTATATAGGTTCAGAGCGTACCTACCTTCTCTCTCTCTCTCTCCTCTCTCTCCTCTCTCTCTCTCTCTCTCTCTCTCTCTCTTATCTCTGTCACACACACACACACACACACACACACACACACACACATACACACACACACGCACCAGCTGCTTTCCTCAATTAATCCTCAGCTAAAACAAAACACCCCCCCAAAAAAATCCAACAACTTTAACCTTGTCAAGTCAGTTCTAAATCTCCTTTCTCCCCTTTCCTCCCCCCACCCTCCTCCACCTCACACACACACACACACACACACACACACACACACACACACACACACACACACACACACCACACACACTCCCTCCTTCCACCCAATGCTGTTTGCAATCAACATTTCTTCACCCCGTTTCCTTACTCCCCCCCCTCCCCCCCCCCCCCCCACACACACACACACACCTATACCCCTGCCCTTGCTATGTTGATACTAGTAGTACCCAGGCAGTGTTATCCACAGTGTTGTCAGCTTGCTAACACGTGGTGATTTGTCTTCCTCTTCTTCTTTTCTGCCAGTGTGAACAGTGTGAAGTCGCCGGCCTGGGAGGGGGTACAACATCATTCTGATACCTTCCAGTGAGAAACCAGAGGCACCCACGATACACACACATGCTCGTATGCGAGCGCGCGCGCAGACACACACACACACACACACACACACACACACACACACACACACACTCACACACACACTTCAATCCTATCAGCTTTCCACATTATGTTCCTTTTTGTATAAAAGGTAAAGGTGTCCCATGACCTATAAGGTCTTAGGGGAGCGAGGTGTCAGAGACCTCACTTCTCTAGGGGCCAGCATATTGAGGGCGGCGCCCATCTCCTCTCCCTCGCTGCTTTACCTTCCATGACCCTAAACAGGCAGGTACACCCTTTTACAGCTGGGCAAACTGGGGGACTGTACTGAAGCCAAGGCGTGCAAAAGGTCACCCATCCAACTGGTAACCACGCTCGATGCTGCTTAACCTTGGCTGGGTGAAAGCGAGTGCTCCGACCACTGAGCTATCCCGTCCCCTTTTTGTATATAAATTTTTAACCCAACATCTTTTCCACGTAAAGAAGACAGTTGTTCCGTGGTAAAAATTCTGCAGCCAATTAAAAAAAAAGAGAAACAAATTCACATACAGACAGGGGAAAAAAAGGATGGCGCTGGTCTTGTGGCGACGCGCTCTCCCCAGGGAACGCAGCCTGAATTTAATGCAGGGGAATCTACAATGAGCGGAAAAAAAATATATATACTATACAATTTCCTTCAATGATCCCCTTTAAAAAAAAAAATTCACACCAGCAAACCTCCATATTTCCAAACACAATCCCAGTTTTCAGATTTCCAAATAATACCCCTAGCGATCCTCTTCCCCAATCATTTAGCACCGTCCCTCTGTTCTGTCCTTCAAGGACTCCTTGCTTCATGACGTTTTTATGCAGCCTTCCCCCTCTCCTTAACTTGTTACGCCCTACTTTTACAGGCCCTTACCGTAAAGATCTCCCATCTCTCTCCTTTACACAGCCCCCATTTGCAATATTTTTACATACTCCTTTCTGTTATGTCTGATATTGTTCAATGTTATGCAGCTCCACCCCCCCCCCCCCCCAGAGGGAAGGGGGTGAACTGGAAGGGGGATATTGAGAGTCTTTGTGTGGTGTGTTCCATTCTCTGCCAAATCTACCAATGTAGCCACACTCCTCAGCCATGTTCCCTCTCAGCTGTATTCCCACAGACACGTTCCCTCAGCTCCCATGTTCCCAAGATCATAATCATTCCCTCAACTGTATTCCCAAGGTCATAATCATTCCCCCAGCTGTATTCCCAAGGCCATGATCATTCCCACAACTGTATTCCCAAGGTCATAATCATTCCCTCAACTGTATTCCCAGGGCCATAATCATTCCCTCAACTGTATTCCCAAGACCATAATCATTCCCTCAGCTGTATTCCCAAGAACATAATCATTCCCTCGACTGTATTCCCAAGACCATAATCATTCCCCCAGCTGTATTCCCACAACCATATTCCCTACTGCCATATTCCCTCTACTACTTTCCCCCTCTGCCACATTTCCATCAGCCATATTCCCACAGCCATATTTCCATCAGCCATATTCCCACAGCCATATTTCCATCAGCCATATTCCCACAGCCATATTTCCATCAGCCATATTCCCACAGCCATATTTCCATCAGCCATATTCCCTGTGCCATATTTCCATCAGCCATATTCCCTGTGCCATATTTCCATCAGCCATGTTTCCCTAGTCACGTCATATCCTTCTCCCGCATCAACTTCACTTTTCCTGACTGGCAAATTTTTTTTATTGTCTGGGGGGTCAAACTGATTTTGTGTTTGTTTGTGTGTTTGTAATCTGTCTGCCACCAGAGTGTACAGCGGTGGGAGAAGTCCACACCCACCCTGGCCAGAGCTGTGAGAAGTCCAGCCCAGACCAGCTGATACCGTTCGTGACCAGGCCTACAGGTCACGGCAAGAGAGCTAGGCTAATACACCAGTGACGTTCTCACCGGCTGGGGTCCTTCTTCCTCCTGCGTGGTATCATCAGCCTGGCTGGCTGACGTGTGACGTTCGTTCAGTGTTGATGAAGCTGATAATCATGGGAGCATCTCTACATGGGGGATAAAGATGTGTGTGGCTTTGGAAATATACACATACGTTTGCTTCGCTAGCGTGCAAACTTCTTTTATTACATACACACGTACCTAAGCAAGTACTTTCAAAATTTATTTTTTATTCATTCGGTTTTTTTTTTCACTTTTTATTTATTATTTATGGGTTTTTTAACAATTCTTTTGTTTTAAGGATATTGAAATAAGCACTAATTTGCTTTGTTTGTTTTTTTACATAGAGTCCTCATGTGTATGCGGTGTTGTCAATTTTGTCATCTGTTACCACTTGCACACATGGCCTACTCTTCTCCCCGCAAAAAGAGGAACAGGTTTTAACATGCACGCGAGATGTTCTGCATGCATTCTTACACAGGAATTCGGGTTATTTTAGTCTCACCCAAAGGACTTCTCTCGATTGTGTATGAGGAGATACTTTTTTTACATTGCCATATTCATACCGAACATGGACACTCTCACACACACATATACGCGCGCGCGCGTGCGCGCATGCACACACACACACACACACACACACACACACACACACACGCACACACTTCATCTGCCCTACCACTAGTCAATAACCCTCGGCAATGAACGACGTTGGGTTGTCAAGACAGTTCTAAATCTCTTCTCTCTCCCCTTTTTCTCTCTTCCTCCCGACCCCCCCCCCCCCCCCTCTCCTCCCATCCCACCCCCCACCACCCCCGCCCCCCTTCCCTCTTCTCCCTTCCTCTCACCCCCCCCCCCCCCCTCCCCCCCCCAACTCCAAAACTGTTTACGCTCCGCATTCCCCCCACCCATCCCACCCCATTTACTTAACACCCACACACACACACCACACACACACACCAACACCCACACACACACAAACACCGACACACACACACCGACACACACACACACACCAACACACACACCGACACCGACACACACACACCGACACACACACACCGACACACACACCGACACACACAAAACACACCGACACACGACACACACACACACACAACACACACACACACCAACACACACACACAGACACCGACACACACACACCGACACACACACACCGACACACACACACACAACACACATACACACACAACACACCGACACACACAGCACACCGACACACACACACCGACACACACACACCGACCCCCCCCCCCCCCCCCCCCCCCACGCACGCACGCACGCACACACACCCACGCACCCCTTTCCCTTTTGGACAATGTTGTCTCACTCACACAGGCAAGGGTTATCGTGTCGTTAGCTAATAGACTTTCTTTTTCCTTCTTTTTTTCTTTTCTTTTCTTTTCTTTCCTTTTCACTTTCTTCTTCTTCTTCTTCTCCTTCGGCCAGTGTGAAGTCACAAATGGCCAGGGAGAATAATGGCGCAATCACTCGATACTCTTTATTTCCCCCCATCCGCCTGTGTGCAGATTTCTGTATGCAGCAAGAAAGCACAGCCCCGCCCCACCCCTCCTTCCCACCCCCCACCCCCCCCCCCAGGATAGAAGGAGAGAGGAGGGGGGGGGGGGGGGGGTGAGAGGGGCAGTGAGTGTAAATAGCATCCCCACCTTCTGGAAAATCTCTAATAGGAATTTCCTCTTTTCTGTTCCTTTTTTGTTTTGTTGTGTTTTGTTTTGTTTCTGCCTTGTTCCTTTTTTTTTCCCCCTGTCACCTTCTTCCCACTTTCTGCGTTGCTGATCCATTCTCCTGCCTTTCTCCGAAGATAACGATTCTTTCCCACGCTGAAGTCGGTTGCGCGGGGTCCGGACTTGTCAGGCGCTTAACGGCAGCGCAACGCTTTTTTTGTTGTTGTTGTTGCTCGTATGACAGACAACACTAGTTGCTGTTAAAACGTTAAAGAAGAAGAAGAAGAAGAAAGGAGAGAGTCAAAGCCAAAAGCTAAACTCTTAGTTCTAGACAGCACATGGAATAAGTTAATGCATTTGGCTTGTTTCTTTTTTCTTCTTCATCAAGCCATCCATGTAAGAAAAATTTTTAAAAGAGAAAACTTTTAAAACGAAGAAAGAAGATATAACTCAAAAAGAAAATAAACCCCCATACAATGCTCAAAAAGACGTATCACGTTAAAAAAAAAAAATTGTCGTACCGTACCACAGTTCTTTCACATTCCCACGTTAATAGACTAGGCATTCATTAAGGTTAGCACTGACAATAACGCCAACAGTGACACCCCCACCCCTCCTCTCCACACAAAAGCAGGGGTATGCACACACTCCCATGTTTGCTTGTTTGCGTCAACCTGTCTGCTTTTTCTCATGTTTACATCAAGCAATCTATTAAAAAAAAAACCAACAACAACAAACCAACCAACATAATCAAAAACAAAAATTACCCACCACTACAAACAACCGACAACAAAAACTACAAAACCAGTAGAAATGGACAGAAAGATGGGGTATTCTGTCTGTAGTGAGAAAGCAGAGACCTGTGTAGTTTTCTGTTTGTGGTGAAAAAGCAGAGACTGTCTGTAAGCAGTTTTCTGTCTGTAGTGAGAAAGCAGAGATTGTATGCAGTTTTTTTGTCTGTTGTAAGCAGAGATTGTCTGTGTGCAATTTTTTGTCTGTTGTCAGAAAGCAGAGACTGTCTGTGTGCAATTTTTTTGTCTGTTGTAAGAAAGCATAGATTGTCTGTGTGCAGTTTTCTGTCTGTGGTGAGAAAGCAGAGACAATAAATGATGTAGTATTCTGTCTATAGTGAGAAAGCAGAGACAGTCTGTATGTCGTTTTTTGTCTGTATGTCGTTTTCTGTCTGTGGTGAGAAAGAAGAGACAGTCTGTATGTCGTTTTCTGTCTGTGGTGAGAAAGAAGAGACAGTATGTACGTCGTTTTCTGTCTGCAGTGAGAAAGCAGAGACAGTCTGTATGTAGTTTTCTGTCTGCAGTGAGAAAGCAGAGACAGTCTGTACGTCGTTTTCTGTCTGCAGTGAGAAAGCAGAGACAGTCTGTATGTAGTTTTCTGTCTGCAGTGAGAAAGCAGAGACAGTCTGTATATAGTTTTCTGTCTGCAGTGAGAAAGCAGAGACAGTCTGTATGCAGTTTCCTGTCTGTAGTGCAGTAACTCCACACCCACATTCCCTCTCCCTCCTTTCTTCCTCATACTCCCAAATTCTCAAAGGTTCAAGTTATCCCACACACATTTCTCATAATCATCACGGTGTGTTTCATACAGCATGCATCGCATGCTACACTGAACTGTCTGCAAGCTAACTTTGGCCTACAGTATAACACTGCTGTGGTCTGTACACACCGTTCTCTACTCCCTCGGTATAAGGGCGAGCAGAAAAGCGTGGGCTTACGTAAAGGCACAGCATTCATGACATGAAAATATTTTGCGGGCAGATTCGATCTGTGACCAGCTTATCCGTTCCATGGATTGTTACACAGAGGAGTCAACATAGGTTTCCACCCTGTTCCCTTACAAGTCTTTCAAACGAAACAGCAAACCCAGAACCGGTTTGAAAATAGACATATTTTATTGCATAACAATCTTGAATTGATGTTAAAGCCATAAAGTATGTATCTTTTATCAAAGAGTAGGTCAGCTTGTCCTAGTCAGTGTGAGAAATCCAATTTTTTTTAAGCCTATACCGGGGATGGTATAGCCTGGTGGTTAGAGCACTGTGCTCGTGATCTGACGGCCCAGGTTCGAGCCGCCAATGAGACATCCCGTTCAAGAGGATTTTTTTTTCCCCTTAGAATTACTCCACTCTACTGCTCCCCAAAAGTCCTTCGGAGGAGATGATAAACTGAGGCCCCGCGTGCGAATGCAGGCAGAACATCTCGCGCACACGTTAACACCAGTTCCACTTTCCACAAAGAGCAAGCAGGCCATTTGTGCCAGTAGAAATGGATGACAAACATTTATTTTAAAACCAACAACACCGCAAGCACACTGGTGTCGTGTTGAGGCCTCAGCCCTGAAGTCGGAATGCGGCTACCTTCATGGTGGGCAAAAACGGTCGCGTACGCAAAATCTCACTATTGGTGAACCTCGGAGCTCTAGTCAAGGAACGGGAAACAACAACAACAACAACAACAGAAAATATACGATCTTTTGTCAAAGTGTATGTCAGTTATTGCTAGTAGTGTGGAAAATCGTGTGCGCGCCCCAACTACATAATACCATCAGGTGACAGTCCCGATATGGCCTCTGTGGTCGGCGGGGTGATAAACAACAGGATTGGATTGGATTGGATTGGATCTTTGGTCAAAGCGTAGGACGTCAGCTATTGTAGGTAGTATGGGTGACACCAACATACCCAGCATGCATCCTGCCACCTGGAGAGGAATGGGCTCCACCAGGCTCCATTAATTTTGTCTAGTTAAGGGTGGATAGAGGGAAAATTCTTTGTGTGTATGTACGTGTGTGTGTGGGGGGGGGGGGGGAGTGATTGTGGGTGAGTGAGAGAGAGAAGGAGAGAGAAAGTGTACGTGTGTGTGAGAGTGAGTGAGTGAGTTTTGTTTTATGTTGTGTGTGTGTCTGCTCGTCTGTCAGTCTGTCTGTGTGTGTGTACAGAATGACATCAACGCTAAAAAGTAGGACACTAAAACATGGGCTCCCCACTTAACAGCAAGTGGAAAGGCAGTCATGCACGTCTATCTTCTCAACAGCTGCACACACACACACACACACACACACACACACACACTGTTCTTTCTGTTCTTTCCCAGCTGTACTGTGGACCATAACCAACATAATACATGCTGATGGGGCACAGGGAGAGACGTTAGCAACACAGCCAGAGAAACTATGAGGCTTTTCACACACACACACGCACGCACGCACGCACGCACGCACGCACGCACGCACGCACGCACACACACACACACACACACACGCACGCACGCACGCACGCACGCAAGCACGCACACACACACACACACACACACACACACACACACACACTACTGACATTTTTTCTTTCTTTAGATAGATGGCTTGATGAAAAAAGGCAAATGCACTGCTTATTCAATGTACCATCTGAAAATAAAAGTTTGACTTGACTTGACTTGACGGTGTGGTATGAAGTAAAGATGTAGAAGTGTAATCATGGTGTGGTAAAGATATAAAGCTAAGTAGAAGTAAAGATATAAAGATGTAGAAGTGTATAGCGGTGTGGTATGAAGTAAAGATGTAGAAGTGTATAGTGGTGTGGTATGGAGTAAAGATGTAGAAGTGTATAGTGGTGTGGTATGGAGTAAAGATGTAGAAGTGTATAGTGTGTGGTATGGAGTAAAGATGTAGAAGTGTATTGATGGTGTGGTATGAAGTAAAGATGTTGAAAGTGTATTGATGTGTGGTATGAAGTAAAGATGTAGAATGTAATTGATGGTGTGTATGAAGTGAAGATGTAGAATGTATTGATGGTGTGGTATGAAGTGAAGATGTAGAAGTGTATTGATGGTGTGGTATGAAGTAAAGATGTAGAAGTTATGATGTATGAAGTAAAGATGTAGAAGTGTATTGATGTGTGGTATGAAGTGAAGATGTAGAAGTGTATTGATGGTATGGAGTAAAGATGTAGAAGTGTATTGATGGTATGGAGTAAAGATGTTGAAGTGTATTGATGGTGTGGTATGAAGTAAAGATGTAGAAGTGTATAGTGGTATGAAGTAAAGATTGAGAAGTGTAAAAACAACAACAACAACAAACAAACAAACAAACAAACAAACAACCGTCCGAAGGATTTCATTTTCATACCACTTTAAGTCACGGCAGATTTCTCTGCAGGAAATTCGGGCTGCTTTCCCCGGGGCAAGCGCGTCGCCACAAGAGCAGCGCCACCCTTTTTTGTGTGTTTTACTTTCCTGTCTGTGGCTGTATTTGTTTCCCTACCCAGAATGGCTTTTATCTACATAATCTTATCAAGGACAACTCTCTTGTTGCCATAGATTCTTTTACGTGCGTTAAATAATTTTGTGTAACTCACGGGACCTCGGTTTATCGTCTCATCCGAAAGACTAGCGCCCAGACCACCAGTCACGGTCTAGTTGGAAGGGGGAAAAGTTTCGGGCCCAAACGGGGATCGAACCACCGCACACTTCCGACCCGGACTTTTCGCTTTCTAGGCAAGCGCGTAACCTGTAGACCACCGATCAACTACAGCTTTACTTAAACAAACAAAAGGATCTTCTTCAAATTGCCGATGTGTGTTGCATGTGCTGCAATATGTGTTGTTTATTTGGGATGAAGTTCTGATGATTGGGTCGTGCACACCCTGACAGGCTCCGTCCCTGTTGCTTTTCTTTGTGTCAGTCCAGCTCTTTGTGTAAGTCCAGCTCTTTGTGTATGTCCAGCTCTTTGTGTAAGTCCAGCGCTTTGTGTAAGCCCAGCGCTTTGTGTAAGTCCAGCTCTTTGTGTGAGTCCAGCTCTTTGTGTGAGTCCAGCTCTTTGTGTGAGTCCAGCTCTTTGTGTAAGTCCAGCTCTTTGTGTAAGTCCAGCTATTTGGGGCCGGCTGTTTTGCTGAAGATATAAACAGGCTTCCGCCAAACCATTTGATTGCAAATTAATATTACCCGTTTATTTGCATGCTCGTTCTGAATATGTGAAACAAGCATCACAAAGACGACTATAAACGATATTCGCCATTGTGGAAATTAAGTGATGCTTTTTCGTTAATAAAAGAAATTTTAAAAAACTAAGCCCCAAACCAAAAAGCCAACATCCAAATAAAAAACAAAAAACAATGTTCGTTCATTTCCGGCAGTTGTTAAGACAAATAGCTTCTAACTAACAAACAAAAAACAAAAAGAAACGGTACCCGCATGGCATTAATTTTCTCCTGAACACCAGATTAGAAACTTTTCTTAAACTGCTCGAATGGCTTTCAAAAAGAAGACACCCTGCATCTTCTTTCTAAAGAAAGTTCCCATCATACACTCGGCCCCTCGTTTCCACTCAGCTTGACTTCGTTCGCGCCATACTTCTTCCGGTATGACATGCGCACTGCACGATTTCCACATTTCCTGCCGAGAACAGCGTCTTGTGTGTGGTTGGTGAACAGCGGGAATTGTTAAACTTGTTCTGAAGTTATGGAACTCTTTTTGGATTCAGAGGCTGGGTTTTTCGTTATTGTAAGGTTAGCGCCTACGGGGTCCAATGAGGGCGTTGATAATAATAATAATAAAAATAAAAATAATAATAATAATAATAATGATGATGATGATGATGATGATAGTAACAATAACAATAATGATAGTGATAACGATACTCCTCTTCCCCTCCTACTACTACAATGATGAAGAAGATGATGATGAATGATGATGAATGATCATCATCATCATCATCATCATCACTCCTCTCTCTCTCTCTCTCTCTCCCTCTCTCTCTCCCCCTCTCCCTCTCTCTCTCTCTCACACACACACACAACTTTTATTTCTTAGTCTTGCCTTCCCTAAACGAAACTGTTCCATAAAAGTCTTCTTAAAAAAAACAACAACCTTTGTGTCACTCACAAACATTCTCCCCACCACATGTTGTTTGTTACGTGTGCTTGTTTACTGGTACATGACGGTAACAACCTTACTTTTGCCATGCCTCCACACTGGGATTGCCCTCATATGGCCCGCGTGGTTGGCTGCAGCTAACAACAACAACAACAACAACAACAACAACAACGTCAAGTAATGAGTTCGAGCAACAAGATGTTGGTTAATTGTCTCCACTAGCAAGACTTGTGCAGTAATTGAATCGATGTTAACGCACCCAGCGGACAAATCTGCTGAAATGAACTGCTAAGAAGTTGGTTTGTTGTTGTGTTTGTTTGTATTGTTTGTTTTGTTCGTTGTTGGTTTTTTTTTGGTGGGTTGTTTTCTGGGGAGGGGGTGGGGGTGTTTGTTGTTAATTGTTGTTGTTTGTTGTTTTTGTACTTTTCTCAAGATTTTAATGATCGCTGTTTACCTGAAGATAAAAAAACCAACACGTAATAATCCCTTCAAGTATACCATTATGATGCTGTCAACAGGAATGCGCGCACGCACACACGCGCGCGGACACTTACACACACATACACACAAATACATACACACACAACACACATACACATACTTACATAACACAACACAACACACACACACACTACACACACACACACAACACACACATACATACATACACAACACAAACACACAACACACACAACACACACACACACACACACACACACACACACACACACACACACACACAACACACCACACACACACACACCGATTCTAAAAGACGCGCGCACAACGTACACGTTAAAAACCCATTCATCAAATGCAGACTAGCTATGGCCGCTGATGTGATGACACCAACATACCCAGCATGCAATCCGGACGCCACCATGAATTGAAAAACACAAGACTGAGAGCTGGGATTGTACAATCTGGATGCACATGAAGACAACGGTGAAACTGGTTAACTGAACACGCCAAGTTTTGGGGCGGCATAGTCTGGTGGTTAGAGCGATGCGCATTGCGCTCGTGGTCTGCTTGCTGACCCGGGTTCCATTCCCGTTCAATGGGATTTTCCCCCCTCTGGAGTTAACACCATTGCAGACTCCACTCCCACCAAAAGCCCTTCGGATGAGACTGTACACCGAGGTCCCGTGTGGAAACTCACGCAGAACATCTTGCGCACACGTTAAAAAAGTGTTCTGGGTTTTTTTTGATGAGTAAGCCATTGTGTGCCGGTGGAAAACGGATGATAAATTTTACAAAACTGCATGTACACGGGGGCCGGATGTAAAAAATAAGCACGTGAGTGCTTATCCGTTTATCCTCGAAATAAAAGGATAAAAAGTCTTTAAAGGATAAGGTACACGTGTTATGATACTACTACCTACCTACCCCTGTGTAAGGAAACCTTAACATCTCGCTCTGAGTCATATCCAAAACTGTTGTCTACATCTCTCTCTCGCTCTCTCTCTCGCTCTCTCTCTCTCTCTCTCTCTCTCTCTCTCTCTCTCTCTTCTCTCTCCTCTCTCTCCTCTCTCTCTCTCTCTCTCTCTCACACGCACACACACACACACACACACACACACACACACACACACACACACACACACACACAACGGGGACTAGATGTTAAAAGCACACGAGTGCTTATTCCATTATTCACGAAATAAAAGAATCTCTCTCTCTCTCTCTTTCTTTCTCTTACACACACACACACAAACATCACACACAAACTCACACACAAACAACACACACAAATAACACACACACACACGGGGACAGGATGAAAAAAAGCACATGAGTGCTTATTCCATTATCCTCGAAATAAAAGAATCTCTCTCTCTCTCTCTCTCTCTCTCTCTCTCTCTCTCTCTCTCTCTCTCTCTCTCTCTCTCTCTCTCCTCTCTCTCTCTCTCCTCTCTCCATCACCTACACACACACACACACCACACAACACACACACACACACACACACACACACACACACACACACACAAAACACACACACACACACACGGGGACTGGATGTTAAAAAAAAGCACATGAGTGCTTATTCCATTATCCTCGAAATAAAAAAATGTCTCTCTCCTCCCTCCCCCCCTCTCTCTCTCTCCCTCCCCTCTCCCCCCCCCCCCCCCCCCCCCCCCCCCCCCCTCCTCTCTCTCTGTCCCCTCCCAGCTTTTTGCTCGCTTGCTCTTGTTGTTGTCTATTCGCTGTTGTTTGATGACGGTTGTTGTTGTTGTTGTTGTTGTTGTTGTTCCTGCGCCAGTGTCAGCAGTGTAAGCAGCGCATCTCTTCTGAGCCCTGCGAGAGATAAGAGGCAGAGCATCACCCCAGACACCGCTAAGCAGACGAACCAACCACCTGCGTACATTTCAAGGCCGCTAATGTCAGCTTCCATCTTCTTCGCCTTGGCTCCTCAGCCAAGGATGTTGATGTGACAGGCAAGGAGATATCGATATCATGCTGGCAGATACACCAGTGTCAATGCAAAAGTTTTTTTTCCGGCATGCTTAGTAAGTATACAGCCACGCTCAGCTATCACTTGTATGCTTAGTACGTTGCTGTTGTTGTGTTTTAGCCTTCGGATGAGACTATAAACTGAAGGTCCCATGTGCGAATGCACGCAGAACATCTTGCGCACACGTTAAAACCCGTTCCGCTTTTTTAGGAAGAGTAGGTCATAGTGTGCTGGTGGGAATGGGTGACAAAATTGACAAAGATGTATACACACGGGGACCGGGTGTAAAAAAAAGAAAAGAAAGAAACATGAGTGCGTATTCCATTATCCACGAAATAGCACTCTGATTTTTATTTGCAAGATATAGCGCTATATAAATTCCATTTATTATTATTATTATTATTAATAACAGAATAACTACCTTAACAACTAACTAAATACAGTAACCTGCACATAATTATCACCTGAATGCTTAATACGTTTACAGTGACGTTCACATATCAATTCAATGCTTAGTACATTTACAGTGACGTTCACATATCAATTCAATTCTTAGTACATTTACAGTGGCGTTCACATATTACGTGAATGCTTAGTACATTTACAGTGGCGTTCACATATCACGTGAATGCTTAGTACATTTACAGCGACGTTCACATATCACGTGAATGCTTAGTACGTTTACAGCGACGTTCACATATCACGTGAATGCTTAGTACCTTTACAGCGACGTTCACATATCACCAACATATATCTTCCTACTGCCCCCTAACCACATCAGGACCTACATAAGAACAGTTATGCTACCAGCCCCGAATAATCTGAATTCATCTGGCATCCCACCAGAACAGGTTTTCTTTCCTTTTCTTTTCTTTTTTTCTTCTTATCTTCTGAAGATTATGGGTTTGATTCCCGTCGTGGCACAAGCACTGGCATTTTCACTACCCCTCTTTAAAAGTCTTGTTATGGCTGGTGCCGTATCCGCAGTGCCAGCTAGGTAGGTACCTCCTCCCTAAACCTCTCACTTTGTCCTGGCAGTTCACTGGTGTGGTGGCTATCAGTCCATCCAATATGCCAGAGGTCCAGGGGTCGAATCCTGTCTTCCTAAGTCCTACCTCCCCTCTTTCCCCTTTCCAGTTCCTCTGATCCACACGATGATGCGTTATGGGCTGGGACCTAGTCTTTTGGGTGGGATGGTTAAACTGATTCGTGGGTAAGGGGCGGGGGGTTGGGAAGGGACGAATGCGACATAGAGTTAAGGCGCTAAAAGCAGGGAGATGAGATGTACACGTACTAAGCCTGTAGAGTGATATGATTGAGCAAGGACAGGAAATTAAACATTCAAATCCTAAACCTTTTTTTAAAAGGTTATATTTTAAACATGGCGTATCAAAAACCCATTTTAAAGAGGAAAATAAAACGCAAGCAGACTACCAACCAAAAAGAAACAAAGCAAAACTGACAAAACTCGGTGATGTTGCACAGTGAGCACGACGATCTTTCACTGTGCAGAGAGCATTCCCTCCCCGGCTGACTGACAAAGGAACGTGTTGTGACAGCAGTGTTTACACACAGCAGTCGTTCTGCTCTTGGCAGATGTAGGTCACCGCCAGGTCTGCCAGACAGCTGTGAACTACAGACCCCACCACGACAGCAGAGGTCAACGTCTTCCTGCCAGCTGACACCAACACGGTAGCCGAGTGGGTAACACCGAGTGCAGAAGACCCAGAACCTCTCACCGTAAGGGTTCTGGGGTTGTGGGTCGCTGGTTCGAATCTTGGCAGTGCCTGAGGGATGGACAGTGGTAATCTTTTGCTGTTTCTCGGGCTAAGTAATGAAAAGACCAGCCAGTGCCTTATACTTACTCTCTTCTATGTGTATACTCCGCGCAAGCAAGATAAGTATTTCAATGAAAGGTCGCTCGTGTGTGTGTGGTGTGTGTGTGTGTGTGGTGTGGTGTGTGTGTGTGTGTGTGTGTGTGTGTGTGTGTGTGTGTGTGAATGTATGTATGCATGTATGTAAATATGTAAATATGTATGTATGTATGTATGTATGTATGTGTGTGTGTTCAATAGATTGCCCCCCAAAAAACCTAAACAAATAAACGCACAAAAACTTAAAGTATCTGAAAATGTTTCTGAAAGTTGTTCAAAATGTTACATGCTAATCCAAAACCAAAAGGTGTAATTCCCCCCCCCCCCCTTAACCCCCCGCCCCCCCCCCCCCCCCCCCGAGACACAAAGACGAATTCTCTCAGAAGAGTAACAATCGTTAAAAACCAGAAGCCACCATGGACACCACCACTATGTCTGCTATGCCATCCACCTTTGTCTGCGCCAGCTGTGTCACTGACTGCCATGCACTGACCCATCCACTTGACGAAACGAGACGTTGCTTCCAACAAGCCTGAAGGGACTGCAGAAGGCGTACCCCAGGTCTCCCGAGCCAGAAAGAGCCTACTTTTACAACAACTACTACTACCTCTGCTGTATGACTGTCCGTGTCAGAAACAGTGCACGCTATCACCAGAGAATAAGTCTCTGATAACGCGACCATCATTTCCAGTTGCACCTTGCCTCACAGGAGGAAACAGTCACAGACATCGTTCTGGAACAGAACTGTCACTACTAAACCGCATTATCCTCGATATAAAATAAAGATATAATTTTTATTATTATTAAATTATGTCATCTGAGCGCTTTGATTTGTTGCTTTACAAGATTCAGCGCTATGTAAAGTCCATACATTATTATTATTATTATTATTATTATTATTATTATTACATGCACCAGCCACAGGAAAGCTTGCATGTGATCTCGCATTTACCCTGCTCCCACCAGAGGGTTAGCTGACTGACGTCTTGCTGTCACACTAATCGGTCACCCTTGTTAGACCTGTAAAGAACAGCATACATTAAAACACATCTGCTTGGTTTTTTCCCTCAAACTGCAGCGCATGCACTAGAATTACGGGTGCCGTGGTTAATGTCTCGGTTGGATAACTGCAGCTTCATGCTGCGCCAATTTGCTAGGCTTCTGCGGTTTCATCACAGTGTGTCCCGAGTTCATGTTCGTGGGAAACAAAGAAAGAGGGAAGGGAAGGAAGGAAGAGACAAGGACAAGCCAGAGGTTTTCTTCAATGTTTGGCCAAAGGAGAAAGGCGTGTGATGCACCCATACCCCCCCCCCCCCCCCCCCCCCACACACACACACACCACTCAACAATTTAACACAAGAAAATTCAATATTCACAAATAAATGTGCACAACTGCAGCCAACGAAAAATAAAATAAGAAAAAAACCCACCCCAAAGAAACAAAACAGATTTCTAAAAGGAAAAAACCACTCCTAAAGTACAGTTCTGTGATCACTTTATTTTATAAAAGATTTTTTTTTCTGAAGGGGAAAAAACCAGGCATGGGTTATGAAGTTGTGGGTTCGAATCTCGGCGGCGTCTGGTAAATCAAGGGTAGGGATTTTTACAATCTCCCAGGCCAACGTCAAGTGCAGACCTACCAGTGCCTAATTCCCTTCTGCATATACATATATTATATGCATATGCAGAATGTGTGTGTTGGCAGAAGATCAAATATGCACGTTAAAGATCCCGTAACTTCATGTCAGCGTTCTGTGGGTTACAGAAACATGAACATATCCAGCATATATTCCCGAAGTCGGAATGCGGCTACCTTCATGGTGGTGGGCAAAAACGGTCACTTACGCAAAATCTCACCATTGGTGAACCTCGGAGCTCTAGCCGAGAACAACACAAAAAGAGGGGGGGAAAAAGAAACCATAAACAAAACAACCATCGTCTCTCCACTTTCAGTGACAACCTTTCTAATCGTGCAGCTCCTCTAAAGGTAAAGGTGTCCCATGACCTATAAGGTCATAGAGGAGCGACGCGTCAGAGACCTCACTTCTCTAGGGGCCAGCATATTGAGGGCAGCGGCGCCCATCTCCTCTCCCTCGCTGCTTTACCTTCCCTGATCCTAAAAAAAGGCAGGTACCCATTTACAGTTAGGTGAACTGGGGGACTATACTGAAGCCAAGGCGCACAAACGGTCACCCATTCAACTGGTAACCACGCTCGATGCTGCTTAACTTTAGCTGGGGGAAAGCGAGTGCTCCGACCACTGAGCTATGCCGTCCCCTGCTCTGGTGTGTAGTAACAAGGAGGGCGAGGACGCGGTACGGCTGCTAGGGGACCTGCCTGCTGCACTGGTTCCCAGTACACTGTGGCTTTCAGTGGAACATGACTTCCCTCATGAATACTGTCCCTTTGATGACTCTCTGCGCTGCCCGCCTATCTTTCTCCACTTCTTTTACCATCAATGAGACCTTTGGGATGTGGTAACCAGTCAAATGGAAAAAAAAACCCAACCCGGTCCTTTTTTGTTTTGTTCTGTTTGGTTTCTTGATGTGGTTGTTGCTGTGGGTGGTGGTGGCGCGGACGTGTGGGTGTGTGTTTCTTTTTTATGTATTATTCTTTTTTTTCTAGGATAATGGAATAATCACTCATGTGCTTTTTACATTCTGTCCCCGTGCGTGCGTGCGCGCGCGCGCGCGCGTGTGTGTGTGTATGTTTGTGTTGTGTGAGCGCGCGCGCGTGTGTGTGTGTTTTATTTATTTCATTTAATTCTTTTATTTCAAGCATAATGGAATAAGCCCTCATGTGTGTTTGTGTGTGTGTACATGCGTTCGTGTTCGCGCACATGCGCAAGCTACTCAAATCCTCTCTTTTTTATTACATGCAAAGCAAATAGACAGGTGGGCAAGGTAAGAAAAGAGAACTGGTAACTGGCTGTGTGCCAAGCACAGCCATCATGGCTGCCCCCACAGGGCTATTCGGCATCACCCCTGAACACAGCACGGCACAGCACAGCACAGCACGGCACGGCACAGTACAGCACGGCACAGCACAGCACAGCACAGCACAGTACACCACAGCACAGTACACCACAGCACAGCACAGTGCAGTGCAGTACACCTCATAACCTACACCATATTACTGTCTGCTTTTCTGATATCTAAGTCTTCGTATTCCTATGGTACAATACTTTTTTGGTCGGTTTTTGTTTTGTTTTTGTTTTTCTTGTTGTTGTTGTGTTGTTTTTTGGTTTATATTTTTAGATATTAAAGTTTTCTTTATATTTTTAGATATTATAGTTTTCTTTAAAACAATACAATATTTTTTATCGTTGTTTTTGAAATGTTATGGTTTTCTTTTCTTTTTTTTAAAAGTACCATACTTTTCTTTATAGCAGTTTTTGAGATTTTACAGGTTGTTTTTTTTATAATGGTACAATTATACTTTTCTTTACTAGTTTTTTTTTCTAGGATGTTACAATTTTTAAATGGTAAATACTTTTCCTTATCGAATTTTAGATGGCAGAGTTTTTCTTAAAATGGCATAGTACTTTTCTTTATCGCAATTTTTGGGATGTTACAGTTGTTTTTTAAATAGTACAATACTTTTCTTAACGACTTTTAAAAACATTTTTTTTTAGATGTTACCGTTTTCTTAAAATGGGACAATACTTTTCTTCATCGATTGTTGATTTTTTTTCTGTAGTTATTACAGTTTTATCCAAATGGTACAATATTTTTCTTCATCGAAGTTTTTACAGAGATTGCAGGTTTCTTAAGATGATACGAAACTTTTCTTTATCACTGTTTATTTATTTTTTTGTTATTTTATATCACTGTGGGTTTTTTCAATGGTACAATAACTTTCGTTGTGGACTTTTAAAAAAAAGATATTACAGTTTCCCTACTCATATGGTGCAATACTTTTCTTTATTGACTTCTACATAACACCTGAATATGTCATTCACGTCAACTGTATTGCAAGCATTTGAGGAAAAAATAAGGGAAAATGACATCTGCAGAATGATGCAGAAACAGTCATAGTTTGCAGCTGCTCTGGGAGCATGCACGCGTGCTATCTGCTCATGTGTGTACTGCCACATAGACACAAGCAATTTTTTAACAAACAGATTTATGATATTTTCGGAAAGAAAATATAGTCCTGTGTTTTCTTAGTTTGGTCGCGTCTGTGTTGCTCGCGAACACAACCACACACAATTTCTTCTCTCTCTCCTCTCTCTCTCTCTCTCTCTCTCTCTCTCTCTCTCTCTCTCTCTCTCTCTCCACACTCCCACACACTCACGCACATACACACACGCGCGCGCGCGCGCGCGCGCACGCACAAAACCGCATACACACAGGGACTGGATGTAAATGCACATGAGGGCTTATTCAGTTATTCTTGAAATAAAAGAATAAAAATAATTGGAAAACCTAAATAAATAAATACACACATACACACACACAACACATACACACTGTATTTTCTCAATCATTTCAAGGTGTAGCAGAAGGAAGCAGAAGAGACAAACGTAAGGGAGAAAGACCAGGACGGCATAGCTACATGTCATTACATTGCGCAGTAACAGCCCTAGATTTAAAACAATACCCATCAGCTGCTAACGTGTTCAGGTGGCATATAATCCATGTCTCGGCTTCACAACCTTCACCCCTCCCCCTCTACCCTCCCTTTCCAGCCAACTGAAATCAACTCTGCTTAAAATGACTGGTTTTCTTCACAGTTCTCTCTCTCTCTCTCTCTCTCTCTCTCTCTCTCTCTCTCTCTCTCTCTCTCTCTCGTCTCTTTCTTTCTTTCTCTGCCGAAAGAAACGGATTTTTTATATTTCATTCTTCGACTGGAGCTCAAGGTTCACCAATGGGAGATTTTATCATATACAACGCCTCCCCCCCCCCCCCCCCCACCCCCCCCCCCCCACCACATTAAGGTAACGGAAAACTGTAGGCCAACATGTATCAAACTGTCATATTGAGCAGTATTAGCCCAAGCTGTAAGGCGATCGATGGGCTGTTTACGTGTGAAGGTGTTATAGTTATAATATTAGCTTTAGGGAACACACACAGCTGGCAGACTCCTTCCTTTCATGCTATTCGGAATAATCACTGCTTAAAATGGCTCTCTCTCTCTCTCTCTCTCTCTGGCCTCGTCTCTCCTCCTCTCTCCTTCTCTCTCTCTCTCCACCCCCCCCCCACCCCCATCTCTTCCCTCCGCTCTCTCCATCGGAGTTCTGTTTAAAATGGTGTCCAACTAGAAAATGTCTCCGTTATAAGTAAAACTCTACAGCTCCTCTCTGTCTCTCCGTCTGTCTGTCTGTCTGTCTGTCTGTCTGTCTGTCATTTATTTATCTGTCTCTGTCTCTCTCTCCCTCCCTCCATCTCTCCTCTCGCCCCTCCTCTCCCATTCACTGGAACTAAGTGTGGGCTTAAGATGGGTGTCAAATTGGAAAATTCTGTCTGGGTAAAGTAATATTCTTCAGACTCTCTCTCTGTCTTCTCCTTCTCTCTGTCCCTCTCTCTCTCTTCCCTCTGTCTTCTCCTCTCTCTACCTCTCCTTCCCCACTCTCTCTCTCTCTCTCTCTCTCTCTCTCTCTCTCTCTTACACGAACACACTCAATGATGTGTACACAGAACGACACACAGTAGAAAGGATATTTTTCCCCCCTGGAGTTAACGTCAGTGCAGACTCCACTCTCCCCAAAAGTCCTTCGGATGAGACTATAAACCGAGGTCCCGTGTGCAAACGCACGCTGAACATCTTGCGCACACGTTAAATCCTGTTCCGCTTTTCGTAAGAGTAGGCCATTGTGTGCCAGTGGGGAACAGATGACAGAATCTACAAAAAACCGCATACACACGGGAACAGGATGTAAAAATCAAGCACATAAGTGCTTATTCCATTATCCTCGATATAAAAAAAATAAAATGAAATAAAAATTTTAAAAAGAATAAAATAAAAGAGATGAAATTCATTAGCCCCAAACTGAACAAAAAAGTCAATACACACATAGACAAGAAAGCTACAGAAGCTATGGAGGCGGCAGAATCCAACACAGAGGGACAGAGACAAGCACACTGAGACATAGACAAACAAGAGAAAAACAAAAGGAAAGAGAAAGAAGAGGAAGATGCAGAATAAAAGAAGGAGGATTCATTTTTTCTTTTTATTTCGAGGATAACGGAATAAACAATTATGTGCTGCTTTTTTTTACATCCAGTCCCCATGTGCATGCAGCTTCGCAAATCCTGTCATCCGTTCGGAGGATGAATGAAGAAGATGAAAAGGAAGACCAGGAGGAAAAAGAAGAGAAGAAGACGAAAAGGAGGAGAAAGAAAGAAAGAAAGAAAGAAACGAACAAGAAGAACAGAACAAGAACAGAACAAGAAGAAACAAGAAGAACAGAAAGAACAGAAAACAAGAAACAAAAGAAGAACAGAAGAACAGAACCAAGAAGAACAGAACAAGAGGAACAAGAAGAACCAGAACAAGAAGAACAAGAACAAGAAGAAAACAAGAACAAGAACAAGAACAAGAGCAGCAAACATTTTAGAAAGTCATCAACAGAAAAGATAGAGTGAAGCAGACAGACGAGGAAGAACAGACAAAAAGAGTGAAACACACGGGGAAAAAAAGCGAAAAAAGCGAAAAAGGATCGATAGAAGAAGACTAGAGAAAGAGAGAGGGAGAGAGAGAGTGAGAGAGAGAGAGAGCGAGAGTGTGTGTGTGTGTGCGTGTGTGTGTGTGTGTGTGTGTGTGTGTGTGTGTGTGTGTGTGTGTGTGTGTGTGTGTGTGTGTGTGTGTGTGTGTGGTGAGGAGGTGGAAAAACACCATCAAATATTCATAGCCTTCATGTCCAACGTTTGCTGCTTCAAAGATATCTCCTCTCTCTCTCTCTCTCTCTCTTCTCTCTCTCTCTCTCTCTCTCTCTCTCTCTCTCTCTCTCTCTCACACACCCACACACACACACACACGCACACAGGCACGTCATTTCAAACGCTAAACCCTTAGAGACCGAAATGCGGCCGCCAAATCGAACACCCTCTGTCTATCTCTCTCTCTATCTCTCTCTCTCTCTCTCTCTCTCTCTCTCTCTCTCTCTCTCTCTCTCTCTCTCTCTCTCTCTCTCTCTCTCTCTCTCTCTCTCTCTCTCTCTCTCTCTCTCTCCGATGGAATAGCCTGGATGGTTAGAGTGATGCGCATTGCGCTCGTGATCTGTTGACCCGGGTTTGATTCTCGTTCAAGAGCATTTTTTCTCTTAAGTTAACATCAGTGCCGACTCCACTCTCCCCAAAAGTCCTTCGAATGAGACTATAAACCGAGGTTCCGTATGCGAACGCACGCAGAACATCTTGTATACACGTAAAAACCCGTTCTGCTTTTCGGAAGAGTAGGCCATTGTGTGCTGGTGGGAACGGATGACAAAATTTACAAAACTGCATACACACGGGGACTGCATGTAAAAAAAAGCACATGAGCACATTATCCTCGAAATAAAAGAATAGATAAATACAAAATGAAATCTCTCTCTCTCTCTCTCTCTCTCTCTCTCTCTCTCTCTCTGTGTGTCTGTCTGTCTGTCTGTCTGTTTTTATGTGTCTCGACTGTCTGTCTGTCTGTTTCTCTGTTTCTCTCTCTCTCTCTCTCTCTCTCTCTCTCTCTCTCTCTCTCTCTCTCTCTCTCTCTCCCTCTGTTTTTATGTGTCTCGACTGTCTGTCTCTGTTTCTCTCTCTCTCTCTCTCCCTTCCTCTCTCTTTCATGCTTATGAATTCTTTTAACAACTTATCTCAGTTGGGTTGTTTTGGTGGTGTTTTGTTGTAATGAAATGAAACTAAATGTAAACACTGACAAAACAAAAGTAATGGTATTCAGAAAGGGAGGATATTTAGGTCGACATGAACAATGGTATTTCAATAATAAAAAGCTAGAGGTAGTCAATAGTTACTGTTATTTAGGGTTTCAGTTTACAACAATGGTTAGTATGAAGAGAGGCACTAAGCATTTAGTAACTAAGGGTAAAAAAGCAGTTGTACAATTAAACAGAGCTTTCCAAAAATATAAAGAAATGACTGCAAATACTTTCTTTAAGATTTTTGATGCAAAAATGCAGCCTATCTTGCTCTATTCATCAGAAATATGGGGGCTATCAAAATTAGATCAGGTAGAAAAAGTTCATATGATGGCATGCAAACGATTCCTGGGTGTCCCAGTCAAAACCCCAAATAGAATGGTTTATGGCGATTTGGGACGATACCCTCTATATGTGAATTCTTTTGTCTCTGTTCTAAGATATTGGTTTAAATTACTGCATATGAGTACTGAAAGATTGCCATATAAAGCATACCAAATGTTGTTTGAACTGGACAGAA
>CM054145.1:58915304-58930304 GCA_028751875.1 Rapana venosa
CTCTTCTTCTTTGTCGTTGTCGCCGTTGTTGTCGTCGTCGTCGAACGCTCAGACAGCAAACATTATCGTCTGTCATATGAGCGGAAAGGCGTTGTGCTGCCGTTAAGCGCCTGACAAGCCAGGCCCAGCACATCCGACTTCTGCGTGGAAGAGAATTGTTATCTTTTAAGTCTTTCTGGTGAAAAAAATGGCAGGAGAATGGACCGAGAAGGCAGAAAATAGACAAGAAGGAGATGACAGAAAGAAAAGGAAGAAGGCAGAATCAGAAAAAGGGAAAAGGGGGAATTTAAAGCACAGAATTTCCGGAAGGTGGGGATGCTGTTTAGACTGACAGGCCCCCAGCATCCCCACGGGCGAACACATGTTTGAGTTCATAACCGAATCCACGCTGTTGAGCCCAAGGAGGGCAAATTATTGTATAAGGGTAAAGGTGTCCCATAACCTATGTGGTCGTAGGGGAGCGAGGCATCAGAGATCTCAGCTTCTCTAGGGGCCAGCATATTGAGGGCGGCGCCCATCTCCTCTCCCTCCCTGCTTTACCTTCCATGACCCTAAAGAGGGCAGGTACCCATTTACAGCTGGGTGAACTGGGCGACTGTACTGAAGCCAAGGCGCGCAAACGGTCCCCCATCCAAGTGGTAACCACGCTCGATGCTGCTTAACCATAGCTTAGAAAGTGCTCTGACCACTGAGCTGTCCCGTCCCCACAAATTACTGTAAGACACGTAAACCAGCCAGCGGAAATCGCCAGATAGCAATCTGAATGTCTTGCCATCAACAAAATGGAGCATAATCGTGAATATTAAGAAAAGCGCTTGTTTCCGCTACACATCCCTGACCCCGCGTTCCCATTCTACCATGTGGTAAAAGGTAAAAGTGTCCCATAAACGATGCGGACATGGGAGAGCGAGGTATCAGAGACCTCAGCTTCTCTAGGGGCCAGCGTCTTGAGGGCGGCACCCATCTCCTCTCCCTCGCTGCTTTACCTTCCCTGACCCTAAAGAGGGCAGGTACCCATTGAAAGCTGGGTGAACTGGGGCGCTGAACTGAAGCCAAGGCGCGAAAAACGGTCAGCCATCCAAGTGGTAGCCACGCCCAACGCTGCTTAACCTTAGCTTAGGGAGAGCAAGGGCTCCAATCATTGAGCTACCCACATCCATATGTGCACACATCTCACCATTCATGAACCTCGGAGCTTTAGCCGAAGAATTGAATAAAAGAAAAAAAGACAAGGCCAAAGGCAGAGTATTCAATAAATCTTCAGATACTACCATTAAAGACGTGGGGGCTTTTTTTCTTATAAAGGACTCTTTTTTTAACCTCCTAGAATAGATAGTAAATGGGTACCTGCCTCTTTAGGGTCAGGGAAGATAAAGCAGCGAGGGAGAGGAGATGGGCGCCGCCCTCAATATGCTGGCCCCTGGAGAAGTTGAGGACCCTGACGTCTCGCTGCCCTACGACCACATAGGTTATGGGACACCTTTACCTTTAGCTAGGATAGATAACAATAGTTGCTGTCTGAGGGATCGACGAAGAAGACGAGGACTGATTTCCAGAAAATATGATACTCCCCCGTGGGGATGCCGGGGGGCCTATCAGTATAAATAGCATCTCCACATTCTGGAAATTCTGTGCTGGCAATTTCCTCTTTTCTATCACTCTCGTTGTTTCTGCCTTGTTCCTTTCCCTCCTGACACCTCCTTCTTGTCTGTTTTCTGCCTTCTACGTCCATTCTGCTACCTTTTTTCCAGAAAGAACTTAAAAGATAACAGTTCTCTCTTGTGCCGAAGTCGGATGCGCTGGGCCTGACTTGTCAGGTGCTTAACGGCAGCGTGGCGCATTCTCGCTCATGAAAAGACAACAATAGGTGCTGTCTGAACGTTCGACGACAACGAAGAAGAAGAAGAAGAAGTAAATAATACATGTATTTATATACCTGCCATATGCACGTAGAGGTAGTTCTAAAAACTCTTTTAAAAAATGAAGTCCAAGTTTACTGGGAACGCATCAGCAGATTTTTAACACGCTTACGGGTTCAGTGTGCTGAAATTAATGTAAACTGAAATCACGATACACGAAAGGAAAGAAATGGAAGGGAGAGAGAGAGTGAGAGAGAGAGAGATAAGAGAGAGAGAGAGAGTGGGAGAGAGGAGAGAGAGGAGAGAGAAGAGAGAGAGAGAGAGAGAGAGAGAGAGAGAGAGAGAGAGGAGAGAGAGAGAGAGAGAGAGAGAGAATGTGTAAAAAAATAATTTCGACGAAGCAAAGAATCATAAAAAGAAGAATAATGAAATGACTGAGAGAGAAGAGGGAAAAAAGAAAGGAACAAAAGAAAGCCCCCCAAAAATGAGAGAGACAGAGACAAAGACAAACAGGAGAGACAGAGACAAAGACAAACAGGGAGAGAGCGAGAGAGAGAGAGAGAGAGAGAGAGGAGAGAGAGAGAGAGAGAGAGAGAGAGAGAGAGAGAAGAGAGAGAGAGAGAGAGAGAGAGAGAGAGAGAGAGAAAAGCTAACAGCAAGAGGAAGCAAGTCAAGCAGAACAGATTGAAATTAACAAAGAAGGGGAAAATGGAAGAAGCGAAAGAAAAAAAGAGAGAAAGAAAAAAACTCAATTTTTCGAATCTCAATTAAGAACACAGGATTTCAGTCCATCTTTTCTTTTTCTTTTCATTTTTCTTCCTCCCCTCTTTTCCTCTCCTCTCTTCCTCTCCTCTCTTCCTTTCCTTTCCCGACCTGGAGATACGTTGGCTGTGTCCTAAAGGGGTTGTTGTCATTAAGTGGTGGACAGGCTCACCTGAAATAGGGTTACACACCACCTTTAATTTTGGCCACTTTTCCTTCTGTTTTCTTATGTCACCCTTGCATTCATACGGCGTATCCACAAATACAAGGCATCCACAAAGTTAAAAACAATAACAACAACAACACACATACACACATTTTGTGAAAGGCTAGCCTCTGACTCAAAAACTCATGTGATTTGTGCACAAATTTGGTAGGTTTGATTTTTTTCAGCAAACATTGTACCCCCTCAGTCCTCTGTCATCTGCTAGCTTCTTAAGTTCCACAATATGCATGCCCGCGGTCAACACTGTAGGAATGCAAGCAATCCTCATCCGATGATCATTTCCAACTTTCTCGTGACTACCTGGTATTGCTCTCAGCCCAGCCCTGCTTTCAGCATATGTCGTGTGTCCTTATGTCCTTACAATTCCTGAAGTCAGAATGTGGATGCCTTAATGTTGGGAAAACGGTCGCATGCGCAAAACCTCACCATCATTGAACTTGAACAGAAGAGTGAGAAGCTGTTTATTTTTCTTCTCAAATGCAAAAATGTTGTTTAAAACACTCGCTATACACATGTCCTAGCACTTGCTGTGAGAAGATCATATATGTATGGAATTTATATAGCGCTGAATCTTGTAAAGCAACAAATCAAAGCGCTCAGATTTAACATGTGCGCAAGATGTTCTGCATGCGTTCGCACACGGGGCCTCGGCTTATAGTCTCATCCGAAGGACTTTTAGGGGAAGTGGATTCGGCACTGATGTTAACTCCAAAGGAAAAAATCCTCTTGAACGAGATTCGAACCCGGGTCAACAGATCACGAATAAATCATTCTAACCACCAGGCGCGATATAACCAAGTATACTTCTCAATGAAGTTCGTCTCTCCTTCTCTCGTCTTCATTTTTCTTCTTCTTTTCTAAACGTCGGTCGGTTCGGTTTCGAGGAAAAGGAAAAGAATCAACTGAATGCAAAGGGCTGACTAGTTTTCTGCAAACAACCCTAATGGTAGATTCCAACTACCAATAACTCTCTGTCTCTGTCTCTCTCTGCCTCTCTCTCTCTCTGAGACAATAAATAATGTACAGCACGTGAGAACATTGAGCCTAACATAATATGAAGCAGCGCTATCATCAGCCAGTAAGATTATACACTCTGTTTCCAACTCCCTTCCATTAAGCCAACAATAAACCACGGCCCGCAAAAGCCAGCACTCATGGGCACACTGGCTACACCCCCTTAGCTAGCCTAAAGCCTTGGAGGAATCCAATCCAATTATCGTGTTTACAGCCCTGCCGACTGCAGAGGCTACACCCAGGCTCTCACCTCGTTAAGAGAGTTCGGATTTAAAAACTAAAAAGAAGAAAAGTCTGGAACTTTAAGACGCAAGCCTTTTACAAGTTAACAGTGGCAGATGCCTCGTGCTTACACACGCCTAGATTCAAACAATCCACTGTTCTCTGTCTTCTTTTTGTATTTCCCTCTTTCCGGTCCATCTATCTGGAATGACCTCCTTCCCTCCCTCTCCCTTCATCCAAAAGCCTTCATTTTGATACTTTCAAATCCAGCCTAAAATCACACTTTTTTCCCCCCTACGTACGTGCCAATGTTCAAATCAATCAAATGGCTTTTTTTTAAAGCAAAATTTCACCTACAAAGCTCATTTTTCAAGCAGCCATCAGTCTAAAAATATGTGAAGACGTATAATAATTTTTTTTTAAGTGGCTATGAAAAAGTGGTGCGCATAATCAAATTCAAATATTTTATTATCTCAAAACAGAAAACTTCACATAGGTTATGATCAAAGGGTTAAACCTTATAAAGGATAAAAGAACAAATAGCAAGCATGTCATCACAGAGTGTGTAAAAACCAAACAAACATGAAACCTGAAAGTGTAAACGTGTGTACACAGTGTAAAAACCAAACAAACCTGAAACCTGAAAGTGTAAACGTGTGTACACAGTGTAAAACCCAAACAAATATAACATTTGAAAGTGTTAACGTGTGTACACAGTGTAAAAACCAAACAAACATAACATTTGAAAGTGTAAACGTGTGTACACAGTGTAAAAACCAAACAAACATGAAAGTGTAAAAGTGTGTACACAGTGTAAAACAACCAAACAAACAGAACACTTAAAAGGGAACTTGTGTTTGGATAAAGTGAGTATTTACAACTGTGCTGTAACAGCCCTTGAATAGCAGAGGATACACTCTGTGAAAGGAGAAAAGAAATGGAGAAAGAGGAACAAGAAAAGGACGATGTGTGTATATGCGTGCGTGCGTGCGTGCGTGTGTGTGTGTGTGAGAGAGAGAGAGAGAGAGAGAGAGAAGACAGACAGACAGACCAGACAGACAGACAGAGACAGAAAGACAGACAGACAGAAACAAAAACAGATAGGGAGAGACAAACACAGTCACAAAGAGACAGATGAAAGAAACAGAGAGAGACAGAGAGGGAGAGACACAGAGATGGACAGAGACAGAAAGACAGACAGAGACAGAGGCAGAAAAAAAATAATTTTTTTGAAAGAGTGAGAGAAAGAAATAAAAAGGTAGAAAGAAAGAAAAAAGGAAAGAAAGAAAAATGAACAATAAATGAAAAGACAGAAAGGCGAAGAAAGAAAGAAAGAAAAAACTAGCATACAGGAGAAAATGGGTGGAACAAAAGCGAGGAAGGAAAGAACGCAAGCTGACGAAACAAGCGTGAAAAGAATAAATAAAAAATAGTAATAATGAACTGAACGAAAGAGATACAAAAACGAATAAAGAAAGGAAGCAAAATAAAGGCAAAGGTGAACAGAGGCAAAATAACGAATCAGGTGTTTTTTTCTCGATTTCTTTCACTGAAACAATTTATTTTCAACAATGCAAGTCTTTTTGTTATTTTATTTTTACACTTATTGCGTCATATGTTATTTCATTTCAATGAAGATTTTACTTCATTCTGTTTGTTTAAATTTGGGGGGGGGGGGGGGGGGGGGTTAAAACTTTTTTCAAGTTTGCAATTTTTATTTGTTTATTTGTTTGTTGGCCTCTAGTTATTTATTCGGTTATCATTTGGTATGCTTTTATACTGCTACCTTATATCCTGGGGACGGGATAGCTCAGTGGTCAGAGCACTCGCTTTCCCCAAGCTAAGGTTAAGCAGCATTGAGCGTGTGTGGTTACCAAGTGGATGGGTAATCCGTTTGCGCGCCTTGGCTTCAGTACAGTTCCCCAGTTCACCCAGCTGTAAATGGGTACCTGCCCTCTTTAGGGTCAGGGAAGGTAAAGCAGCGAGGGAGAGGAGATGGGCGCCGCCCTCAATATGCTGGCCCCTGGAGAAGCTGAGGCCTCTGATGTCTCGCTCCCCTACGACCTTATAGGTTATGGGACACCCTCTCTTGACGGGGAAACGGGAAACGATGGACATCATAAGAACAATACAGAGTTTAGGACACATTCTCTCTCTCTCTCTCTCTCTCTCTCTCTCTCTCTCTCTCTCTCTCTCTCTCTCTCTCTCTCTCTCTCTCTCTCTCCTCCTCCCTCTCCTCTCTCTCTCTCTTCTTCTTCTTCTCTTCCTCCTCCTCCTCCTCTTCCTCCTCTTCCTCCTCACAATCCGGGGAGGTCATTAACCAGCCAAGCTGCACGTGCCACTCATCATCACAGCTTTGAAAATGACGGTGCTCTGACAAAACTCTGGCCGTCACAACCATAGCCGTCGTCTTCTTCTTCTTCTTCTTCTTCTCCGACGTCATTCTCAACTCCCCATCCAATCTCTCAAACTATGGAACGTGCAAGGTGTCAACATCCTCTCCTCCCATCCACCCTCCACCCACCCTCCACCCCCTTACCCCTATATATATCAACTTTTAGGAATAACAGAGGATGGCGTTGCTGTCTTCTCCATCCCTCTACTGTGTCTTCAACTCCTCTTGGCCAGGACATCAAAAGCGTTTCATTGCGAAACAATCGACCAGTTTGCCCTCAGATGACGAGCTCATTAGGACATTTCCATGGAAACAGGCGTTCTGTATTCCTCCTCTTTCTCTCTTCCTAATGTCCTCCCTCTCTCTCTCTCTCTCTCTCTCTCTCTCTCTCTCTCTCTCTCTCTCTCTCTCTCTCTCTCTCTCGCTCTCTCTCTCCAGCCTTTCTCTATCTCTCTACCCCTCCACACCCCCTCTCTCTCTTTCTCTCTCTCTCCCTATGTCTTCTCTCTCTCTCTTTCTCTCTCCCCCCTCCCCACACTCTCTCTGCCTCTATATCTCTGTCTCCCTCTCTCTGTCTGTCTGTCTGTCTCTCTCCTCCTCTCTCTCTCCCCTCCCTGTCTCTCCCCCTCACTACCTCACCCTCTCTCTCTCTCCACACCCTCTTCTCTCTCTCTCGGCCCCTCCAAACCCTATCTCTCTCCTTCCCTCTCTCTCTTCCTCCCCACCTCTTTCTCTCTCTCTCTCTCCCCGCCCTCCTCCCTCTCCCCCCTCGCTCTCTTTGACCTTCTCTTTGCCCCTTAGAACGCTTCACAGGCCGGCCAGTATGGTGCTGATGATGGTGTGTATAACCGGTAGTTAAGCGTGGCACGTGAGACCCGGAGCAACGTCATGGATAGTGACAGGCTAGGCTGACGTTAATGAAAGCGTGTGAAAGAACGTGCGTAGGCATGCTCGCGTGCTTGTAGCAAAGCGTCAGCCCGGCCATTTTCTGAATAAAAATGTGTTTATATATATATATATATATATATATATATATATATATATATATATATATATATATATATATATATATATATATATATATATATATATCAGTGGTCAGAGCACTCGCTTTCCCCCAAGCTAAGGTTTAAGCAGCATCGAGCGTGGTTACCACTTGGATGGATGGATGGATGGGTGACCGTTTGTGCGCCTTGGCTTTAGTACAGTCCCCCAGTTTTTACGCAGCTGTAAATGGGTACCTGCCCTCTTTAGGATCAGGGAAGGTAAAGCAGCGAGGGAGAGGAGATAGGCGCCGCCCTCAATATGCTGGCCCCTTGAGAAGTTCACGTACCTCGGGAGCACTGTTAGGCATGACGGCGGAGCAGGCAGCGACATCAAGAACCGGATTAGCAAAGCAAGAAATGCTTACAGAAATCTGAACAATGTGTGGAAATCGTCCCAGTACAGCACCAGAACCAAACTAAGACTATACCAGAGCTGTGTACTTTCCACCCTTTTGTACGGCTCGGAGTGCTGGAGAATGACTGAGAGTGACCTCGACAAACTATCCACATTCCACACGAAGAATCTCAGAAGAATCTTGCGCATCTTCTGGCCTGAGACCATCTCCAACCAAGAACTTTTTGCCCGTTGCAACCAAGAAAGCATGGACAACATCATCATGCACAGGCGATGGGGATGGATAGGGCATATCTGCCGTCGGGAACAGGGAAACATCGCCCGAGCAGCCCTCCACTGGACACCAGAGGGAAAACGCAAATGAGGACGACCCAAGAACACTTGGCGTCGGACTGTCGAAACAGAGCTGAAGACCTCCCAACATACCTGGGGAACCATTCGGAAGCTGGCCCAGGACAGACAGGAGTGGAGAACATTTGTTGCTGCCCTACGTGCCAATAAGGCACAAAGGCATTGATGATGATGATGACTGAGAAGTTGAGATGTCTGATGTCTGATTCCCCTCCGACCACATAGGTTATGGGACACCTTTACCTTATATATATACATATATATATATAATATATATATAGAGAGAGAGAGAGAGAGAGAGAGAGAGAGAGAGAGAGAGAGAGAGATAGATAGATAGGTTTATTTCAAAAAGAGAAACACACACACACACACACAAAGAAAGAGAGAGAGAGAGGGAGAGGAGAGGGGAGAGAGAGAGAGAGAAGAGAACAGACACGCAGACAAACAAACAGAGAGGAGAATTAGAAACAGAGAGAAAATAGAGACAGGCAGACAGATGAAAGCCAAAAACACAGATCAAAGAGACAAAGAAAGACAAAGCGCTTTGATTTGTTTTGTTGTTTGCAAGACGCAGCGCTGTATAAATTCCATGTATTATCATCATTTATTATCATCATCATCATCATCATCATTATTATTATTATTATTATTATTATTATTATTATCAAAAAAGAAAAGACAAAGAGAAAAAAGAAACAAACAGAAGACAGAAACAAACAGAGAGAAGACAGAAACAAACAGAAGACAGAAACAGAGAGAAGACAGAAACAGAGAGAAGACAGAAACAGAGAGAAGACAGAAACAGAGAGAAGACAGAAACAGAGAGAAGCAGAAACAGAGAGAAGACAGAAACAGAGAGAAGGCAGAAACAGAGAGAAGACAGAAACAGAGAGAGGACAACAGAAACAGAGAGAAGACAGAAACAGAGAGAAGACAGAAACAGAGAGAAGACAGAAACAGAGAGAAGACAGAAACAGAGAGAAGACAGAAACAGAGAGAAGGCAGAAACAGAGAGAAGACAGAAACAGAGAGAAGGCAGAAACAAACAGAAGGCAGAAACAAACAGAAGGCAGAAACAAACAGAAGACAGAAACAGAGAGAGGACAGAAACAAACAGAAGACAGAAACAGAGAGAGGACAGAAACGTACTGCAGTAGACAGACACGTTACAGAGAGGGACAAAGGGATGCGGACAGGGGAGGGAAGTAGCTGAAAAACCCTATCAAATATTCACCCCCTTGACACTGCGCATTGGCTTGCTGCTTTATTGCACACGGCTTTATGGGTGTTGTTGCTGTTGCTATTGTTGTTGTCGTTGCTGGTTTTTTGGTGTGTGTGTTGTGTGTGTTTGTTTGTTTTTTGGGGGTGTGGGGGGTGTGGGGGGTGTGTATGGTTGTTTGGGGGGGTTTTGTGTTTATTTGTTTGTTGTTTTGGAGGGAAGGATCACCAGTTCAAAAAGAACTTTCTTTTTAGAGATAAACAGACGAAGAGACACTGACAGACAGAAAGACAGACACACAGACACCGACACACACAGATAGAGAGATAGATAGATACATACATACATACATACATACATACATAGAGAGAGAGCTATTGCGTCCTTCATACGAAGTATTTCATGTTACTTCTTATCTGTTAACCTATCCCGAAATCTGGATGACCATTTGGGCATCACGAAAGATTTAGTAACCCAGCTTCCTCCACACCTCATAGTTCTCAGCTTTCCACAGTATGTCGTTCCACTCAAGGCCAGTAGTCCACTCTCTGATGTTGTCTTCCCATCGTTTTCTCTGTCTGCCTCTTCGTCTCCCTCCTTGTACTGATCCCTGTAGGACAGTCTTAGCCAGTCCAGATGTTCGTGTGATGTTAAAGCCTCTCCATCCCTCTTCAGTACCCTCTCTACTTCTCTGACTCTCTCATTAAAATTTTCATTATTAATTGTCATTGACGGCTGGATGTAAAGGAAAAAGCCATGTGTGCTTATTCCTTTCCTCAATAAACAGATTCATTCCAAAAAGGTCCATACATTCATTCATTCATTCCACCCCACACACACACACACCCCAAAGAAATATTTGAAAATTTATGATTGATACTGGAATATTTCCTGTCCCCCTTCCTTCTCCTCCTCCTTCTGTTCCCCCTCCTCTCTCTCTCTCTCCCCAAAGAATTATTTGAAAATTTATGATTGATACTGGAATATTTCCTGCACTCCCCCCCCCCCCCCCCCCCCATCCTTGTCCTCCTTTGCAATAATTATGGTGTGTCCCAGTAACTCGCCTCACGCACTGAGGGAAGGAAGGTCAAGCCCAGTGTCCTCATGGGTGTAACTCTACCCACGGCTTTAAATCTGCAGCTGCAGATGTCACTCACTCGCTCACTCACCGGCTTATTACACGCAGCTGCTGAGATGAGAAATCGGTCAGTGTGTGTGTACGTGTGGTGGTGGGGGGGGGGGGGGGGTGAGAGAGGGGCAGGGGGAGAGGAGGGGGCAGTGAAAGGGAAGGGGCAGGGTTGGGGGGGGGGGGGGGGGGTGGCGGACAGCTGTGTTAATACCTTTTGAAAAGTGGAGATTATTTCTGTGTGCACCGAGAGTTCAAACTGAGCATCATCGGTTTATATGTTTACCGATAGGGGGATTGATTGCCTTTGTGGATTTTGACCTCATTTTAGAGAACGATCCAACATTGGTCAAGGATTCTTTTTATTGGGTTTAAGGGGTTTCTTGTTTGGTTGGTTGGTTGGTTGGTTGGTTGGTTGTTTGGTTGTTTGGTTGGTTGGTTGGTTGAATGGTTGGTTGTTTGGTTGGTTGGTTGGTTGGTAGGTTGGTTGGTTGTTTGGTTGGATGGTTGGATGGTTGGCTGGCTGCTTGGTTTTGGAAGGAGGAAGTCTCTTTTTTTTAATTAATTTTTTTACATATTTTTTTTGTTGGGGGGTGGGGTTGGAGGAGAGGGTGCAGTTCCCACGAAGGGCAGAAGTGGCATCCAGGCGTGAAGGCAGAGGACAACTGCTGCTGTACTGCACACTGGATCCGCCATTACCCTACAGCCTCCCTCAGGCATTCCACTCTATCTACCACAGGAAGCCCGCCCACAGAGAACCCGATGCTTTGGATATGGAGAAAATTGTCCACAATTGTACAAAATTAGGAAAAACGCCCTTCCGACAGCTAACCCCCCCCCCCCACTATCTCTCCCTCTCCCCCCATTCTTCCTGTACCCCTCCTTCCCTATGGCATGAAGTGAAAAGCCGACATGTTGTTAAAGGGGACATATCATACAATGAAATACAAGTTGGTCCCGAGCATTAAATATGGAATATAAAGATCATGGGAATGAAAATTTATTACACTCTGAATTTTTTTTAAAAAAACACCAACACAAAAACCTTAAATCGCTGTCGTCAGTTTTTAACAAACCCAAAAACAAACCCCACATAAATCTGGGGGTGTTTGGAATATTTTTTTTGGGGGGTCAAGGTACGGAACAAACATTCACAACGTCGCTGTGTTCTTGGCCTATGATCTTTTCATCTAGCTTGCTGGAAGCAGACAGCTGGTTTTACATCACAGCCCCAACTGACAGGCAGACTTCACACTTAGGTCAATCTTTCCAAAATGGATTAGGGCGGTCATTACAACCTTTTCAAAATGGATTAGGGCGGTCATTACAACCTTTTCAAAATGGATTAGGGCGGTCATTACAACCTTTTCAAAGTGGATTATGGGCCTCGTTACAACCTTTTCAAAATAGATTAGGGCGGTCATTACAACCTTTTCAAAATGGAGTAGGGTGGTCATTACAACCTTTTCAAAATGGATTCAGCGAGTTATTACAATTTTCTGAAGTGGTTTAGAAGGGTCATTATAATCTTTTCAAAATGGATTGGGGGATTAATACAATCTCTTCAAACTGGATTAGGGGGTGATTGCATTTTTTTCAAAATGGGGTAATTACAATATTATAAAAATTGATGCAGGGGTTCATTAAAATCTTTTTGAAAATGGATTGAAGGGGGGATACATTTTTTTCAAAATGGACAAGGAAGGCCATTACAATCTTTTCCAGATGGATTAAGGGGGTTATTACAATTTTTTGGAAAAAGGATTGGGGTTCATTATTTTCTTTTCAAAATGGATTCGGGCGTCATTACAATAATTTGAAAAGGGATTGGGGTGGTGGGGTGATTACAATTTTCAAAAATAGATTAGGGGTTATCACAATCTTTTCAAAATGGATGAAGGAGGTCATTACAATCTTTTGACAATGGATTGGGGATGGGGGGGGGGGTGATGGTTTATATTTTACCCTAATACACAGGGCAGGCAGGGCGGGGGGGGGAGGGGGGAGGAAAAAAAGACAACACAACAAAGCTGAAGCAGTTATTAATAAACTCCACACTGACAAAACCAGTCTGCTTCTCAACTTTTTCAGCACTCGTCCTTTATCTTTTGTTTTTGTGCATTAACCATGCATGGTTATAGTGCTCATTTTTTCCTGCAGATTTCCAACCAAAAAAACCCAAACCCAAAACACACACACACACACAAACGAAACGAACAAAAACAGCTACTCTGAACATCTACCAATTTACGTTGTAACTGAAAGCTTTACATTGCGGTATTGTTACAACTCTGCTATTATATGTGACATATGACAGTTGTTATCTCTCTCTCTCTCTCTTTCTCTCTCTCTCTGTGGAGATTAGATGTCAAGCAAAAAACCCACATGGGTGCTTATTCGTTATCCTCGAAATATAAGAATTTGACCTGAATTCCTTTCTCTCTCTCTTCTCTCTCTCTCTCTCTCTCTCTCTCTCTCTCTCTCTCTCTCTCTCTCTCTCTCCTCCTCTCTCTCTCTCATCTCTCTCTCTCTTTGTTTCGGGTGTGTGTGTTGTGTGTGTGTGTGTGTGTGTGTGTGTGTGTGTGTGTGTTTATGTGTGTGTTTGCTGGGGAGGGGGGTGTTGTAAGCAGAGACATTGTAGTCGTTTCCCTTTCATAATTCGAGAGTAACCCCCACACCCACACCCAGAAAACAAGTATTACAACCATTGCAGGATATTCGATTTCCCTCAATATGATTATGCTGAAACACATTGGCTACAAAACATACGACTTACATTAATAATGATACATTAGGGGGGGACGGGATAGCCTAGTGGTTAGAACATTGCGTTCGCAATCTGACGAGGCGGGTTCGATTCCTGTTCAAAGGGGATATTTTCCCCTTGAGCTAATACCAGAGCCGCCCCCCCCCCCCCCCCCCCCCCAAGTCCCCCCCCCCCCTCCCAAGTCCGTCGGATGAGAATATAAACCGAGACCCCATGTACGAACGCACGCAAAACATCTTGCACATGCGTTAAAACATGTCCCGCTTTTCAGAAGAGTAGGCCATTGCGTGCCAGAGGGAGCGGATGACAAAATTTACAAAAAATTGCACATACACACGGGGACTGAGTGTAAAAAAAAAGAACATGATCGCTTATTCCATGATCCTCCAAATAAAAGAATACACAAATAAATGAAGCTGACCTCGGTAAAGCTTTTCCTGTGTCCATTTAATGGCGCTGTTCACCCATTTCTTTATCTTCAAACAAAACAAAAAGAAAAAAATCAAAGAGGCTTCATCCAGAAGAGGTGAAGTTTGGAAACCACCAACTTGTCCTTACCACAGTACTGTCCCCTTTAAATGTTGCCTGAAAACGCCATGTCCACCGGGAGTGACATCTGTGCAGTGTAGCCAGTGAGGAGGGATGGTAGAGAAAAAGGGCCCACCTAATTACCACCTTCATAATTATATAAATCTCTCTCTCCCTCTCTGTCTGTCTATCTCTGTCTCTCCCGCACCCCCCCCCCCCCCCCTCTCTCTCTCTCTCTGTAATGAAGGGAGGGAGGGTGCACATTTGGCCTTGATGACCTTTTACTAACAACTTCCGCTTCCTATTACCTTGCCATCCTGGTCCATGGGGGTCGAATTAGCCAGGCGTTGTCCACCCCACGTGCAGGTCTGAGCTCTCCCCTTCTCAGCCCCTTGCTCTCCCTGTTCTCTAATATCTCTATTCCTACTCTCCCTATCCCCTAACCCCCCCCCCCCCCCTTGTCCCCTACTCTCCCTGTCCCCTACCCTCCCCTTGTCCCCTCCCTCCCCTTGTCCCCTACTCTCCCCTTATCCCCTACTCTCCCTGTCCCTTACTCTCCCTGTCCCTTACTCTCCCTGTCCCATACTCTCCCCTTATCCCCTACTCTCCCTGTCCCATACTCTCCCTGTCCCTTACTCTCCCTGTCCCTACTCTCCCCTTATCCCCTACTCTCCCTGTCCCATACTCTCCCTGTCCCTTACTCTCCCTGTCCCCTACTCTCCCCTTATCCCCTACTCTCCCTGTCCCCTACTCTCCCTGCGCCCTACTCTCCCTGTCCCCTACTCCTCCTGTCCCCTACTCTCCCTGTCCCCTACCCTCCCTGTCCCCTACTCTCCCTGTCCCCTACTCCTCCTGACCCCTACTCCTCCTGTCCCCTACTCTCCCTGTCCCCTACTCTCCCTGCTCCCTACTCTCCCTGCTCCCTACTCTCCCTGTCCCCTACTCTCCCTGTCCCTACTCTCCCTGCTCCCTACTCTCCCTGCTCCCTACTCTCTCTATCCCCTCCCCTACTCTCTCTATCCCCTACTCTCCCTGTCCCCATCTCTCACTGTCCCCTACTCTCCCTGTCCCCTACTCTCCCCTAGCCTCCCTGTCCCCTAATCTTCCCCTGTCCCCTACTCTGCCTGTCC
>CM054145.1:58935304-58937804 GCA_028751875.1 Rapana venosa
TTGTGTCCATTTTTATTCACCTTTCAAAATCCTGTTGCTGGTGGGAAGGGGGCCTAGAATTCGCTGCATCTTTGGGGGACAGCTGCTGTGGAAATTAGAAAGAAATTGAGGAACACGCTCTTCTTCTTCTTCTTCTTCTTCTTCTTCTTCTCTTCTCTTCTTCTTCTTCTTCTTCTTCCTCTTCTTCTTCTTCTTCTTCTTCTTCCTCTTCTCTTCTTCGTCGTCTAGATATTGTTGTCGGTCATATGAAAGCACACTTCTGAAATTTACGCCCTACCTGTCAACTCTATTCGTTGCCTCACTCGTGCTTGCTCGCCATGATGCGCTGACATACACGTGCGTGTGCACATACACACACATGTGCGTCATATGAACACACACACTAAACAACACTTTACTGTAGATTCTATGCATATACACCACACACCAACCTCACAACACTCTCACAACACACACACACACACACACGCCACACCACATACACACACACACACATACACACACACACACAACACTACACACACACACTATTTTACATTAAGACTCATAAACATACAGTACACAATGTACACACACATCCATGAGCCTGGTGCCACCCATCCCCCCACCCTTTTCTTTTCTTCTCATCCTTTCACTCACTCCTTCCCTCTCTTTCTCCGAAAAGGTCTAGTATATCTCTCTCGTTGATCATCCACCACCCACTACACACTCTCAAACACAACGCGCGCGCACACACACACGCACACTACTCACATCAATACACACACACACACACACACACACACACACGCAACACACACACACACACACACACACACACACACACACACACACACACACACACACACACCACAGTACAGTCCTGCTCCTAAGTGGCTTGATTTAGAGTCAGAGGCAGTCAAACATCACTTTCCACAGTACTTCAGCCTCCCTTCAACGGAAACTAATAACCAATCTCAGCGTGCCACACCACCAGACAACAAACATGTATTGAACGCTTTCTCCCACCCGTCTTCACGTCGGAGGAGACGGCATAGCCTAGTAGTTAGAGTGATGCGCATTGCGCTCGTGGTCTGCTGACCCGATCCGGGTTCGAATCTCGTCCAAGAGGATTTTTTCCTCTGGAGTTGACATCAGTGCCGACTCCACTATCCCCAACAGTCCTTCGAATGAAACTCAAAACTGAGGTCATGTGTCTGCACGCAGGAAGAACATCTTGCGCATACGTTAAAATCCGTTCTGCTTATCGGAAGAATAGGCCATTGTATTCCCGTGGGAACGGATGAATGACAAAATTTACAAAACTGCATACACATGGTGATTAAATGTAAAAAGAAAAAAACAACCAAACAAAACCCCAAACAAACAAAATACAAATCACATGAGTGCTTATTCCATTATCCTCGAAATGAAAGAATCAAATAAATTATTAATAGAAAAATAAATTAAAACTACCAGACAACAAAAAATATCCAAAAGTCTTCTCCTACCGTTCTTAACGTTCTAAAACAATGACCTGATCAAATGGCGGACATTAACGGCGACACAGGCAACACAACAGTCACACCAGTGGTGAACCACACAGCTCCAGCCCAGGAAGACAGATTTGAACGAAAACAAAATTGGTAAAAAAAAATTTTTTTTTAAATATGTATGCATATGAAGCGATGCCTATTAGTACAATTTTCTCTCCCTTTCCTTAGCAACAATACATACATACATACATACATACATACACACATACATACATACATTCATACATACATACATACATACACATACATACATACACACACACATACTACATACATACATACATACATACATACATACATACATACACACACATACATACATACATACATACATACATACATACATACATACAGACAGACATACATACATACATCACATACATACATACATACATACATACACACACAGGCACACATACTCATTACATAGCACTCACCTCCCAGACATAATATAAGACATCATCGAGCTATATACCATGAGGACCGGATTAGCCAGTGGTCAGTACATCCCCTTTCACCCAGCGAAAAGGTAATGCGCTCGAGGTGGATTACACAGGAGGGGGAACCGCCTTTGCTGGCCCCTTAGGTCTCAGTACGTCCCCTACGACTTTCAAGTTGGTCATGTAACTACCTCTTAGAGTCAGAGAAGGTAAGCAGTCAGAAGATGAGAAATGGCAGCCGCACAATTATCGACCCTAAGAAGTGAGGTTCTAGGAATGCCTCACTCCGTAGCACCACTTATAGGTTATAGGACATCTGTACCTTTACCTGCTTTAGCAGCATTTCTGAAAATGGACGGCTTAGTCTAGTAACAGAAAATGTTATAAAAGAAATGAAATACCAGCACAACGAAATGTAATACGACACAAAGTAATGTAGTTAGGAGGAGAAGGTGCCGTGACAGCATAACAAAGGTATGCACCATTCTTTATATAATTATATATGGAACAATAGTTCAGAATAGA
>CM054145.1:58940304-58942804 GCA_028751875.1 Rapana venosa
CTACTCTCTCTAATCTTTTTTTTTTAATCTTCTAGTGGTTGTGTGTGTGATGTTGTATTTCACAATGTCTACAGTAGATGGTTCTTATCTGGGGAAGGGTAGTATATTTAGCACTGATGTTATGAATTTTGCTGAGAGTCTTAAAACTTCTTGGAACAGTGGCATATTTTCATGAAATGAATGTGTTGTCTGCACCCAGCACTTTGTAGTGGGGGATTCGACTTGTCCTAGATTCCTAACGCCAATTGATTGATTATTATATGCGAGCATTACATTTCTGATACATGCATTAATCAAGTTGCGCATTTTTGGCCTTTTTTGTTAAATACTTTTTGTATTCTGAATGGACTAGAACTGCATTTAGGGTCCAGTTTTTGTTTGTATAATTGTTTGTGTTGTTGTTGTTGTTTTGTTAGTTGTTGGTGGTGGTGGTGGTGGGGTGGTTGGTGGTTGGCGGGCGCGGTGCGGCGGCGGTGAAGGTGGTGGGCGGCCGTTGTGGTTGGGTGGTAATGTTTTGATTTTGTTTCCTTTGTGCTGCTGCTGTTTGTGGAGGGAGGTGTTTGTTTGATGCTGTTTTGTTTTTTGGATTTGTTTTTTAGGAGGAGTTGGGGAATGACAGTGTGGGTGTAGGGTGGGGGGGGTGGTCTCTTTTTCTGTTGTTGTTTTTTAAAGTTCGTTTTTTTTAAATAAAAAATCTGCATATCAGCTATCATAGACAGCTTTAGTATGTACAGCTACTTCAACGCTATGTGCAATACTATATCATGCACAATATAATACAGTAGTACACGTTTTACACCTCCCTACAATATTATGATGTAGTAGTAGTCGTAGTAGAAGTAGTAGTAATAGTAGTAGTAGTAGTAGTAGTAGTAGTAGTATCATTATTATCATTATTATTATTATTATCATCATCATCATCATCATCATCATCGTCGTCGTCGTCATCACCATCATTAACAGACACTTTCTGCTTAAAGCAAAATAAAAAATCTTACTACACTGTGCGTGCGTGCGTGGAAAAACAGAGTGACAGAGACAGACAGACAGACAGATACACACACACACACACACACAGACAAAGGCAGGCAGACAGACAGACAAAGACAGACAAGCTCACAGACACACTGACAGACAAGACAGGCCTCTACCCATTTCGTCTCTCAGTGCAGATGTCTCTAACACAGGCAGGCACATATCATGATCAGCTGAACGAAAGCTGACCAGGAGGTGCACCCCTCCCTCCTCCCTAGCAAGTCAATGCACAACAAACGGTACTGACGAGCAGACGTGAGTAGTGTCCTTAAGTGCTCCATGTCCTAAAGTGAACAGGCTCGGCAGACATCTTTTCTTTTTTTTTAAATATCGAGGATAATGAAAATAAGCACTCATGTGCTTTCTTTTTTGCATCCAATCCCTGTGTATATGCAATTTTGTGAATTTTGTCATCTGTTCCCACCGGCACACAATGGCCTACTCTTACGAAAAGCGGAACAGGATTTAACGTGTAAGAACTAGACCCCCCCCCAGCCCCCTCGCACCCACCACCCCCAGCGCGGTAACTTTGTGTGGAATGCATGCTGTGTATTGTAGTTGGTAAAGGGGAGGTTTCCAGAACAAGATCAAGACTTCCTTTTTTTAAAATTATCCCCCCCCCCCCCCCCCCCCCCCCCCCCCCCCCCCCCCCCTTAATGGTCTGCTTATGACCAATGTAATTTCGTCCTGAACTTTTCTTTTTCGTTCCTGGGCTTCTACAGCCCCGACGTTCACCAGCGGTGAGATTTTTTTTGGTGAATGTCACCGTGTTGGCGCACCATGGAGGGAGCCGCATTCCGACTTCTGGGACTGAACGGTGTAATTGTTCATTGTTAAATGCTGAACTGAGTGTACTTATCTTATCTTCTCCTGTTCTCTACCAGGTGGTCAGCCGATGCACTGACTGACCAGTAAGTAATCGCCAAACAAGAGTCTGCGACATGAAATCGGGTTGGTCACGTCACACGCAGCGGGATTTTTCTTGGCGAAAGTTAGGAAGTAGTCGTTTTTATGTTCGCTGTCTCCACTGAATTTTTTATTGAATAAATATATGTATTCTTATTGCCATTTTTTTTTTTTTTGGGGGGGGGGGGGGCGTGTTTTTATCTGTCTTGATTTTGTTTTCGTTTTGTTTTGTTTCTCAGCTAGGGCTCCTTCGGATGAGATAGCTATAAACCGAGGCCCCGTGTGCGAACGCACGCAGAACATCTTGCACACACGTTAAATCCTGTTCCGCTGTTCGTAAGAGTAGGCCATTGTGTGCCGGTGCGGGAACAGCTGACAAATTTGACAAAACCGCATACACACGGGGACTGGATGTAAGAAAAATAAGCACATAAGTGCTTCTTCCATTATCCTCGATATAAAAGAATAAATAAATTTTTAAAATTAAATAAAGCTCACCAATGGTGATGTTTTTGCGTATGCGACCGTTTTTAACCAACCGTTAAGGTAGCCGCGTTCC
>CM054145.1:58945304-58947804 GCA_028751875.1 Rapana venosa
GACAGAAGGGGGTGGGGGGGGGGGATTGAGAAAGATATTGATAAAGAAGACACCCTTACACTGACGGGTTATTATTCAAGACAGACAGACAGACAGACAGACAGACAGAGGGGCAGAGTGAGAAAGATATTGATAAAGAAGACACCCTTACACTGACGTGTTATTATTCAAGACAGACAGACAGAGGGGCAGAGTGAGAAAGATATTGATAAAGAAGACACCTTTACACCAACCTGTTACCATTTAAGACAGACATACAGACATAGGGGGAGAGAGAGGGGGTGGAGAGAGAAGGAGGGAGAGCGAGAGAGAGAGATGGAGAGACAGACAGGCAGACAGACAGGCAGACAGACAGAGAGAGAAGAGACAGACAAATAGACAGACAGACCAGACAGAGACCAGACAGACAGACCAGACAGACAGGACAGAGAGACAGAGAAGGAAAAGACTGAGACAAAGGGGGAGAAAGGACACTGAAAAAATGAATAAGCTTTTCTTAACATTTTCTTTTCATTTTTATATGAACATTTCTATACTTACTTTAAGCCTGTTTTCCTTCTCTTTCTGCTCGCCTTTTCATGACAAGGGTGGCACGCCACAAGACCATCTACCTATTCTTCAGACTGCACAAGACACTGTTCAATGTCTGAAGGGAGTCTTGCTGTAAGGTCCAGGTCCACAGGGCTCCAAGATCCACGGCCATGAGGTTAGTGTCGCGGTAGTTCCAGCATGGTCCTACATCAGTTCAACCCTCAGATGCTCTTTTTAAAACATTTGACCTCAAAGTGGAACTTTTTTCGAATTTCAAACTTTCGTCAAAAATTGTTCTTGAGATGAAAATGAAGTTGTAAACCCCCTAATAAGTCACCTGCAGTTTAAAGTTTAATGAAGATTTTTTTGTGTGCATTTTTTCTTATGTATGTTAGTTCCAGAATGGTCCTATATCAGTTAATTAAACCCTCAAATACTATTTTAACAGACTACTTCAAGTGGATTTCTTTTTTGGATTTCATATATACTGCAACAATTGTTCTAGAGATGAAAATGAAGTTGTAAACCCCCTAATAAGTTACATGCAGTTTTAAGTTTAATTAAGATTATTTTTTATAGTCTGTTTTTCTTACCTATGTTAGCTCAAATACATATAGATCTGTACAATATAATAACGATACGTCATTCACAAAAGTAATTTCTTGTATGCAGTATTATCGAAAATGGAAATGAAAACGTCAATAATTTTTCTTTTCCGACTTGTAGTACATGAACAAGAATGTACCCGGCATACCCAAATGCACACTGATCTGCCTGTAATTCTTCAGACAAACGGAAAAGAACTAGAAGGTGAGAAGAAAAGAAGGGATCAACTGGCTATTTTCTTAACTCAACAGAGAACATAATCTTGGTGTATCTTGATTCTCTCTCTCTCTCTCTCTCTCTCTCTCTCTCTCTCTCCTCTCTCTCTCTCTCTCTCTCTCTCTGTCTGTCTGTCTGTCTGTCTGTCTGTCTGTCTGTCTGTCTGTCTGTCTGTCTGTCTGTCTGTCTGCTCTCTCTCTCTCTCTCTCTCTCTCTCTCTCTCTCTCTCTCTCTCTCTCTCTCTCTCTCTCCAGTCCTTAGTACGCTTGGGTGCGTGCACGTAAACAGAACATGCACTATGCAGGCAAACCCAGTTATTGTCTGGCGTTAGCTTCAAGGTTTCAAGGTATGTCGACAGTACAGGGTGACCTGTTCTTCACATTTTCTTAGAATTCGGGATTGCTTTGTGTTAGAAGACACCTAACCATTTTAATTATCTCACACCACAATATAATTATTAGAAATGAAAGAGCGCGTGGATTTAGGTCTATGCGTTGTTCTTTAAGCGTTCGCCAGCTTAGAAATTACCATAACTCTGGAGGTTATCAAGAACATGCACTCTGTCTCACTCACCACGCTTCGGAATTACTGTGAGAAAACACAGGAAGAGAGAAGTTTGAGTCTCGTGTGTGTGTGTGTGTGCTTGTGTGTGTGTGTGTGTGTGTGTGTGTGTGTGTGTGTGTGTGTGTGTGTGTGTGTGTGTGTTGTGAGGGAGGTTGTTTACAAATAACTGGCCATATAGGCGGCCATACTACGACTTCAGAACATTTCAGAGACAAGCAGTCCCCCGTAAAGTCCCACAGAAGGTAAGGAAGAATGAAATAATAATAATAATAATAATAATAATAATAAATGGAATTTATAACAGTGTTATATCTTGCTGAAAGGCCCATCAAAGCGTTTGCATTCACCCTACTCTTTCACATGCACACCTGCCATGGTACACCAAAGCGACACGGCCTGCATTAACCAACGGTATGCTATGAAATGTTATTTCAGTATCCCTGAAATCATGCATTAACCAACGTTATGCTATGAAATGTTATTTCAGTATCCCTGAAATCATGCATTAACCAACGTTATGCTATGAAATGTTATTTCAGTATCCCTGAAATCATGCATTAACCAACGTTATGCTATGAAATGG
>CM054145.1:58952804-58970304 GCA_028751875.1 Rapana venosa
GATGATGATGATGACGATGATGACGATGACGACGACGACGACGATAGTTGATTCTGCTGATGGTGATACTGACGACGATAATGTTAGTGAGAGTCGTGATGATGATGATGATGACGTCGACGACGACGATGATGATGACGACGACGACGACGACGACGACGACGACGACGACGACGACGACGGCGGCGGCGGCGGCCACGATGGCGACGACGATAACGACAACGTTAACGACGAAAACGAATGTTGTGTAGTGTAGTGTGTTTCAGAGCTCTGGGACCAAAGCACTGCTCACCAACGTGCGCATCAATACAACCCAGTAACCGAGATACAACACTGTAATGAACACAACACAACACGAACATGAGGAATAACCATCAGGCACGCAAACTGTTTACTGACTTTGCGCGCACGCACGCACACACACATACGCGTGCGTGCGCGCACACTCACACAAATACACATACATACATACACGCACGCACACACACATGCACGCACGCCACGCGCGCACGCACACACACACACACATATACATGCACGCACGTGCACACACATACATACACACGCACACACACGCACGCACGCACACACACATGCACGCACGCTGCGCGCGCGCGCGCGCCACACATACACTGGCAGAGAAGGAGAGTACATATACATGTATGTTTACACACGCCAGCGCAGAGAGAGAGACAGAGACAGAGAGAGAAAGAGACAGAGACAGAGAGAGACAGAGAGTCAGACAGACAGACAGACAGATACGGACAGGCAGACAGACAGACAGAGAGAGAAGGTCATGCATATAACACTTTTTTTTTTTTTAAAGGAGAAGAAGAAGAAGAATTGCGAAGAAAAAGAATTGCGAAGAAGAAGAATTGCGAAGAATTGCAGCGAAGAAGAAGAAGAATAAGAAACTCAAACGCATCTACAAAAAGAATCCATAAACAAAACAAACAAAAACAAACCCTGAAGCAGCCAGCCAAAATAACCTAACCTAACCCAACTGACCACCGCACTAAGACTTACGTGCGTTAAACATTGTACACGTGCCTCGTCCTATTAAGAGACGGATCTCTCTCCGGTCTTCCTGAATCCAAACTTTCGTTAGGAAGAAGGAGAGAAGCCAGCGACAGCTTTTCATAATACGCTGTCAGCTGTCAGTCAAAAGACAGCTTCAGGCTACTTCTCTTCTAATGAGATCAACTGATGAGTTTTTGACTGGCTTAGGTATTTGCTGTGGTGTGTGTGTGTGTGTGTGTGTGTGTGTGTGTGTGTGTGTGTGTGTGTGTGTGTGTGTGTGTGTGTGTGCGTGCGTGTGTGTAGTGTGTGTGTGTGTGTAGTGTGTGTGTGTGTGTGTGTGTTATCTTGTGATGTGTGCGTGCTAATGTTCGGATACTGTACTATGGTATTTCTGTTTGGGTGAATGTATTTTTTTTTCTTATTACTGTTTTTGTGTATGTTTTGTAATCCACGTGGTTTTCTTTCTTTATTTGTGTGTGTGAGAGATAATAAAGTGTTTGAATGAAGACTAGAATAAACAAGGGACAGCTAAGACAGCAGACGGCCATATTGTCAAATGTCCATCACAAAATTTATTTTATTTTATTTTATTATATTCTTTTATATCGAGGAAAATGGAATAAGCACTTTTGAGCGTTTTTACATCCAGTCCCCGAGTGTATGCGGTTTTGTAAATTCCGTCATCTGTTCCCACCGGCACACAATGGCCTACTCTTACACTAAGACAGCATGACTGGCGCTGTAATTAGAAGAAAGCACAAATCAGGGAACACTGTACAGCAGATCTTTAGAGAAGCCCCCGTCAAGATGAAGCCAACAGCTGGGCCCTCAACTTCATTTCTGGCGGTACTCTAGTCATTCCGTGCCTTTCCCAAAGAACGCATTGCAGTCATGTTCAAACCTGGTCCACCAGGCAGAGAACACTGTCACAGCCGGAAAACTGTTCACCTCTGCGGCCTGCCACTACCTTCAGGGCTGTCTGTGGTCCTCTAGTCCGCTCTGCTGCAGACAGATGTATGTTTGTCCGTCGTGTCCGACGATGACCTCCAAAACAGCAGAGAAGGCAGCTGCTGTTTTGGAAACTGGGCAGAAATTTGATTATAGTGGAGATGTCTTGCCCACAGTACATCCCCACTCTCTCGGCCAAGTGGGCATAAGGACGGTCAGCGTTGGAGATGTTCTCCAAAGGCCAACCAGCCCCCAGGGCTGCAGCACATAAGGACTGTGCGAGTCAAGCCTCCTAGTCAGAGAGTCATAGTCGATCACTAAAGACTATGCTGTAAAGTGGAATTCCATGAGTGGGAAAGCCACTGGTCATACAGCCTCTCACTTTGCTGTTGCCCCCAGCGTCAATGGTCTAATCGAGAACTGTGATAAAGCCCAGGCGCTGACGGCACAGATAAATACCTTGTGCTTAAGAATACCTAGGTTCAACTAGTCCACCGTTGGCCGTCGCTCTTTCTCTGTTTCTGGTCCATCGATCTGGAATCACCTCCCTCTCTTTCCCTTCGCCAAAAGCCTTCTCATGACGCTTTTAAATATCCGGCCTCTAGACACATTTATTTCAAACCTAAGATTCTGCCCTCTTGTTCCATTTCATTTTTTTGTCCCTGCCCTCAACCGCCAAAACCCCATCATCCTGCCGGAGTATACAATCTTTATGTGTGTGCGTGAGTGTGCGAGTGAGTGCGTGCGAGCGTGTGTGTGTATACATTTGAATTTGTAAAAAAAACCACACAAAAAACCGGTTAATTGTAACTGGCTGCATGTGAATGAGTAGGATGAATGAAAGCACTTTGATTTGATTTTTGCAAGATATAGCGCTGTATAAATTCCATGTATTATTATTATTATTAGCCTTCCTCCCTGAGGTCCACTACAGTTGTTTCACACGATGTGTGTGTCTTCTTCTCTTCACTTCTGAAGCATGACCCGGCCGCCTACCTGCTCTTCACTTCCCTCTGACCTAGTCATGTCTGAGAGTGGTCCTCCTGTTGCTTCCTTCATTTTTGCTGTTTTCCTTCACCAGCTAGGGCTGTGAGGTTCACGTCACAGTGGTCAGATCTTGCCTATGTATACATGTATATACTCGTGACCGCTTTTGCCCTGCCCTCCTTTCTGTATACCGACTTCGGGGATGATGTCTAACCACGACACCAGTGTGCATGTGTTTGTTTGTTTTTGTTGTTTTTCTTAAACTTTGTCATCCGTTCCCTCCAGCACGCATTAGCCTACTCTTCAAAAAGGTAGAACGGGGTTGTTGTTTTTTTTACTATGTGTGTGTGTGCAAGATGTTCAGCGTGTGTTCATACATGAAACCTCGCTTTTTAGTCTCATATGTGAATTTATGGAGAGTGAGGTCAGTTTTTGTGTTAACTCCAAGGGGAACATCTTCCAGGGTTGTGACATCACGTCGCAGCTGATTCTGACACTGAAGAAACTGTTGCTTGTTTGGACCTCAATGTGCTGCTGGCTCTGCGGGGGACGATTTGTCCTGGTGGTCCCAGTGTTGTCCTCACAGTCAAACAGTAACTGAGATCGCAGGTTCCAGTCTTCGCTGAAGTCCCCATCTGAAGTGACTCCCTCCACCCCTCCCCTCTTTGGCATTAACTTTCGTAATGACCCCACTCCGCCAAAAAGGGTTTCTTCCAGATAACCGTTGCTATAGACTCAGAAGACTCCTTGGCATTTTATACACGGATCACATTTCCAACGAAGAAGTCCGACAAACCATCACCCAACAAGTAAAGCACTACGAAAACCTGCTGACCACAGTCAAGAAAATGAAACTCAGATGGTATGGGCATCTGACAAGATCAGACGGGCTCTCTACGACCACACTGCAAGGAACAGTGCAGGGGAAGAGAGGGCGAGGCAGGCCGAAGAAGAAATGGACAGACAACATCCCTGAATGGGAGCCGGAAAGAGCTTCGCCACAACCCAGGCACTTGCCCACAACCGCCGCAAATGGAGCCAACCGGTGCAACGTTCGTCACTGCAGTGCCCCTACGACCCCGGAGGGGGTTACGGGAGCAGATAAGATGAGATGAGATGATGCTATAGACTATGGTCCAGCGTGTGAACGCATACAGAACATCTTGCACACACATTAAAACCTCAATCGACTTTCGTAAAAGAGAAAAGCCTGCTGCAGCTAGGGAGTGGTATGACTCACAAACATGGTATACCTGCCATGACCTGCTACATGGAGAAGGCTAAACTCCCCATAGCTTCAATGCCCACAATACACTACAATAAAAAGACTTCAGCGCTCCTGCCACTCCGAAAGAAGGTAGGAGAGAAGTCAGGCCCAGTCATGTCATGTCGGCCACAAAACTGCAGCTTCCTCTGGCCTCAAATTGCTGTGTGCCCATTTCCCAAATAAATGTGCTGTTGCTTCTTGGCGCGCCGTTTCTCTGGCTAATTTTGACATGGCCCAGTTTCAGCCATTCCGACATTACTGTGATGTTTATTCTGTAACCAATTTGCTACTTGATCTAGCATCGATTAACCGCTTATTCTGACATTAAACTTACGGTTTGTTTGCTTTAAACAGAATGTTGTTAGATCGAAAATAACGTAGCAGCAACAGAAGTATGAAAGCAACAAGCATAATTATTGCTGTTGTTTATTCTGCTTCATAATGCAGCTGAATCATTCATCGATTCATCATCACGTATTCCACCATCAGTCTGTTACCCAATCTGCCTTTTATCCCTCACATGTGTTGTTGTTGTTGTTGTGGTTGTGCGTTCCCCAGCTTTACACTCTGGGGGTCACCCAGAACATGCACTCTGACTCACTCATCCCACCTGGGTATCACTGTGAGATAGGAAGTACACCGGATGAGAAGGTTGCGTGTATGACTCTTTTCAAGTACCTCGCCATATAGGCAGCCATACTCCGACTTCAGAGGATGTCCCTCACATCAACATCAAGGTTTTGCTCCTTCCGTGTTACCCACTTTTCGTTTAAGGTGTGGTGGGCAGCGGTTGCACCTACGTCCCTTCCACCCCCCACCCCCTGCTCACCTCGGTCTCCGCATCTTTGTGGCTACATGGTCTACCTCTTCCTCCCCTGTGGCTCTATTAGCATAGGGTCTTTAATGTGCGTATTTGAACTTGTGCTTGCCTGGATCTTACTGGGAGCCGTACTGAGTGGAGTAGCAAGTGGGGGATGCAGACTAATTTAAGGAAGAAGAAGGGAACACTTCAGGCCTGTCATCCCTATCCTCTTGGTGCCCCACCAGACTGCATGCAGTCCCCTGACTTCAGGACATGACAGACACAGATGGTGACAGCCCGGCTCTCTCTCTCTCTCTCTCTCTCGATCACCCTGCCTGCCTGCTGCATTGTGTTCTGTTTCTTCACAGGACACTCCTCCAGACGTGGTACTATACTGATGTCTTCTGAGCACAATACAAGCGTTTTTATCAGCTTGTTGTTGCAACGCTGCTGACGATTATTGTAATATGCTTTGTTTCATCAAATATGTTCACTAGATCTCTCTCTCTCTCTCTCTCTCTCTCTCTCTCTCTCTCTCTCTCTCTCTCTCTCTCTCTCTTTCTTACCTACCACTTTCACCTTTTCGTCCATCCTACCCCCACCCCCCACCCCACCCCCCACTCACAGCCGCCAGCCATCTCCACCACACCATCACCTCACAATCACTGAAGCTGAACCAGACTGACTATGGCAGGTAGCCTATAGGGCCTACATAGCCTGTTCCTGCCCATGACACTGCCTCATATCTATCCAGGGAGGAGGGACACATCATTCCACGGCTCTCAAGCGTTTCCATTCACAAAGGATTCAGCCAACCAAAGCGGTACGGAAGTGCCTTTGTGCACACATGCTCGTACGCAACCATGCATGCGTAAAATGCATAAAAACATTTTTTTTTTTAATTCAACAAACGCGAGTTTCTTCCCCTGATTTTGACTTCATGAATGTTAGCTGCGAGTGACAATCTGTCTGTCGCATTTGGTTTAGATGGTCATTCCAACAACAACAATAACAACAAACCGTACGTTTTATATGACAGCTGATGTTGTGAGTATCATTTTAATATTGATTTTTTTTCCAGTAGACGAAGCCGGTCATCAAAAGTCTTTGTTTTTTTGCCATGAAACAAAAACACCACAATGCAACAAATTTATAATGACGGTGATAGAGACAAATCTGTGGTGGTGATGAGGATGAAAACAGAACTACCACTAGGAAAATAAACACTAAAACGAGAACAAAAACAAAGCACAAAACTATAAAGAATGAAGAAAAACAAAAAAAAAAAGAGAGAACGAATGAACAATCAATCAATCAATCAAATGAAAGAACAGAGAAGAAAAGAAATGAAACGAAAAAATAAACAGAAGAATAGGGAAAAAAATGAAAAACAAGAAAGTAAAAACCCACCACTATGAAAATGTAAAAACAAACCCCTAAACAAACGCAATCTGCTTTAGAAGGGGTGGGGGGTGGGGGGCTGGCAGAATCAAAGATTAACAGCCAACCCTGCCCTGCCCTGCTTCACCAAACCAACAAACAAACCCACACAAAAAACAGCATAACCAACCAACCCCTTTCTCCCTCACACACACACACACACACACAAAGCTCTCAGTCTCATTCAGTCAGGCACGCACACTAGTCTTGGAAGGAAGGAGGGAGGGAGGGAAAGGAAAGAGAAGGAACAAAGGGCTTAGTACACCCGCAAAGCGCGCAACTAAGGACTATGTCAATGAACTGGTTTCAGAACCATAGCCCAGCTTGCAAGCAACGTATACTACGCAGAAGGAGAAGAAAAAATAATAATGTTTAATCTTTACACATCAATGCAACAAAACATTACACTTTGCACTACTCACCTTCCAGGCTGTTGGCGTATGTTGTCGTGTGTGCACTTTGGCGATGTCTGCTTGGAACTCTGATTTTTTTTGTTGTTTTTGGCCCAAAACCCAACAGAGAGAGTAGTAGGGGACACACAAACTTCTCCAACTACACAACAACTAGGCTAGCCTACAACCGCCCGCGCGTTTTCCTTCTCAGCTTTCTGTCCCAAGTCACAGGGCGTCAGATGGAGTGAGAGAGAGAGAGAGAGAGAGAGTAGCTTTAGGCCTAAGCTGTCGGGCCCGATAGGCTAGGCTAGCATGCACAGAGTTGAAGGAGAGAGAGAGAGAAGGGGCAGGCAGAACAGAGCAGACCAGACGACAGCCAAGAGAAAAGCCGCGGCGGCAAGTGGTTTGGTAGCTAAGTCATGTGACCCTCTTTGCACCAATCACAGCACGCATTCCAGTCCCTGAATGGGGAGAAGGAAATTCCCACTTCGGTCTCTAGTCTGATTTTGATACTGATTCTGAGTAAGCTGACCTACTACAAGCGCGCACCCGCATGAGCACGCACATATCAACTCTCAGCACACACACACACACACGCACACGCACGAACGCACGCGCACACACACGCACACACTGTTAATTGTCACTGAAAACAGCTTGTCTTAGAATACCTTTAGATTTGATAAACATACGCCTACATAAGCATGCAAAGTTAGAAGGAAAAGATCGCGCACGCGCGCGGGCGCGCGCGCGCGCGCGCGCACACACACAAAACACCACACACACCACCACAAAGCAATGATGTATCCTACACCCGATTAACAACAATCCACAAGCAGGATGTGAAAAACAAGTTTCCATTGAAAATGTTCCCTTAATTTCATAATTATATCATCCAAAATACATCAACCACAAAGAACTGTGCTTCAAGAGCCCTAAATAATATGCTAACAAAGTCTAGTGGCAACTAAAACACTGGCTTCTCCACACACACACACACACACACACACACACACACACACACACACACACACACACACACACACACACACACACAACTTATTCAATGTATCATCTAAAAAAATAAAATAAAAATTGACTTGACTTTGACTTTCACACACACACACACACACACACTCATACACACACACACTCAAACACACACACACACCAACACACACAACCACACACACACACACACACACACACACACACACACACACACACACACACACACACCACTCACACACACATTCGTCTAATATCACTTTAAGTGAACAGACGTAAAATTGAAGACACACACTCACACACACACATACTCACACACACACACACTCACACGCTCATACTCACAACACACACACTCACACAGGCACATCCTTTTGTTGTTGTTTTATTCAGTTGTTTGTATGGTTGAAGGTTTGTGTGTACATGTGTGTGTGAGAGGGGGGGAGGGAAGCAGTTGGTGTGGGTTTGTTTTTTTTATTCTGTTTTGTCTTCTTTGTTTGTTTTGGTTTGGTTTTTTATTGTTGCTTGTTTGTTTGTGTTATGACGGGTGTTTTTTTTTCAAGATTTTTGAATTATTTGAATTGTATGGTCTCATATTTTTCTGGGTTTTTTGTTTTATTTTAATTCCACATATGCATATGTTATTGGTTTTTATGTTTGATTTGTATAGTTTACCATAGATTAGGGTTTTTTTATTCTATGTCTGCATATACATTATCTTTTTTTTTCTCGCTTTTTTTCTTTCTTTAGATAGATGGCTTGATGAAAAAAAGCAAATGCACTGCTTATTCAATGTACCATCTGAAAATAAAAGTTTGACTTTGACTTTGACTTTGACACACACACACGCGCGCACGCGCACACGCACACATGTGGAAAGAAAAATTGACAGCGGAATGTTATTGGCGTCTGGAAGGAGAGGCTGGATAAGCAGAGAGAGGTATACATAAATTGTATTGTATTGTATTGTATTGCATCGTATCGTATTGTATTGTATTGTATTGCATCGGATCGTCTTGTAAATACACTTCTACTTGCTTCTGACTCGGGGAAAATCTCCCTTCTCACTCTACTCGACTTATCTGCAGCCTTCGACACTATTGACCATTCAATTCTTCTCTCCCGTCTTCAAAAAACATTCGGTGTTACTGGCACAGCCCTCTCCTGGTTCAGTTCATACCTCACTGACCGATTCCAGACAGTCGCAGTAAACAAGATGCAGTCAATACCTGCCAAACTGGAATGTGGTGTCCCGCAAGGATCAGTTCTCGGCCCTGTTCTTTTCACTCTCTATACTGCTCCACTATCACATATAATAAACCGTCATCATATCAACCATCACTTTTATGCAGATGACTCTCAGATTCAAAGTAGTGTTACACCTGAAAATCTGCCTTCTCTCTTGACAAAGATGGCCTACTGCTTTCAAGATATCCAAAACTGGATGATACATAACAAGTTACAGTTAAACGCAGATAAAACCGAAGCCATGCTTGTAGGGACCAAACACAAACTCTCTTCCATTACAACAACTTCAATAGAACTTGGCAATACATCAGTCCCTCTATCCACTTCCGTGAAGTATCTAGGTGTCGTTATCGACAACACACTCTCTATGAAAAAATTCATCACCCAGACCTGTCAGTCGTGCTACTATCAATTAAGGCGTATTAGTGCAATTCGAAAGTACCTGTCCACTGATGCAACAGCCAAACTTGTCACTTCTCTCATTCTCTCACGTCTGGACTATTGCAATTCTCTTTTAGCTGGTCTGCCAGCAACATCTATCCACTCCCTTCAACGTATACAAAACTCCGCAGCTCGACTAGTTCTCAGAAAGAAAAAATCTGAGCACATTACCCCTCTCTTGCGATCTCTACCACTGGCTGCCTGTGCCACAGAGAGTAGATTATAAAATCAGTACCTCTGTTACAAATGTCTCCACAAAACTGCACCCTCCTACCTATGTGAATATCTTAACCTGTACACTCCTTCACGTTCCCTCCGATCTACTGCAGATACCTTGTGCCTACGTATACCTAGATTCAACCAATCCACTGTTGGCCTCCGCTCATTCTCTATTTCTGGTCCATCCATCTGGAACAACCTTCCTCTCTCTCTTCGCCAGAAACCTAGTTATGACACTTTTAAATCCAGCCTCAAAACATATTTATTTCAAACCTAAGACTTCCCCCCTCCTGTTTCATATCTAACCCATGTTCTATCACCCTGCTAAAGTATACGGCCTGTGCGAGTGTATGTGTGCTTTTGAAAAACATTTGACTATCGAAATTTTATTTCATAGATTTTGTCTGCATCGCACCATGTTTGTAAATATCTGTTTGTTTAAACTTTTGATTATTTATCATTGATTGCATGACTGTGTAAGATTGGGTTGAATGCATGCGCTTTGGTTTGTCTTTGCAAGATATAGCGCTATATAAGTTCCATTTATTATTATTATTATTATTATTATTATTATTATTGTATTGTATTGCATACCACTGTAAGTCACGGCAGATGTCTCTGCGTGAAAGTCGGGCTGCTCTCCCCGGGGAGAGAGTGCGTCGCCACAAGAGCAGCGCCACCCATTTTCTTTGTCATTTTCCTGTCTGCATATATTATTGGATTTCCTGTCAGAACGGCCTTATTCTAAATACTTTTGCCAGGAACAACTATCTTGTTGCCATGGGATCTCTTACGTGCATTAAATGCGTATTGCACACGGTACCTCGGTTTACTATCTTTTCCTTAAAGACTAGCACCCAGACTACCACTCACGGTCTTGTGGATGGGGAAATGTTTCAGGCAAAAACGGGGATTTTTTTAAATAATTATTATTTTATTCTTTTATATCGAGGATAATGGAATAAGCACGTATGTGTTTTTTTTACATCTAGTCCCCGTGTGTATGCGGTTTTGTAAATTCCGTCACATGTTCCCACCGGCACACAATGGCCTACTCTTACGAAGAGAGGGATTGAACCGCCAGACACTGAATCCCCGGACTGTTCGCTTTCTAGGGAGGTATGCAATGTTTAGAAACACGCTCCATCGTTACATAGCAAGGGGAGGGAGGTAGGGGGATAGGGGGGGGGGGGGGGACAGCGGGTGAGGAGGATGGTAAGGAATGCCTTAGAAACTGGATAATAATGATAATAAACATCACAGGGCAGGCTTTATGTGTTTTTGTATTGTTTTGTTTTGGGGTTGTTGGTTTTTTTTGCTGCCTCATCTTCTGTGACGTCCCCCGTCCTGCTGTTCCCACGCCGCTCATTCCAATCTCCCCACCACAGCCATACCCAGATTTGTTATGTCTCATCCTCAGAGTCGGAGGTCCACAGGGAGCCCATCACTATCAGGCCGCCGTGGGGCCACCAGCCAGAGGGGCCCTGCACTGCTGCTGGGTCACTTTGGTGGTGTTCAGTGGCGCCTGTTCTGAGCTAACATACGCAGGACACCACCTACTAAGCCCCCTACTAACGACAGTATTAGCTCAGTGGCGGAGCCAGACTGAGTGAGTTGCCCACCCGAGGTAGCAACCACCACAACGTCCCTCCAACGACCGTCCCCCGCGAACCTCCAACCCCAAAGGCCCTGACACAAACTCACCACAGGCACAGAAGTGTATGGGCAAACTAAATCTGAGGTCACCATGAGACCAGAGCAACTGGGACAACCGATTCAGAGGCCTTTTTATTTTATTTTATTGCATGATGATCAATGACAATGAGGATGACGTAATTATGCTTCTGTGGAAATGCATATGCTTTGAGACTACTTGACAGGGTTGTACTCTACGCTTACTATCATAATATATCCCGGCGTCAACCGGGCCCGAGAGCTACAGACACCCTGCGGTGTTGGTCAGGTAATCTGAGCAACACTCTCAAACTCGCATCCGTTAAGTAGATGAAGCTTGACTGTGTGGTCCCAGTCTTCCCACTGAGCCCACAGCACTCTCACTCTGGGTAGGAGCCGGCCAGAGTCCGAAAAATCCCTATGACTCTTATGGGAAACGAACCCGCGACCTTCCAGTCCGTAACCCAAGGCGCTAACCACTGCGCCATGGCGGCTGGTAGGCTTTATGTGCTAAGCATCATGCTAGCATGCTTCTAGGCAGTAATTGTCTACATGTGTGCGAACTGTATAGTAAGTAGGGTGTGAAAATCCTGTCTGTTTGTCTGTCTGTCTGCCTGCCTGCCTGCATGTCTGCTTGCCTGTCTGTCTGTCAGTTTGCCTGTCAATAGGTTGGTTTCGTTGATATCTCTCTTTCTGTCTCTGTCTGTCTGTCTGTCTGTGTCTCCCTGTCTCTGTCTCTGTCTGTCTGTTGTCTGTCTGTCTGTCTGTCTCTTCTCTCTCTCTCTCTCTCTCTCTCTCTCTCTCTCTCTCTCTCTCTCTCTCTCTCTCTCTCTCTCTCTCTCTCTCTCTCTCTCTCTCTCTCTCGCCCGCGCGCGCTCTTGTTGACAAGTAGCTAGTCTATAATGTTATACTCAACACACGTGACACACACACTATATATACACACACACCCACGCACTCACACACATACACACACACACGCACGCACTCACACACACGCACGCACGCACGCACGCACACACACACAGAGGCGGGGGAAAGGGGTCGAGCAGGAACGGCACAATTTCACACAGTATCAGATTTCTAGTTTACTTCCATACCGTGACTCTCTCTCTCTCTCTCTCACACGCACGCACACACACGCACGCACACACACACACGCACCACACACACACACACACACACACACACACACACACACACACACACACGCACGCACGCACGCACACATAAACACACATACATTTTATTTGATCATGTTTTTATCTTTTATACAGGGAAGGCTTGATGAAATAAAGGAAATGCATTGCTTATTCATCAGAAATTAAATGTCAACTTTGACCTACACACACGCACGCACACACACCACGCACACACACCACACACACACTCACACACACACACATACATACACACACATTATCATCTAATATAACCGAGAGTGAACAGACGTTAAATTGAAGACAACAACAGCAACAACAACAACAACCACAACACACACACATTATCGTCTAATATCACCAGGAGTGAACAGACAACAAACAACAACAACACACCAACACACACACATACACACCAGAAGCCCAATACATTCATGTAAAAAATTGACAGACAAACAACAAAAACAAAAATACACACACACAACACACAACACACCACCCCCAAAACCCACACACACACACACAACATACAACACACCACACATACACACACCATACACACACACATACACACACATACCACACACATACACACAATACACACACATACAAAACACACATACAACAACACATACACACACACACACAAAACACACACTACACACACAACATACACACACATACACACACATACACACACACACACATACACACACAACTATCACACACACCACACATACATACACACACATACACACACATACAACACACACAACACTACACACACACATACACACATACAACACAACACACACACACATACATACACACACATTACACACAACAATACACACACACATACAAAACATAACACACACACATACACACACACACACATCCCACACACACATACACACATACAACACACACACAAACACACACACACATACACACAACATACACACAACACAACACAACACACACACATACACACAAAAACATACACACAGACACATACACACACACATACACACACATACACACATACATACACACACACATACACACACACACATACACACACACATACAAAACATAAAACACCACACATACACACACAAAAACATACACACACCACACATACACACACATACATACACACACAACAACACACACACACATACACACAAAATACAACACACATCACACAACATACACACACACAACACACACACACACATACACACATCACACACACACACACACACACACACACACACACACACACACACACACACACACACACAACACCAGAAGGCCGCGATGGGAGTATGACACTCATGTAAAAAAAAATTCATCAGTTATTTCTTCAACTTTGATTTTTTGGGGCCAGATATAGCGCTGTAAAAATTCCATGTATTATTATAATTATATTAATTATTATTATTATTATTATCATCATTATTATTATTATTATTATTATTATTATTATTAACCACGAGCGTACCTCTACATAGAGGGCCTAGCAGCTCTATGGGAGGAGACTAAACTTGAGCAGTGAAGCTTGTTCAGGGATCTTTGTACTAACCTGCTAATGCAAAGCTAGACCACTGAAAACTGATTTTTAAAATGATATACTGACAAGGCTGTAAATGGGTACCTGCCCTCTTTAGGGTCAAGGAAGGTAAAGCAGCGAGGGAGAGGAGATGGGCACCGCCCTCAATATGCTGGCCCCTTGAGAAGTTGAAGTCTCTGATGCCTCCCTCTCCTACGACCTTCAAGGTTATGGGACACCTTTACTTTTACTGACAAGGCTAAGAACTCTTTACCTAGTGAATCGGAGGTCTAGAGGTAACGCACCTGCCTAGAAAGCGAAAAGTCCGGTATCGAAGTTTGTGGTGGTTTGATCCCCGTTTGGGCCAGAAACGTTTCTCCATCCACTAGACGTGAGTGGTTTTCTGAGTGCTAGTCTTTCGGATAATACGATAAACCGAAATCTAGAGTGCAAAACAGATTCAGTGCACGTAAAAGACCTTACAGCAACAAGAGAGTTGTCCCTGGCAAAATTATGTAGAAAAAAAGCCACTCTGATAGGGAAATGAATACACATGAAGACAGGAACAGGCAAAAAAATAATAAATTGTGGGTGGCGCTGCTCTTGTGGCGACGCGCTCTCCCTGGAAAGAGGAGCCCGAATTTCAGGCAGGGAACTCTGCCGTGACTTGACAGTGGTATGCAACAGTGTGCTCTAGATGAAGAGGACTAGTGGCTCAGTACAGTGGTCTGTGATTTCAGTTGAGGTTAGAAGTGTAGGTGCAAACAATGCTGACTACACCTTTGTTTATTCAGAGGGGAAGGATGAAGTTTCTCGCAAATTCCACCTGTATCATGTGCCACAGAGTATTAGGTGTAAGGTGGTGGTGTTCCCATAACCTATGCGGCCATTGGGGAGCAAGATGTCAGAGACCTCAACTTCTCAAGGGACCAGCATATTGAGGGCGGTGCCCATCTCCTCTCCTTCGCTGCTTTACCTTCCCTGACCCTAAAGAGACATGTACCCATTTACAGCTGGGTGAACTGGGGGAACTGTACTGAAGCCAAGGCGCGCAAACGGTCACCCACTCAAGTGGTTACCACGCTGGATGCTGCTTAACATTGGCTGGGGAAAAGCGGGGTGCTCTGACCGCTGAGCTATCCCGTCTCCCTTACATTCACTGCAAAGCCCACCCCATGGTCTTTGCTTTCTTCAGCACTTTTCCAGCTGCCAGGAGAAGGTATAGCTTGCCTCCTTCAAGGCCCGATTGTCTGGAAGAACCGTCTCCTGCAGGGCTTCTATGTCCGCATCAAGTCTTTGCAGTTCACGATCAGTCACTGCCGACCTGTGAATGTCGTCCATAACTTGGAGGTCCTTTGACAGTTCTGTAGACATAGTGCGTATATTCCAGCTTGCAATTCTAAAAATCTTGAGTCTTCGTTTCCTTTCTTTCCCCTGCAGGGATCCTGGAGGCCTGTCAGAATAAAAAGCATCCCCACCTTCTGGAAAATCTGTGCTAGAGATTTCCTCTTTTCTATCACTCTCTTTGTTTCTTCCTTATTCCTTTTCTTCCTGTCACATCCTTCTTGTCTATTTTCTGCTTTCTTGGTCCAATCTTCTTCCTTTTTTCCCAGAAAGTGTTAAAAGATAACAATTGTTCTCTGCTAAGCCGTAGTAGGATGCGCTGGGCCTGACTTGTCAGGCGCTTAACGGCAGCGTGAATCATTTTCGCTCATATAACAGACAACAAAAGTTACTGTCTGAGCGTTAGTAGCAGAAGAAGAGGAAGGAGGAGGAGAAGGAGAAGGAGGAGGTGGAGAAGGAGGAGGAGGAAAAGGGGGAGGAGGAGGAGAAGGAGGAGGAGGAGAGGAGGAGAAGGAGGAGGAGGAAGAAAAGGAGGAGGAGGAGGAGGAGAAGGAAAAGGAGGAGAAGGAGGAGAAGGAGGAGGAGAGAAGGAGGAGGAGGAGGAGAAGGAGGAGGGAGAAGAAGAAGAAGAAGAAGAAGAAGAAGAAGAACAAGAACAAGAAGAAGAAGAAGAACAAGAACAAGAACAACAACAACAACAACAACAAAAAAACAACAACAACAAGAAGAACAAGAACAAGAAGAACAAGAACAAGAAGAACAAGAAGAACAAGAAGAACAAGAAGAACAAGAAGAAGAAGAAGTAACAACAACAACAACGAAGAATTTCCTTTCTTGGCTATTTGCCTGGCGCGTGGCTGACATTCAGCTTGTCAAGCAAAGTGCTGTAATCCTCAGGCCTCCCCTGGAGCAGGCAGACCACGAGTCCACTGGTTGTGGGCTGGGGGCTGCCCAGCTTAATTAAAGTGCCCGGCAGTTGACCAGTGCAATACAACGATCCCTCCCATCATCAAAGACAGCCCGAGGTGCCCGACTCTGCACCGTGGAGCGTGGAGACCTGCCCCCGCTACCTGCTGTCTTCCTGTCTGTGCTCTGGCCAGACTGACCACTGAGCTTAGTGGGAAGCGTTGTGGTGTTGGGCGAGTGTGCACAGTCTTCACAGTGCTCCGATCAGAAGACAACACAGGAGACACTTATTTATTTATTTATTTTATTTATACAACTTATAGTCACGAGATTTCTCTGCGTGAAATTCGGGCTGCTCTCCCCGGGGAGAGCACGTCGCCACAAGAGCAGCGCCACCCTTCTTTTTCTTTTTTTTTTTTTTTTTGGTCTGCAACTGTATTTCTTTCCCTATCAGAGTGGCTTTTTTCTAAGAATTTTGCCAGGGACAACTCTCTTGTTGCCGTGGGTTCTTTTACGTGCGCTGCATAATTTTCTGTAACACACGGGACCTCGGTTTATCGTCTCATCCGAAAGACTAGCGCCCAGACCACCACTCATGGTCTAATGGATGGGGGAAAAGTTTCGGGCCCAGACGGGATACGAACCACCGCACACTTCCGACCCGGACTTTTCGCTTTCTAGACAGGCGCATTACCTCTAGACCACTGATCCACCTTGGTGAAGCCTCGCAATTGTAGGGAATGCTGTTGTGAAACACTATCACCATAGTAGTGTTACATACACAGAAGAGACATCACCCTGTGAACGCTTTTGACATAGACATACCCTGTGTACCTATTTTGACATAGACATACCATGACTGTGTACCTATTTTGACATAGACATACCATGACTGTGTACCTATTTTGACATAGACATACCATGACTGTGTACCTATTTTGACATAGACATACCACGTGTACCTATTTTGACATAGACATACCCTCTGTACCTATTTTGACATAGACATACCACGTGTACCTAATTTGACATAGACATGCCCTGTGTACCTATTTTGACATAGACATACCACGTGTACCTATTTTGACA
>CM054145.1:58975304-59000304 GCA_028751875.1 Rapana venosa
TGTCTACAGTAGAGGTCTTACTGGGGAAGAATATATAATCTCAGCAACTGATGTTATGAACTGCTGAGAGTCATATAAAACTTCTTGAACAGTGGCATATTTTTTATGAATATCTATTCCTCTCTTTTTGAACAGGTCAGTTAGGATTGGGCAATCAAACAATAAATCTTGGATTGAAAGAGATTGAGAACAGCAACATGTCACATTTTTAGAATATTTGGTGTTCCATGCATTAATAGCCTCATTTTATATATTAAAATTTCTACTTTCCGTGAGCAAGAAATGTTTTCTAAGTGTGTTTTCTTCATTTTGGAATGTATACAATTCATCAATTTAGCATTAATTTCATGCGAGGACAATGCCAGATTGGAATTCAAACGTTTCAATGTTGCAATCAGAGGCACCTTGTTTTGCTAAAGAATCAACCAACTCATTCCAATAGATTCCACAGTGAGAAGGGACCCAGCAAAAAGTTATTTGTATGCCTCTGCTTGCAAAACAATGTATCAAGAATTTAATCTCAAATACAATATCTTTCCTCATGTTCCCTTGCCAGTGCTTTAGTGCCATCAATACTGCTTTTGAGTCAACGCAAAAAAGAACGTGGCAAATATCAAGCGCAGTATTTGACAAAAAATTCAAGGCCCTAAGGATTGCAAACAATTCACACGTAAAAATAGAAAAATGTTTTCCTAAATGAAATGATTTTTGTACTTTTAAAACAGGAATTACAAATGCTGCCCCATTTCTTCCTGATTCCAGTACAGATCCATCAGTATACACTTTTAAATAATTAGAATAATTACTTTCAATGTGACTTTTGACATCAACGATGAGCAAATTTTGATCTTCATTCTTTTTTACATCCATGTAATCAGTGTCAAAATTAGCTGATATATGTTCCCAAGGAGGCATTTGAGGAACCATTGGAAAAATTGGAATTGTTGTTAGGTCGATACCAATGTCTTTCATTAATGAATCTGTATAATTTTTAAATGGCAGCAGAAATGAAATATTGCTTGCTCGTTTTGGATAATCAGTGTCTTGATTCATAAGAATTTCACCTTTTACTGAATTTGGAACAGAGAGACTTCGAATCACATACTTTGATATGGCTAATCTTCATTGTCATTGTCTCTCTCTCTTCACAGATATAGTGCTAATGATCAAGAAAAACCTTGTCTTTTTTTTTTGGTCAAACAAAATTAGAAAATGTTGTTGTTGTTGTGCGTTCCCCAGCTTTACACGCTGGGGGTCACCGAGAACATGCCACACTCTGACTCCCCCGTCCTACCTGGGAATCACTGTGAGATAGGAAGTACAGGGGACGAGTCACTGACCACTGGTGCCCAGCACACCTGGCTCACGTCCCACACCTTGTCCAGGCGTCACCTGCTTAGGCTCTACCTGTTGGCCCAGTGTAATAGGCTCTACCTGTTGGCCCAGTGTAATAGGCTCTACCTGTTGGCCCAGTGTAATAGGCTCTACCTGTTGGCCCAGTGTAATAGGCTCTACCTGTTGGCCCAGTGTAACTGCTTTTCTTCTTCTTTATTCTGCACAGGATCACAACAGTTACTTCCCTTGTTGGACAAAGTCACAGCGTATGCTATTTTGGGACACACCTGTGAATATTAAGTCTGAAACATTATTTTATTGGCTGAGATCATACATTCAGGTCGACGTTAAGGTAGAATGAATTACACGTTGAGAATCTATTTTGTAAAGCTTAACATAGTTAACGCTTAATATTAATGGAAAGTGAGCAATATTGTGGCTTAATTACCTGAAATACATATTCAGTGCTTAAGATATTTCACACACAAGTACTTGACCTAATGCTGTCTCTCTGTTATCTGATTCACTACATTAATATACCATCTACAGTAGGAAGGTTACTATGGCCCTTAATAAGGCACTGTGTTCTGTCCTTTGAATAGATCAATTGTAGTTAATGAAACTTTGATCAACCAAATTACACATATTGGTAAAACGAAAACAGTCTAGGGTTACAGCCTCATCCACAGGACGTACAGGGAATGGAGGTGAGACCAATGTCAGTTCCAGAGGAGAACTCCTTCACAATGGACATTACAGCACAGATTCAAACCTCCGCTCCTAGTCACTGTCACATCACCAGTTCCACAATCTAACCACCAGACTATTTCGCTCCCTTTGACAGTTACACTCTGGAATAATCCTGACACTGGCTGAGGAGTGGAGGAATCTTGAAGGATCATCAATATTTTAACCACTTCAGGAACATGTTTTCATGTGTAAATCAAGCTGTGACAGTAGCAGCATTAGCAGCGGTACCTACACAGCAATACTAAAAACAGCATCAACAATTCAGCCTACTGTTAAGTAAAACCTTTAGAACGATTTAGATATCTTGCCATATTTTTTAAACATGTTCCTTATCCTCCATCCTTCCCTTCCCTAATTTTATTCACACATATATATTGCTTCCCTTGTTGGGAAGCGTCAAAGTGTATACTATTTTGGAACACACCTGTGAATATTGAGTCGGAAAGATTATTATTGTCTTGGTTAAGTGTCTTCCTTGTAGTCAACTGGAACAGCCAGGTTAGTGAACCATGAAATATTTTGAGGTCTTACCCACAGCAAATGTAAATTTAAAGGAAGCGATTCAGTGACAGCATAATAGTTTAATAAGCAATTTGAACCTGTGAACATGCATCCCTGTCTGAAAAATATATGGGGTAAGATTCTAAACATATTAGTGGCGCCAAAGCAGAGGTAGATACATTTGCTGACGCACTTACATTAAACATAGAAGTATCTATATCAAGATTAACAACATAAGTGAAAAAGTGTATTCAATGAAGAGGTATCTAGTCAATACAGACACACGACTATGGCAAGTCGGAAGGAAGGCATATCATACATATTTCTGAGTACCCATAGTAAATAAGGAAAAAAAGATGTAGAGAAACTTAATAAATAAGAAAATGAAAAGATGAAGGTCAACCAGAGAAACAAATACGGATATAATATAAAAAGACGTTGAAGGTAGTAATGGCAGAGTACACCTGTTTTTACTACGCATACCAGTGACAATTAATTATAAAGAAGGATGGGGACACAAAGGATCACTGACAGGGAAAAAAAGGGAGAAAATGTGGAAAGGGACCCAAAAAATATGAGAGATAACTTTTATTTATCAAGGGTCACAGATAAATATTCACACACATCTTCAGTTAGCCGTTGTCCTGATTAGGGACTGATTGAAAACTAAAACAAAAAAACCCCAACAAACACACAAAAACCCACAACCAGAGAGAGAGAGAACTCCTTAATGGTTTAAGGGCACAGAGAGAGACAGAGAGAGACACAGAGAGAGAGAGCTCTGAATTGTTATTTTGTATTGTATTTGCCTTGCAAGATGTTTTGCGAAAGGCTGTCCCATCTTGCAACGTGACCTTACCCTTTCATTGTTCTCTTCTTGCCCAATGTAAGGAGGTCTCCATAGCGACCTGTGGTCTGTCTGATGATGTCCTGCACTGACCCACTCATTCCTCACAAGGTCCAGAAAAGAGATACCAAGAACTTCCACAGCTTGATTTCTTCTCTACAGAGTAAGTAGGTCAGCAGACAAAACCCAGAGTGTTGTTTTTTAAACAGCCTTATATTCTGGTTAAAATTCTGACTTTTTTGGTTTAAAGAAAAGAACCTTGCCTCCTTGTTGTGATATTGAACTAAGATGTTTAAGGCAAGGCAAGAGGCACTTTTATTTTGGTTGTTTGGGGAATTGAGGAATCAGACTTTTAGCAGAAGGTGAAAATGATGGTATTCCTGAATTGCTTATTGCTCATAATGGTTGTGTGCCTGCATTATAACTATATACTTTTTTTCCTGAAAAAAACCCATCTCTTTAAATAAATTACTTGAGCTCCTACCCTGATGACCCTATGCATGTGCATTGTGGTTGATTCACTACAACACAGTAATGAAGTTTTGGGTGGTATAAACTTTGACGACAAATTTTAAGACTCAAACCTACAGATTTGCTTAAAAATCAACTTTCTTGTGAGGTAAGAGCTGTTTTTCATTAAAACAATCTCCCCTTTGAGGATGGGGGTGGGTGGGTCTGTTACTATAAATAGCATTCCCTACCTTCTGGAAATTTAGTGCTAAGAATTCCCTTTTTTCTATCCCTTCCTTTGTTTTGTGTTGTTCCTTTTCTTCATGCCAGCTCCTTCTTGTCTGTTTTCTGCAGTCTCAGTCCAATCTTATGCCTTTTCTCCAGTAAGACTTAAAAGATAGCAATTCTCTCTCATGCCGAAGTTGGATCCGCAGGGCCTGCCTAGTCAGGCGCTTAAAGGCAGCGCAGCACATTTTTGCTTTTGTGACAAACAGCAATAGTTTCTGTTTGAACGTTTGACAACGAAGAAGATTAAAAGCACACACCAAAAAAGCAAACAACAACAAAACAACCTCACCCACAAAAACAACACCAAACGAACAAACAAACAATAATCAATAAAAAAAAAAAAACCCAGCTGAGATTATCACTGGTGCACTTACAGGCTATAAATATACCAACTTCAGTTTTATATGCAAGGATCATGCAGTAAATATTTATCAACTGGTGTAACTTTAGGGTGGACTCCCTTCCTCTGATTAAGTCACCAGAGGGAGCCACAATCCGCGGGTTACAGTAAGGAAGACCACTCTTGTTGTCACATTGGAATGGTCTCCCTTCTTTCTCCAGGCTGGCAGTTTCATCTGGGGGAGAGGTGTGGGTGATGAATTATGCAGGAGCCGTTAAGTGACGCTGAAAACAAAGTGTTAAATTGTTGGTAGGTCCAGAATGGAAACCCTGTGCACAAACATCAGTGTGTGTGTGTACGTGTGTGTGTATGTGTGTGTGTGTGTGCGCGCGCGCACATGCGCCCGGTGTGTGTGTGAGTGTGTGTGTGTGTGTGTGAGTTCCCGTTGGCACTGCACACAGTGACCTACTCTTGCCCCCAAACGGGACAAGTTTTAACTGGGCACAAGATGTTCTGCGTGCCTTAGCACACGGAGCCTCGTGTAAAGTCTCCAGGGTCAGACCCAAGGACTTTTTGCCCAGGCCAAAAGCTGTGTCAGTTATTGATGACAGCGAATTGCCAAGGCCTACACTAAAATCTTGTTATGTTGGAAAATATTGTGTTGAGATTGCCTTCAACCTCGACAAGCTCTTAACATAACAAACCTGCACTCTCCTTTAAAGGAGAAAAAAAATCTTCCGAAGTCGGAGTATGGCTGCCTATGTGGCGAGGTACTTAAAAACAGTCATACACGCAAACTTCTCATTCCAGTGTGGAATTTTCAACCTCACAGCGATTGCCAGGTGGGATGAGTGAGTCAGAGAACACTTTCTGGGTGACCCCCAAAGCGTTAAGCTGGGGAACACACAACAACAACTACAGCAAAAAAATAGTTAAAAACATAATTATTGCACTTGCTAGAGTACCAGATGCTGTTTGGATTATTAGATAGTCCAAAAACCGTGATAACCTTTTTCGATTAGAGTTGCTGTTGTTGTTGTTTTTCAATATAATTATAAACAGGATTTTGATATCGTGTTATAGCAACAGGTGTTGTGGAGAAAACAAAATTGGAGTTTCTCTCTGTTACATGCTAGCAAATTTCTGGTTTTAGTTTGTTTCAGATACATTTCAGTGCCTTGTGCTTGCATCATATGAACTTGAATGCTGTAATGTTATCAGCAGCAGCAGCACCACCACCATCATTATCATCATCATCATTTTCATCAACATCATCATTATCATTGTTCAAACACATCACACACAAATTTGTTTTCTGCATGTGTGCCGGTTTTTATTTTCTCCAGTAAGACTTAAAAGATAGCAATTCTCTCTCATGCCGAAGTTGGATCCGCAGGGCCTGCCTAGTCAGGCGCTTAAAGGCAGCGCAGCACATTTTTGCTTTTGTGACAAACAGCAATAGTTTCTGTTTGAACGTTTGACAACGAAGAAGATTAAAAGCACACACCAAAAAAGCAAACAACAACAAAACAACCTCACCCACAAAAACAACACCAAACGAACAAACAAACAATAATCAATAAAAAAAAAAAAACCCAGCTGAGATTATCACTGGTGCACTTACAGGCTATAAATATACCAACTTCAGTTTTATATGCAAGGATCATGCAGTAAATATTTATCAACTGGTGTAACTTTAGGGTGGACTCCCTTCCTCTGATTAAGTCACCAGAGGGAGCCACAATCCGCGGGTTACAGTAAGGAAGACCACTCTTGTTGTCACATTGGAATGGTCTCCCTTCTTTCTCCAGGCTGGCAGTTTCATCTGGGGGAGAGGTGTGGGTGATGAATTATGCAGGAGCCGTTAAGTGACGCTGAAAACAAAGTGTTAAATTGTTGGTAGGTCCAGAATGGAAACCCTGTGCACAAACATCAGTGTGTGTGTATGTACGTGTGTGTGTGTGTGTGTGTGTGTGTGTGTGTGCGCGCGCGCACGCGCCCGGTGTGTGTGTGTGTGTGTGTGTGTGTTCCCGTTGGCACTGCACACAGTGACCTACTCTTGCCCCCAAAACGGGACAAGTTTTAACTGGGCACAAGATGTTCTGCGTGCCTTAGCACACGGAGCCTCATGTAAAGTCTCCAGAGTCAGACCCAAGGACTTTTTGCCCAGGCCAAAAGCTGTGTCAGTTATTGATGACAGCGAATTGCCAAGGCCTACACTAAAATCTTGTTATGTTGGAAAATATTGTGTTGAGATTGCCTTCAACCTCGACAAGCTCTTAACATAACAAACCTGCACTCTCCTTTAAAGGAGAAAAAAAATCTTCCGAAGTCGGAGTATGGCTGCCTATGTGGCGAGGTACTTAAAAACAGTCATACACGCAAACTTCTCATTCCAGTGTGGAATTTTCAACCTCACAGCGATTGCCAGGTGGGATGAGTGAGTCAGAGAACACTTTCTGGGTGACCCCCAAAGCGTTAAGCTGGGGAACACACAACAACAACAACTACAGCAAAAAAATAGTTAAAAACATAATTATTGCACTTGCTAGAGTACCAGATGCTGTTTGGATTATTAGATAGTCCAAAAACCGTGACAACCTTTTTCGATTAGAGTTGTTGTTTTTCAATATAATTATAAACAGGATTTTGATATCGTGTTATAGCAACAGATGTTGTGGAGAAAACAAAATTGGAGTTTCGCTCTGTTACATGCCAGCAAGTTTCTGGTTTTAGTTTGTTTCAGATACATTTCAGTGCCTTGTGCTTGCATCATATGAACTTGAATGCTGTACTGTTAACAGCAGCAGCAGCAACACCACCACCATCACCATCATCATTGTTCAAACACATCGCACAAAAATTTGTTTTCTGCATGTCTGTGTGGGTTTTTTTAAAATTTCCTTCCCCCCCCCCCCCCCCCCCCCTCCCTCCCCCATTAAGGTAGCGGCAGTCTGACTTGGGGGATGTATGCATATAACGAAACTGAAGAATGGCAGTAGCAGCTCTGCATGTGAATTGATCTATCTTATTTCATCAGTGAGATGGAGGATGGGGAAGAGGAGGAGTTAAGGGAACAATCAAGGTTGCACACCTGTATAAAAAACAAAAACACCCCCCCCCCCCCCCCCCCCCCCAAAACCAACTATTAATTGTAACTGGCTGCATGTGAATGAATAGGATGAATGAAAGCGCTTTGATTTGTTTTGTTGCAAGATATAGCGATATATAAATTCCATTTGTTATTATTATTATTTTTATTTTTTATTTTTATCATTATTAGCTTGTGAGTCATGTAGTATCTTGTTTTAGAGCGCCAGTCGGAACATTTTTGTGTGACTTTCACAGATTTTTTAAAGTATGAAAAAATGCACTGTGTACTTGTTTTGGGGATTGAGGGCATAGAGCAATACCAGGTAGTTACGAAAAAGTTGGAAATAATCGTCAAATGAAGATTGTCTGTATTCCTACAGCGTTGACCCCCGCGCACGCATAGGCTACACACCGGTATTAATTTGGGGGTCAAGTAGTATCTTGTATAGAGTGCGAGTGGAAAAAACTGTTGGTGATTTTCACAGATTTTTTAAAGCATGAAATGATGCACTGTGCACTTGGTTTTTGGATTGAGGACATAGAGCGATACCAGGTAGTCACGAGAAAGTTGGAAATAACCATCAAATGAGGTTTGCCTGTATTCCTACAGCGTTGACCCCGCGCATGCATATTGCGGTAAGGAAGCTAGCAGACGACGAAGGACTGAGGGGGTACAGTGTTTGCTGAAAAATAAAAAAAATTTCAAACCTACCAAATTTGTTCAAAATCACATGAGTTTTGAGTCAGAGGCTAGTCTTTCACAAAAAGTGGTTTTTATTTCTGTGGATGCCTTAGTGCGTGCGGTATGAATATAAGAGTTACATAGAAAAACAGAAGGAAAAGAGTGATTTTTTTAATACCGGTGTGTAGCCATATTGCACTCAGGAAGCTAGCAGACGACAAAGGACTGAGGGGGTAGAGTGTTTGCTGAAAAGAATTTTAAAAAATTTCCAAAGCTACCAAATTTGTTCAAAATCACATAAGTTTTGAGTCAGAGTCTAGTCTTTCACAAAAGTGGTTTTTATTTCTGTGGATGCCTTAGTACGTGCGGTATGAATATAAGAGTCACATAGAAAAACAGAAGGGAAAGAGCGAATTTCTAATATCGGTGTGCAGCGCAATGAGCCACAGCTAAGGGAAAGCACTCTGATTATCATCTTAGAGTGATGTACTTTCCTCCGCAAGATGGCGCGAAAGCTGCTCAGGATTAATGAATTATGCACAAGTTGCCGCTCTAGAAAAAAAAGAGTGTTAAATTGTTGGTGGCATGAGAATAGAAACCCTGTGTGTGCGTCAGTGTGCGTATGCGTGTGCGTCAGTGTGTGTGAGTGTGTGTGCGAGAGAGATGGGGAGAGAGAGAGAGAGAGAGAGAGTGAGTGAGTGAGTGAGTGCGTTTGCCAGCGTATGCATTTTCATTTTCGTTTCAACATGCTTAAAAAATATATGGTAAAGGTGACGGCGGTGGCTTGCATAGCGTGCATGAGTGCGTGTGCGCGCGCGCGCAAGCTATGCATGTGTGCCTGCGTGTATGTTGCCTGACTACTTGCCTGCTTGTCAGTTTAGGCGTGCGCTTCCGCGCTGGCCCAACATTTCTGAGTGTTGCAAGCTTATGTGTAGGTCTATTTAGCGTGCTTGGTTAAAACCTATTTTCCGGAGACCTTGAAAAGAAGCTTCAGTTAATTTGTTGTACTGACTGACCCCACTGGTATTTCAGCTGAACTTTTCCCATGGCTTGAGAGAGAGAGAGAGAGAGAGAGAGAGAGAGAGAGAGAGAGAGAGAGAGAGAGAGAGAGAGAGAGAGAGAGAGAGACAGACAGACAGACAGACAGACAGACAGGACAGACAGACAGACAGACAGAGAGAAAATGAATGAATGAAGATGAATGAATCAATCAATGAATCAGTCAATAATATACCTTTTTTTATCCAGCCCTTGCCCTGATTAGGGACTATCAACAAAACACACACATACACACTCCCCCCCCCCCCACACACACACGCGGCACACACCGCGCGCACACACACACACGCGCGCGCGCGCCACACACACTCTCACATCACACACATACACACAACCACACACACACACACTCACACGCACACGCACACACATACGCACACACTCACACATACACACATACACACACTCACACACATACACACACATGCACACACACTCACACACACATACACACACACGCACACACACACACACACGCGCGCGCGCGTGCGGCAAAATCCCAACTACAACAACGACAACAAAAGTTCAATGTATGATTTTAAGAAAAGATATAAACGTGTATTCCACAAACACAGAATCCTCAATAACATTGACCTGAACATCAATGTCAAAGAGATACATCGATTATAATGATTTTGAGACAGGAGATGGATATGTGTTCAATAAACACACAATACCCAACTGGCTTGAACATTAATATAAAAACAGATACATTGATTACAATTATACAATTTATATAAAGTATAAGAGAAGAGAGAGAGAGAGAGAGAGGAGGGGGGAGGGGGCGAGGGGGGAAGGGAGAGAGTATTTCCTCAGGTTGCATCAATATTAAGCAACCCAAGCGAAAAAAAAATATTATTATATATATTATTATATATTACTTTTATTATTATTATTAATATTATAATAATAATATTAATAATAACAATAATAATAGTGATACATGGAATTAATATAGCGCTATATCTTGCAACAAAACAAATCAATGCGCTTTCATTCATCCTAGTCATTCACATGCAGCCAGTTACAATTAATAGGATTTTTTTTTTTGCAAGTTCAAATATATACACACACTCGCACACACGCAGGCACACACACGCATCCCCCCCCCCCCCCCCACACACACACATACACAAAGGTTCACTATGAATCGAAAAGCCAAAACTAACAACAACAAACGAACACCATTAAAAAAATCAACATCACTAAGAAAAAATGTACAAACATAACACTTTTCAAAATGTGTTAATAAGAGATTTTTAAAATATGTTGGTAATGGCGTAGATAGGCTGTAATATATAACATAATATGAGGAAGAAAACCCAGTGTCCTTATCCAGAGGAGAGAAAGCATTTTAAAATTCAACATAGGAATCAAAACATTGCCATGGAATGATACATTTTTTTATTAATATTCTTTTATATCGAGGACAATGGAATAAGCATTTATGGGCTTTTTTTTACATCCAGTCCCCGTGTGTATACAGTTTTGTAAATTCTGTCATCTGTTCCCACCGGCACACAATGGCCTACTCTTACGAAAAGCGGAACAGGATTTAACGTGTGCGCAAGATATTCTGCGTGAGTTCGCACACGGGACCTTGGTTTATAGTCTCATCCGAAGGACTTTTGGGGAGAGTGGAGTCTGCACTGATGTTGTTAACTCCAGAGGAAAATATTCCCCTGAACGGGAATCGAACCCGGGTCGTCAGATTGCGAGCGCAATGTTCTAACCACATTTTATGATTGTGTATGTGAAAGTGGAAGGTAGATAGAAATGGGGGAATGAGGAGAGAGAGAAGAGAGAGAGAGAGAGAGAGAGAGAGAGAAGAGAGAGAGAGAGAGAGAGAGAGAGGAGAGGAGAGAGAGGGGAGAGAGAGAGAGAGAGAGTATATCTCCATATTGGATCATCCGAAGAAATGGTATCTATTATAACGGTATACTTGTGAACAGCACGAGCAACGCCACTGCTAAAATTTACATGAACGGCCAGCAACTGGAGGAGGTAGACGCTTTTAAATACCTTGGCGCTACACTCACAAAGGACGGGCGATCGACGACAGAAATCAAAGTCAGACTAGCCATGGCAACATCTTCCATGACAAAACTCACCACCATATGGAAAAGTAAAGAGATCAGTTTCCCAATCAAACTAAAGCTCTACAAAGCCCTAATTCAGACTATCCTGCTGTACGGAAGTGAAACCTGGACATTGACTGCTGAAACAGCAAAGCGAATCCAGTCATTTGAAACAAAATGCCATAGAAAACAGGCTGAAACCACAGGCAGAAGAGATCATCGCCAAAGAGCAGGCCGGTTTCCGCCCAAATAGAAGCACCACAGAGTAGATATTCAACCTGAGGGTTCTGTGTGAGAAATACAGCCAGCATCAACAAGACATCTTCCACGTCTTCATTGATTTTAAGAAGGCCTTCGATAGAGTATGGCATGACGCTCTGTGGGCCACCATGAACAAATTCAACATGGGCCAGAAGCTGATCCACACCATCAAGGAACTCTACTCAAAAGCCACCAGTGCAGTACTCGTACAGGGCACGGTAGGGGAATGGTTCCGTACCTCAGTTGGGGTCCGACAGGGATGTCTGCTGTCGCCGACACTATTTAACATTTTCCTCGAACGCATCATGACTGACGCCTTGGAAGACCACACAGGCACAGTCAGCATTGGAGGGCGAACAATCACCAACCTCAGGTTTGCCGATGACATTGACGGTCTGGCAGGAAATGAAGAGGAAACTGGCCAACCTAGTGAAGCAAACTGGACGAATATCCTCACGATACGGCATGGAAATCAGCGCCGAGAAAACCAAGCTCATGTCAAACAGTGCCCAGCCATTCACCACCAAGATCACTCTCAGCGGAAAAGAACTGGAGACAGTTGACTATTTCAAGTACCTTGGAGCCATTATAAGTGAGGAGGGATCGAAGACCGAAATCCTAGCAAGAGCGGCACAAACAGCAGTAGCAATGGCAAGACTGAAGACCATATGGAGAGACAGTAACATCCCTCTCGGAACCAAGGTAAAGTTACTAAACGCGCTAGTCACCTCAATCATGCTTTACGCATGTGAGGCATGGACACTGAACGCAGACCTACAAAGGAGGATCCAGGCAGTAGAAATGAGATGCCTCAGAAGGCTCCTTGGCATCTCATACAAGGACCATGTCACCAACAATGAAGTCCGCAGAATGATCACTCAACAGGTGCGGGACTATGAAGACCTACTGACCACGGCGAAAAAGAAGAAACTCAGATGGTATGGGCACGTAACACGCTCAGAAGGACTTGCAAGACCATCCTGCAAGGAACAGACCAGGGGAAGAGAAGACGGGGCAGAGGAGAAAGTGGGCCGACGACATCCGTGATTGGACAGGGGAGGACTTCAGTGTCACCCAGGCACTCGCCCACGACCGTGCTAAGTGGAGCCAGCTGGTCCACCGTTCGTCCACCATGCAGCGCCCCTACGACCCTGGCGGGTTACGGGACCAGTGAACAGTGAACAGCGAGTGCCATAGAAAACTGCTGGGCATATCCTGGAGAGAACGAAAGACCAATGAATTTGTCAAGAGCCAAATAACACGGCTGGCAGGTCCACAGGAACCCCTTCTCACCATCGTCAAGAAGAAAAAGCTGACATGGTTCGGCCACGTCAACCGCCACAACACTCTGCCAAAAACAGTACTGCAGGGAACACTCGAAGGTGGCAGAAAGAGGGGAAGACAGAACAAGTCATGGATGGACAACATCAGAGAATGGACCAGGATGAATGACTCGGCACTACTGCGCAGAGCCGAGGACCGAGATGGATGGAGGAGGCTTACCATGGCATCGTCTTTCGTGTCTCCTCCACGACCGCCAAGGTCACGGAACTGATGATGATGATGATTAACACCTTCTCATCATCAGGTAGTGCAACCAATAAGGGAAAAAAACAACCCACAGAGACAGACAGACGGACAGAGAGAACATTTTCCGATGATATGATCATTTGAATGAATGGTATTTTTTTACAACACCCACAAAAAATAATATCTCATCATAAGATATTGCTACCATAGTATATAGCAAGAATGATAATAATAGAAACAAAATATAACATACAAGGGAACATAATAAAGTCTGACAAAGATAATATCAAAACACATTGTAACATGTTTCCAAGCGTAGCAGGCCCTATAATTATGACAATGAAAAAACGATAGCATCAAATTAGAACGATAATAAACGCAAAAATTACACAACTTAGCATAGTCATTAAGAAATTCTTACTGATAAAATTGTCTAGCTATTGACCAACAGTATACATTTCTAAGCCATAACAAGGTGCTTTATTCATCACATACTACTTAGAGCAATTAACATGTTAATATCACCATGCACCCGTAAAGACAGAGACAGACACAGACAAAGAGACAGACAGACAGACAGACAGAGACAAACAGACAAAGAGACAGATAGACAGACAAACACAGACAGAGACAGCTTTGCGACCTTCAGCTATCACACAAGTGACTGTCATTTGTTCATTCTGTCAAATTTCAATGTAATTTCTGGTGACTGCCAGCCCTCACGTTTTCTGCAGCCCTGCTAGTGCCCTGCCCTCTGCGCCCGTCATCCATGCCATTCATGGAAAAGTTCGTGTCAACGTCAGTGTCAGTCTTAATGCTGGTGTCATCTGTCTGTCGGTCTCTCTGTCTGTCTGTCGGCCTCTCTGTCTCTGTCTCTATCTCTCTTTCTCTCTTTCTCTCTCTCTCTTGTCTCTCTCTCTGTCTCTCTCTCTCTCTCTCTCTCTCTCTCTCTCTCTTTCTCTCTCTCTCTCTGTCTCTCTCTCTGTCTCTCTCTATCTCTCTGTCTCTCTCTCTCATGTATGTATCCCTAAGGGCAGGGACTGGATAAAAAAAACCACTTTAAAAGCACATCCTCGAAATAAAAGAATTTGAGTTGATTTAATTTAATTTGATTTGATTTGATATGGTTTGATTTTATTTTTTCTCTCTCTCTCTCTCCTCTCTCTCTCTCTCTCTCTCCTCTCTCTCTCTCTCTCTCTCTCTCTCTCTCTCTCTCTCTCTCTCTCTCTCTCTCTCTCTCTGAATGTATTTCTGCATATGAGTGGTTTTTATTTGTTTGTTTATTAATACTTATAGCACTTTTATTACAGATGAATGCATCATCCACAACAAATATGTGCCTATGTAAAGCAGCTGTCCCCTGTGACTTGATTATTCCATGCTGTTTGTCGCCAAGCCGACTGCAAAGTCCCCGTGAGGGCCAGCGGTGCTTCAAGTAAGCAAGCTGTGTATTGTGTGACAGAAGTTGCACACAAGTGTGATTGTTGTTTTTTGTTGTTGTTGTTTTTTATCTGCTGTCAACTCCATCAGCTGAAAAATTCAACCACACTTGTGTGCAACTTTTGGGGTTTTTTAATCAGCTGTCAACTCCGTCATAGGGACGGGACAGCTCAGTGGTCAGAGCACTCGCTTTCCCCAGCCAAGTTACCCAGCGTTGAGCATGGTTACCACTTGGATGGGGGACTGTTAGCGCGCCTTGGCTTCAGTACAGTCCCCCAATTCACTCAGCTGTAAATGGGTATCTGCCTCTTTAGGGTGGAAAAGCAGCGAGGGAGAGGAGATGGGCGCCGCCCTCAATATGCTGGCCCCTAGAGAAGCTGAGGTCTCTGGCGCCTCGCTCTCCTACGATCTTATAGGTTATGGGACACCTTTACCAACTCCATCACAAAGTCTTTTCACGAAGTTAGAATCAACGTGTTAAACCCACGGAATTAGGGATTCAGGGTTTTAGTTTGTGGGGAAGGGGAGGGAGTCTTTGTTTTGTATTGTTTTTAATGTTTCAGAATGAACTGTATGATTTAGATAGTTTACCAGGCATTCCGCTGCACTGGAAGTCTCTCAAGCGAAAGAAAGGCTGGCTGCAGAGCTAGAGCAGAACACGCTGTATAGCTTTCCCCTTCGTTGGCTGGGCAGTTTTCCTGTGGCTTAGTCACGCAAAGAAGTTTTCTTTTATAAAGAAGACTGTTCTTATACTCTATGAGGAGTCTTTGAGGTGGTGTGCTGAAGAGCTTTTTATCAGATTCCTGCATTTTACGTTGGTTGCGCTCCACATTCTGGATCTCTGCACAGGGTTTCCCTAGCTGTCCGTTGTGCAATGTGCCGGCGCATATTATTTATTTTCTGTCTACCTTCCTGTATCCCTCTCACAAGGGGTCCCTGAGGGATTGCTTCCCCAAAACCTGTGAATCTTGTTTAGCAGCAAGCTAGTTTAGTTATGCCTTTGTACGCATTTCAAATCATGGTCTTTCAGAGCAGTAAAACTAACGTAGACAATACTATCATTATCATCCTCTCGGTGAATTTTTGAAAATTAAAACACACAAAAAAGCTGTATTAAAAAAACCCACATCAAAATGAAACAAACTGTTCTGTTATTGAAATTTGCAACTTCTGTTTGCGCTTGGTGTGGTTTTCTGAAATATTTGAGATATGGAAAGATGGAATGTTATGATGATAGTACTAAATATTACACGTAACCTGACTCCTTATTCTAACAGAGGCTACATCCCTGTTCATGTTTTTTCGAGTGTCACAACTACAGTAAAAAAAATGATGAAAAGATACATACATTTTTAAAAAGCTATTTAAATCACAATACCCCATTCCTCCGCCCTGGTCTCTTTTCAACAGTAGTCTCTGTGTACTTCTCTGGCGTGGTTCTTGTCTGTGCACAAAACGTGGGATCCACGGGGGATCTTAGTTTATTGCTGCACGCAGCAAAAAGAAGACATGAAAGACAGTTCTATGTGGGCAAATTTTTTGTATGTACTAGTTTTTATCGTGTCTCGGCTAGAGCTTCCAAGTTACACCATTTTGTGTGTGCGCCTGTTTGTCCTCCATAAAGGTAACCGCATTTCGACTTCGGAGATAATGTGTAAACACAACAGAAGTGTGCATGTGTTTTGCTTTTGTTTGTTTTCTGTTGTTGTTGTTTCTTTGCTTTGTTTTGTGGTTGTTGTTCTTTTTTTTGCTGGGGGGGGGGGGGGGGGCAGCTTTGCTTTTGTTTTTGTTTATTTGCTCTTTGTCCTCCCAGCCTACCGGCACTCACATGTCTACTCCTCTGAAAGGCGTAACGGGTTTTAACGTGTGCGCAAGATGTCCTGGGAGCGTTTGTACATGGGACCTCAGTTTATATAGTCTCATTTCGGGGGGAGTGGAGTCTGCGTTGATGTTAACTCCGGGGGAAAATTTTCCTCAAACGAGCTTCTCAGTGGTGGCGCGGCTCGAACCCACGCTGTCAGGTCGCGAGCTCAACGCTCTAACCACGGGGCCATCCAGCCCCTGCTGTGTGAAGCAGACTTTGTGGCTCTGGTATGTAAAGGTAAAGGAGTCCCGTAACCTATCAGGTCGTAGGGGAGCGAGGCGTCAGAGACCTCAACTTCTCTAGGGGTCAGCATATTGAGGGCGGCGCCCATCTCCTCTCCCTCGCTGCTTTACCTTCCCTGGCCCTAAAGAGGGCAGGTACCCATTTACAGCTGGGTGAACTGGGGGACTGTACTGAAGCCAAGGCGAACAAACGGTCACCCATCCAAGTGGTAACCACGCTCTATGCTGCTTAACATAGGCTGGAGGAAAGCGAGTGCTTTGACCACTGAGCTATCCCGTCCCCTCTTGTATGTAGTTTACATTGTGTGCGTGCTTGGGTGTGTGTGTGAGTGTGTGCGTGTGTGTGTGTGTGTGTGTGTGTGTGATTATCTGGCTGTATCTTAATTATCAAACACTTCGCCACCGGACTTTTCCTTTACTCCCTTCAGAATTAAATTAACCAGCTGTTTATCAAAACGTGGCTGGAAGTGTCATAAACCTGCAGCACTGTAGAGCTCTGCTGCCCTGGGTTCTGCCATGGTGACGTTTCTGCCGTTGTGACCGGTTTTAACCTGCCCTGAAGGTAGCCGCATTCCGACTTTGGGGATATATATATATATACCACACAAAGTGAAAGCATAACAACCAGCATAATAAATGTTCCCCAATATTTCGGCTTTCGCCTTCCTCAGGGTTTTTTTTATTATGACGTGATGGAATAACGTCAATCTCAATTTTACATCATTGTGAAATTTTTCGTATGACATTTTAAATTGAACACTATACTGAGATCATGTTAGAGAGAGAGAGAGAGAGAGGGGGGGGGGGGGGGGATTTTTACCTGGGACAATTATGGTCATATAGTTCATGTTCACACACACACACACACATACACACACAAACACACACACTTGCGCACCCACGCATACACACACGCATGCACACATATACACGCATATGCACATACACACACACATACACATACACATCCTTTCAGGAGACCATAAGCGAAGTCCCGTGTGGGAGCACACGCAGAACATCCGGCCCACATGCCAAAACCCGTTCCACCTTTCGGAAGAGTAGGCAATTGTGCGCCAGTGCAAATGAATTAAACGAGTGCCTATTCCATCATCCTCGAAGCAAAGGAATAACTAAATGGTAAATATACAATAAACACATGCGCGCGCGCGCACACATACACACACTCACACACACACACACACACACACACACACACACACACACACACACACACACACAAGTCAAGTTAGGTATTTTGGGGGGATTGTTCAAAGCAAGTTGCCAGGGTAGTGGAATGTGGTCAGGATGGCAAGCTCAACTGTCACGTGTGTTGAGGCCTTCAGGGGTGTCAGTCTGCAACTTGTGTCTCCAGAAACGTTCTCGGCGGAGTCTGGCCTCGTGGGTCTGCCACATATATATATATATATATATATATATATGTTGTAGTTGTTGTTTCAGGAGATTCCATTGCAGTTTTGGTTTCACAAGGAAAAGAATACATCAAAGGAACCCAACTTTCAAGAGCAGTCTCTTTTTTACCACTTCAGCCCATGTCATTTGATGGCGTGTGTACCTCAATTACGAAGCAAGCCACGTGCAATATTTCTATAATCTTTGGGTTCTCTGTAGCGGTCAATCTAGATACATGCTTAATTCCCTACTTGGGTTTTGTACTGGAAGGGTGATCTTTTCTTGCCTACAGGGTTTTTCCCCTTTTGCGCATGTGCAATTATAAAGGACGTAAAGGAGTCCCATAACCTTAAGGTCGTAGGGGAGCGAGGCGTCAGAGACCTCACTTCTCTAGGGCCAGCATATTGAGGGCGGCGCCCATCTCCTCTCCCTCGCTGCTTTACCTTCCTTGACCCTAAAGAGGGCAGGTACCCATTTACAGCTGGGTGAACTGGGGGAACTGTACTGAAGCCAAGGCGCGCAAACGGCCACCCATCCAACTGGTAACCATGCTCGACGCTGCTTAACTTGGCTGGGGGAAAGCGAGTGCTCCGACCACTGAGCTATCCCGTCCCCATGTGCAATTATATGAACTGTAAAAAAGGGGGTCTATTCTTAAGTCTTCTAAGACACAAACTTTCAGGCGCTTAACGGCAGCGCAACGCATTGCGCTCACGTGGCTAACAGCAATGGCCGCTGTCTGAGCGTTTGACGAAGAACAAGAAAGAAGAAAGACACACACTTTGGACAGAAAGTTGCGAGTTTAAAGCGTGTTTCTCGTGACACCAGTCTGTCTGAGTGTTTGCAAAACTCGTACACACTGCAAAGCTTCAAGAGGCATCAAGGCATATTACACGAAGTGTTTTTGGCAAAAAAGAAAAAGAGCAAAGTAAATTTCCCTGTTTTTTTTCTCCTAAGATCGTATCACAAACAAAGAAACTGTCTCTGTCTCTGTATGTCCCTTTTTCTCTATAGTCTCCATTTTCTGTCTCGGACACAGAACGCCCGCATGCACGCATGCGCGCGCACACATACACACACACACATGCAAGACTCAGATCTCCAGAATACTTTATTATCTCAATAGAGAAATTATACAACATGCTTTAAACATTATACACATTAAAAAGTAAACAATATATACATTAAAAAGTAACACATTTTAAAAGTTGTCAACATCTAATGTTGCTCTCTCTCTCTCTCTCTCTCTCTCTCTCTCTCTCTCTCTCTCTCTCTCTCTCTCTCTCTCTCTCTCTCTCTCTCACACACACACACACACACACACACACACACACACGTGCGTGCGCGCATTTTAGTCTAACTAATGCCCATATTTCTTGTTAAAAGAATCTCTCTCAAACTTATACAAGTTTCGCAACAGCGAGAAGAGTAAATGCACAATATTTTAGAATGAAATTGAATGCATTTATCACAAAATTTTGCAAAAATATCAGGTGTCCATGGTGAGATCATATTTCCAATACCCATATCATATTTGAGCGCTGGGTTGTCAAACACTTTTAACCTACTTTTTCAGAGCAGTCTCTGGAAAATGTACTTGAAAATTCAAAGTTAGCTTTTGCCATTGCTAGATGTCTATTTGTTACAAACAGATTCTGAGTTTTTGTTGAGAAGATTTTTAGGACTGCTATGAATGACATTCTTGGCTTAATGATGCATGCATTGATGATGAGATAATAGTTTTGTTAAGAAATGTTGTTACCTTTAGCTTGCATGTGTTTGGATGGTCATGAAGTTTCCAGAATATTCTATAGTATTCTATGAAGTTCTAGGCTTTTCCGGAATGGTGTAGTTTACAGTATTCTAAGAGGTTCTAACAGTCTCCAGATGGCCTCACGGCAACCGGAGATGTTTGTGTAGTTGGTAATGGTCGGAGACTTCCTTAAGTTTCCAGAACCTTCCAGTGGCTAGTAGGAGGGGCCCTGGCACTGTATATATACAATGGGCTGTTATCACACTGGAGGGAGGAGAGTCTGAGAGAGAGATGACAGATGGAGAGGAGAAGGGCGTGGGAAACGGACGGACAGATGGAAGGGAGGAGAGGCCCAGAGAGTGAGAGGTACGGACAGTTAGTCCGGAGAGTCCAAGGAAGAAAGATGGGATAGAAGGAGAGTAGGAAAGGCCGAGAGCCAAGGGGAGGCAGGCGGAGATTGCCTGAAGAAGGGGAGAGAACTGAAGGAATAGAAGGAGAGCTATGGTTATGAGGACTGTAGAAGTCATTTTAACTGATTGAGCTCTTATGTAGTGAGTGTAGTCACAGAATTTTGGCTGTTGATCCAAGTAATTGTGGACAGGATTTTTCCTGTTTTGTTTTGGAACTTTTGTATTGGAAATGAATATTGTTTTGAATTGATTTAGTAGAATAAAAGAGATCCAACTTGATTCCTGAGTCAACTTGTGCTCTGTTTGGATGTGATTCACCAGATATAGGAGAAACCAACTCTTAGCATTTCAGTCAGCGTTCTACGTCCACTGGAGTGTTTTCAAAACAAAGAGTTAGTTCTTCAAAGAACCACGTGACACTATTGCACAGTCCTCTTGAACATTTGTTGTAGTTAAAGTATTTTTTCTGTTGTTTCATGTTCACACTTTGTTAAGTTTAAGATTTGCTCATGTTAAAGATAACTTCTTTGATTATTTATTATTATATCATATTTCTAATTCTAAAGCACAGTATGACCAGTGGCTTTTCTACTCATGGAATTCCACTTTACAGCTTAGTCTTTAGTGATCGGGTATGACTCTGACTAGGAGGCTTGACTTGCACAGTCCTTAATGTGCTGCAGCCCTGGGGGCTAGTTGGCCTTTGGAGAACATCTCCAACGCTGACTGTCCTTATGCCCACTTGGCCGAGAGAGTGGGGATGAACTGTGGGCAAGGCATCTCCACTATAATCAAATTTCTGCCCAATTTCCGAAACAGCAGCTTCCTCCTCTGCTGTTTTGGAGGTCATCGTCGAACACGACGGACTAACATACATACACATACATACAAAGCACAAAAACACCAACACACATGCTATCTCTTCATTCTTTCTCCTTCTACCCCGTTCTCTACTTTCTTGAACCCCCCCCCACTACACTTTCCACCTTCCTCGTCTAATATCACTAAGAGTGAGCAGACGTTAAATTGAAGACAACAACAACAACAACAACAACAACGTGCGCCCCCGCCACAGACAGACAAAAAGAAGCCGGTGTGTTTGCAGGAGCCGACTTTCCATTTTGGGCCCTCCAACAACTTCACACTTGTGTTTTCGGCCTCACTTAACGCCCCATGCATAATTCATCTCGCCCAGCTCTCGCGCAGATGAAACTGCGAGACTTGAGGGAAAGGGACAGCACTCTAAGGTGACAACAGGAGTGGTCTCCCCTACTGTGACCCACGGACTGTGGCACCCCCTGGTGACTATGCCCGAGATAGACTGAGGGTCCGTTCAGCTGTGACTACTTTGGATGCACTTTGAATGTTTCTTTTTTCTTGGGGTTTTTTTTTTGCGGGTTCAACAGTGTTCAGCGGATGTGTACTGTTCACTAATTCTGGGTGTTAGCTGAACAGGAAAAAGAACATTTATGATAGGGTTTTTAGTTTTATCTATTTATTTTTTTTAGGATAATGGAATATTTGTTTTGTTAAAACACAGCTTTGTAGTAACAGACGAAACATTCGAGGATAATAAGAGCATAATTATAAAGGTCTTCTTTAAATAAACAAAGCTATTCCCACATTCTTGAAAAAATAAATATTATATCTCGTAAACTATCTAACCTAGCCGGGGTCCTGTCAACATAGATAGCATCTCCACCTTCTGAAAATTTTGGGCTAAGAATTCCCTCTTTTCTATCCCTCTCTTTGTTTCTGCCTTGTTCCTTTTCATCCTGTCATATCCTTCTTGTCTGTTTTCTGCCTTTATGGTCCATTCTCCTGCCTTTTTTTGTTTCCAGAAATGTTTAAAAGATAACAATTCTCTCCCACGCTGAAGTCGGATGCGCTAGGTTCGACAAGGCGCTTAATGGCAGCACAACGCATTTTTTAGCCCATATGAAAGACAATGATAGATGCTGAGTGTTCGAAGAAGAAGAAGAAGAAGAAGAAGAAGAAGCTGTCTACACATGAATCATCCCAGATTTAAAGACAGTTGTTGCACGGAATGAACAAGAAGAAACAGTGTCATGTCATCACTCATCACTATGTCTGGAATATATACAACTCTTCATTCAATCATTTGCTAAAGATGAGAAACAATGGTTACAATATGAAACTTAATACTTTGCCAATATGCAAAAGTCACAGCTGAATTCGGATTTGTCCATGTTGTAAACAATATCACACCTGGGTGACCTTCAAACATAGTACTGCGTATTTCAATGAATATGTAATCAGCTAGACATATCATGTTTATTAAGTTTTGTTTATAGCTAGCCCCACCAACCGTCCCCGCAATTGACAGTATCACTGCTCTCAGGAAACTCCTGCCATGTAGAGCCACATTTCAAAAATGGAGCATACGTTTCTGTAAAGACAGGCCAACTAAGAATGTGGAGAGAAAAATGGGTAAAGACATGATCGATAGACAGAAAAGAGGAATGGGTTGGGCTAGGGTGGGGGTGGGAGGTCGTGGGCGTTAAAATGGATAGGAAAGATATGATAGTACCAATGACCATTTTCTTATTGTCACAGAAAGCTGATCAGAATGTATTATGTGAAATTGTTCACAGCACTCATCCGTTCTTACTCAGACAGAAAAAAACTATAGGAGGACAACAGCAGAGAGTGGACTGGCCTTGAATGGAATGATTTGTTACGGAAAGCTGAAAATCGCGAGGAGTGGAGGAAGCTAGTTGCAAAATCTTCAGTGGTGCCCCAACGGTCTACAAGACTACGATATAGATGAAGGTGAAAGTGAAGGTCTCATGAGCGGGCTGAGCATGGCGGAGCCCAACCATCTCCAGGTACAGAATGCATGCTGGGTATGTTCGTGTTTCTGTAAACTAACGAATGCTGATATGAATGACGGGATCTTTAACGTGCATATTTGATTTTCTGTATACGCGTATACATGAAGGGGATTAAGGCAATGGCAGGTCTGCACTTCAGGCTGACCCAGGAGATCGTGAAAATTCCCATGCGCCAGGAAAGCATGCTATCCACATACACACACAAACACATACACACGCATACACACACACACACACACACACACACAAACACACACACACACACACACACACAAACGATGTGAACTGAGCGGGCAGAAGTTTTTCTGGTTTGGGTTTTATTTTTTATTTATTTTGTTTCCCCTTCTGTTTGTTTGTTTGTTTGTTTGTTTGTTTTTGAATGGGTTTAGCAGACAAGAGCTGAGGCTAACCTCTCGCTATGGTGACCTCCCTTTGGTGGAGCGGGTCAGTCAGTCAGCCATCTTTTTTTTTTTAATAATATCTAATCAATTATGTGTTCATGTAGATAAACGAGAAGGCTTCTGCCTCTATGCATTTTTTGGCTAATATTTTCTTTTGCTTGCTTTGTATATTACGTTACATCGTACTTTTATTTGCGTGATGTTGCAAGAATGGTGATACAGACACACTAGAGCGAGAGGCAGCTTGCCTGTCATTATTGTGTCGAGGGAGCCGCAGGGGAACGACGTAGCCTGGTGGTTAGAGCGTTGCGCTCGTGGTCTGCTTGCTGATCCGGGTTCGAATCCCTTTCAAGGGGATATTTTCCTCTGGAGTTAACATCAGTGCCGACTCCGCTCTTCCCAAAAGTTCTTCGAATGAGACTATAAACCGAGGCCCCGTGTGCGAATGCACGCAGAACTTCTTGCGCACATGTAAAAACCCTGTTCCGCTTTTCGAAAGAGTAGGCCATTGTGTGCCAGTGGGAGCGGATGACAGCATTTTGTAAAACTGAAAACACGCGGGGATTGTGTGTGTGTGTGTAAAAAAAAAAAAGAGTGAGTGCTTATTCCATTATCCTCGAAATGAAAGAATAAAATAAGATAAATAAATAAATAAAATAAAAATACACACAAACGCACGCGCGCGCGCACGCACGCACACACACATAAACACACACACACACACACACGCACGTACGCATCCCCCCCCCCTACCACACACACACACACACACGCACAAGTAGATAATTATAGAAACGAACCCATGGGGTGTCAAACAAACATAAATATGTCTTAAAAAATGAACGCATTGAGAGAGATCTAACTGTTGAATGGATTTTATTTTTATTGACAGTTTTCTTGTTATATCATGTATGTATAGAACATTCATTTACTTGTATACTTGCTTGGTTGCTTCGTGTTCTGATTGCAATAGTATCGACTTTGGACAATATTATTTCATAGTCCACTTAAGCTCCTTCTTCTCTTCTTCTCTTCTTCTCTTCTTCTTCTTTCCCTTCTCTACCGTCTTCAACACTGTGAAGATTCTGCAGGCTTCGAGGATGCATGCTGGGTATGTTCGTGCTTCAGTAACCCACCGAACGCTGACATGAATGACGGGATCTTTAACGTGCATAGTTGATCTTCTGCATGTATATATATCATCATCATCATCATCATCATCATCATCATCATCATCAGTCCCGTGACCTTGGCGGTCGTGGAGGAGACACGAAAGACGATGCCGTGGTAAGCCTCCTCCATCCATCTCGGTCCTCGGCTCTGCGCAGTAGTGCCGAGTCATTCATCCTGGTCCATTCTCTGATGTTGTCCATCCATGACTTGTTCTGTCTTCCCCTCTTTCTGCCACCAT
>CM054145.1:59010304-59017804 GCA_028751875.1 Rapana venosa
TAATTCGGGCTGCTCTCCCCAGGGAGCGTGCTTCACCATAGTGAAATTAACGCTACTATTTTAATTCCTTGCTGCCGTGGGTTCTTTTACGTGCGCGCACTAAATGTATGCTGCACCCGAGACGACAGCGATTTATCTTCTCATCGGAAAGGCTGGTAGCCGGCCCCCCATTCAAGGTTTAGCAATGAAGGAAAAAGTTCGAGTTCAGTCGGGAATTGAACTTGCAACTTCACTCTTTCCACACAGGTGCGATACACTCGCTCTTCCCCTCCCTCCCCCTCCCCCCGCCCCCCGTGGAGATGCGGGGTAAAAGGTAAAGGTAAAGGAGTCCCATAACCTATATTAAGGTCGTAGGGGAGCGAGGCGTCAGAGACCTCACTTCTCTAGGGCCAGCATATTGAGGGCGGCGCCCATCTCTCCCTCGCTGCTTTACCTTCCCTGACCCTAAAGAGGGCAGGTACCCATTTACAGCTGGGTGAACTGGGGGGAACTGTACTGAAGCCAAGGCGCGCAAACGGTCACCCATCCAAGTGGTAACCATGCTCGACGCTGCTTAACTTGACTGGGGGAAAGCGAGTGCTCCGACCACTGAGCTATCCCGTCCCCATCTGCGGGGTACCTGTCAGTATAAATAGCATCCCTACCTTCTGGAAATTCTGTGCTAGGAATTCCCTCTATTCTATCTCTGTCTTTGTTTCTGCCTTGTTGTGTTCCTTTTCTTCAAGTCCTCTCCTTCTTTTTGTCTGTTTTCTGCCTTCTTGGTCCATTCTCCTGACAGACAGACAGACAGACTGACAGAGAGTAGAGTGTGTATGTGTACGTGCGTGTATGTGTGTGTGTTTTTGTGCGTGCGTGCGTATGTGTGTGTGTGAGACAGAGAGGAACAGAGACAGAGACAGAGAGACAGAGAGAGAGGAGACAGAGAGAGAGAGAGAGAGAGAGAGAGAGAGAGAGAGAGAGAGAGAGAGAGAGAGAGAGAGAGAGAAACAAACAAACAGACAGACAGACGGACAGACAGAGAGGGGAAGTTTGAAGAGAAAGGGGAGGGGAGGGGGTGGGGGTGGGCAAAGATAGGGGTCAGGGTGACAGTCTGAATGGATGGGGTCACAGGAGGGGGTCAGGCGAAGGGTCAGGGGTCAGGCGACTCTCGTCTCTGCCAGTCAGTGTAGCGCTGGTCGTCTGATTCACACGCTGCTGGAAATGACAGCCACTGCCCCCTCTCCCCTCCTCTACCTCCTTCCCTGCCTTCCACTCTCTCCCCTTCTCTCTCTGTCGGTCTGTCTGTCTGTCTCTCTCTCTCTGTCTCTCTGTCTCTGTTCTCTCTGTCTCTGTCTCTCTGTCTCTGTTCTCTCTGTCTCTGTCTCTGTCTCTCTGTCTCTGTTCTCTCTGTCTCTCTGTCTCTGTTCTCTCTCTCTGTCTCTGTCTCTGTCTCTGTCTCTCTCTCTCTCTCTCTCTCTATCTGTCTCTCTCTCTCTATGTCTGTCTGTCTCTCTCTCTCTGTGTCTCTCTCTCTCTCTCTCTGTCTGTCTTCTCCTCTCTCTCTCTCTCTCTGTTCTCTCTGTCTCTATCTCTGTTTCTCTCTACCTCCTCTCCCCTCCCCTCCCCACCCTCCTTGCCTTCTACTCTCCTCCCCCCCCCCCCCCCCCCTCTCTCTCTGTCTCCTCTCTCTCTCTCTCTGTCTCCTCTCTCTCTCTCTCTGTTCTCTCTGTCTCTGTCTCTCTCTACCTCCTCTCCCCTCCCCTCTCTCCTTGCCTTCCACTCTCTCCCCCTTCTCTCTGTCTGTCTCTCTCTCTCTCTGTGTTCTCTCTGTCTCTATCTCTGTCTCTCTAAGGGCGGGGACTAGATGTAAAAAAGCACATGGGTGCTTATTCATTATCCTCGAAATAAAAGAATTTGTCATTGTCTCTCTACCTCCTCTCCCCTCCCCTTCCCTCCCTCCTTGCCTTCCACTCTCTCCTCCCTCTCTTCTCTCTCTCTCTCTCTCTCTCTCTCTCTCTCTCTCTCTCTCTCGCTGTCTGTCTCTCTCTGTTCTCGCTGTCTCTCTCTCTCTGTTCTCGCTGTCTCTCTCTCTCTCTCGCTGTCTCTCTCTCTCTCTCTCTCGCTGTCTCCTCTCTCTCTGTCTCTCTGTCTCTGTCTCTGTTCCTCTCTCTGTCTCTCTCTGCCTCTCACCCCCCCCCCCCTCTCTCTCTCTGTCTCTGTCTCTTTCTCCCTCTGTCTCTCTGTCTCTGTCTCTCTCTCTGCCTCTCTCTCTCTCTCTCTCTCTCTCTCTCTCTCTCTCTCTGTGAAAGCTACAGGTGCTCCCTGGTCTGGTCTGTTTTTCACCTGGGGTGTTGACCCCTGTGTACCATGGACCAGTGTCCGGCTTGCTGAGTACATATGAAATGACAGTCACTGACAAAGGCTAATTGCCCAGGCCTACACTAAAATGTTATTATGTTGTCAAATGTTGTGTTGACATTGTCTTCAGACATGACAAGCTCTTAACATAACAAACCTGCACTCTCCTTTAAAGGAGGAAAACATCTTATGAAGTCGGAGTATGGCTGCCTATGTGGCGAGGTACTTAAAAAAAACCCAGCCATACACGCAAACTTCTCATTCTGTATGCATTTTCAACCTCACAATGAGTCCCAGGTGGGGTGAGTGAGTCAGAGTGCACATTCTGGGTAACCCCCAAGAGTGTTAAGCTGGGGAACGCTCAACAATATCCTCAACAACAACAATAGCAACAACTGACAAAAGATTGCCAATTCTGACAGAAAAAACAATAACAGAAAAACTGTTTGTTATGGTTTCAGCGTCAAACCTTTCGTGTCGTGTTTGATTCGATCCTTTGCGAATACACATGCTTGATGAGCTCTTCAGCTTTAAAGCAACAATATGTGTTCAGTGTTCAGTGTTCTTCTCTTCTTCCCCCCCTCTTCCCTCGCCCTCTGTCTCACAGCTTCAGTATCATTTTCGTTTCAGTAGCAATCCCCTCTGACCTTGTTCACCCCCCCACCCCCCCACCCCTTCCTCCTCCACCCGCAGCTCTCTCTCTCTCTCTCTCCTCTCTCTCTCTCTCTCTAATCATCTACTTCCTTCCTTGTGTCGTCTCGTGTCAAACGGTGCGTGGATTAAATGACCCCCTGTCAAAGCTATGCCACGGAGCTTTTTATTTTTATTTTTAATCATGAGGTTATTTTGGTTCTGTGTGTTTGTGGGATATCTACCCAAACCTTTCAGGTATTTTTTTTGGGTTTTTTGTTGTTGTGTGTGGTGGTTTTTTAAAGACGGCTATCTTAGTGTAGGGAGAGGGTAGGAGGGATAGAGAGACTGGACAATTCTTCTTCCTCATCCAATGCTCAGACAGCAACTACTGTTGTCTGTCATAGGACCAAAAATGGCCTTGCGCTGCCGTTAAGCGCCTGACAAGTCTGGCCCAGCGTATCCTACTCCAGCGTAGGATGCAATTGTTATTTGTTAAGTCTTTCTGGGGGGAAAAAAAGGCAGGAGAATGGATCAAGAAGGCAGAAAATAGACAAAGTGGAGGTGACAGGAAGAAAAGGAACAAGGTAGAAACAAAGAGAAGGATAGAAAAGAGGGAATTTCTAGCACAGAATATTTTCCAGAAGGAGGAGATAGTATTTCTACCCGTATTTCCACGGGGGGGGGGGGGGAATCTGGGTTTGTGAACCAACGTTACGAGGGGGCGGGGAAGGGGGGGGGGGGGGGGGGGGAGGGGGGAGGAACTGCCCACATGGTATTAGTTGATTTAGGTGGTACTTGCGAGCAACAGCACCGGCACCCTCAGGACCATTGTCGTTTATTTTCACTGATGCTTCCAGCACTGCGCGTTGTTCTGGGGTTTACCACTGGCCAAGGGGGGGGGAGGAGGGGGGGTTGTAGAGATGGAAGAAAACAGTGGGGGTGAGGTGGAGGAAGGGGAGGGGGGGGTAAGTGAAGCTGCTGGAGCTGAGATTTCATAGAGATGGGAGGATTCAGTATGGGGTGGGGGGGGGGACGTGTGAGGTGGGAGGGGCTGGGGGGTGAATGGGAAGGCTGGGAGGGGGAAAGGGGTTGTAGAAGGGCGGGGGGGGGGGGGGGGGGGGGGGGGGGTTGGGGGAGGGGGGGGGGGTGAAGGGGAGGCAAGCTTTTTTGCCTCTACGTTTTTGTTTTTGTTTGCATAAAGCGTGAGGGAAGCGGTGTTGGATTGGAAGGATTTTCCCCATTCATGGTCGTTTTAAAAGCTTCTTGAGAGCGGAAGGAGGGAAACAGTACAAATCAGCTGATCCTCCCTCTCGCCCCCCCCCCCCTTTCCCTTAACACCCCCCCCCCCCTCCCCTCCTTATTCCTTTAGGAAAACAGACTTCTTTCAGTAATAAGCTGTATCGGGAAATTCTAGTCCCAGAAATTTCATATCTCTCTCTCTCTCTCTCTCTCTCTCTCTCTCTCTCTCTCTCTCTCTCTCTCTCTCTCTCTCTCTCTCTCTGATGGGGAGACGGGATAGCCTAGTGGTTAGAACATCGCGCTCGCAATCTGACGACCCGAGTTCGATTCCCGTTCAAGGGGATATTTTCCTCTGGAGTTAACATCAGTGCAGACTCCACTCTCCCCAAAAGTCCTTCGGATGAGACTATAAACCGAGGTCCCGTGTGCGAACACAGGCAGAACATTTTGCGCACACGTTAAAACCTGTTCCGCTTTTCGTAAGAGTATGCCATTGTGGGCCGGTGGGAACAGATTACAAAATTTACAAAACCGCATACACACGGGGACTAAATGTAAAAAAAGCACATAAGTGCTTATTCCATTTTCCTCGATATAAAAGAATAAAATAAAAGAATAAATAAATAAATGGTTATAGTTATTAATCCCCGAAGTCGGAATAATAATAATAATAATGTATGGAATTTATATATCGCTGAATCTTGTAAAGCAACAAATCAAAGCGCTCAGATTTCATTTCATACCACTTTAAGTCACGGCAGATTTCTCTCCGTGAAATTCGGGCTGCTCTCCCCGGGGAGAGCGCGTCGCCACAAGCGCAGCGCCACCCTATTTTTGCACCTTTCACGGTGGGCAAAAATAGTCGCATACGCAAAGTCTCACCATTGGTTAACCTTGGAGCTTTTCCCGAGTAACGGACAAAAAAAAACAACAACCAAAAACGATTATATTTTTTCTGATTTTGTATGATTCTCAATCTTATCATTTTGGTATTGGTATTTTGTATTGTGTTTTCCCTCATGTAATACATATTGTTTTGATTGGTGTATGTTTTCAAGGATATATTATTAAGAGAAGGCCTGGACTAAAATCTTTAGACTTGCCTATTAAAAATCATTCATTCAGTAATGGACACTATAGCCGATTGGTTAAGACCGTCTGACGTCAATCCTGTGGGTCCATGAAGTCTGGGTTCAAATCTCGACAGCCCGCAGTGTCTGAAGAATCAGGGGTGGGGATTTTTACCATCTCCCATGTCAACTTCAAGTGCAGACCTGCTAGTGCCTTAATTCCTTTCGTGTATATATACACATGCAGAAGATCAATTAATGTGCACATTAAAGATCCCGAAATTCATGTCAGCGTGCGATGGGTTATGGAAACACGAACATACCCAGCATGCATCATGCACAACGAACTGAGCTGAATACTGCTAAAATCACTGTTACTTCCTACCCCTCTTCACCCTTATCCTCTTCTTCTTCTTTGCATTCTTCTTCTTCTTCTTCACATTCTTCTTCTTCTTCTTTTCGTTCTTTTTCTTCTTCTTCTTCACATTCTTCTTCTTCTTCTTCTTCTTCTTCTTTGCATTCTTCTGCCTCTTCTTATTCTGCGTCTTCTTCTTCTTCTTCTTCTTCTTTCTTAATTCTTCTTCTTCTTCTTCTTAATTCTTCTTCTTCTTCTTCTTCTTATTCTTCATTTTTCTTCTTCTTCTTCTTCTTCTTCTTCTTCTTTGCACTCTCCTCCTCCTCCTCCTCCTCCTCTTCCACCTCTCCTCTTTGTTCTAAGGAATACTTCCTCTGTACTGAATGGCGTTTAGTGACGAATGACGTCAACTTGCCCACTTCTGGAAAAGTCGCCAAAGAAGCTGGGTCTTCAGCAGAGTGGACAGTGCTCCTCCTCCTCCTCCTCCTCCTCCTGCTGTCCCTTCTGCTTGAGGGGTGGACATCTCTCTGATGACTGCCCCTCCTGTTGTTGGGTCTCCTTGACCGCTCAGAAGCAGGTGGATGAAAGAAGGCAGGCAGGGGGATCTCCACCATGCCCCTTTGACCTTTTGGCTGATTGGTTTGGTTCAGGATTCCTACAGTTCAGGCGCAGACTCCTCAGTTCCTACTGGCTGAAGGAAAGGGAGTGTCTGGAGGTGAATGAAGGAAGTCATTGAGAGCCCGAAGTTGACAGGAAGTACAACTTTTTACAAACCCCCTGTCTCGTCATGAGCAGCGGATGTGAAGGCTGATCAGGGACCGGAAGTGAAGAGGGCAGGACCGGAAGGATGGGTGGGTGAAGAGGGAGGAGGTGTTGGTGATAGTAGTTTTAGTAGTTGTGGCGGTGGTGGTGATGGTGTGAATTGTGCTGAATGCACGTGCATAGCTGCCCTACTGGTGACCTCCATCTCTCAGCTGAGGGAGAAAGGTCAGACGCCAAAGATGTAATTGAGTTGGAAGGATTGGGGTTTGGGGTTCTCTCTCTCTCTCTTCTCTCTCTCTCTCTCTCTCTCTCTCTCTCTCCTCTCTCTCTCTCTCTCTCTCTTCTTTTCTCTCTCTCTCTCTGAAAGTGGCTTTTAGTGATGGTAAGACCACACACTCCACAGGCATTGGACGTTATACCCTGACATAAGCAAGACGAGCAAACATTCTGTGAAAATTGTATAAAGGGAACTAAATAGGAATCAAAAGGCAAAGGGTACTAAATCGGAATAAAAAAGTTTCACTGGAAAAACTTGACAGTCTGATGAAAACAGTGAAATCCAAGGAAAACAGTGAAATGCAGTCTGCAAGTGTATACAAGAAAATTTGAAGTCACAACTGTGAAACTCTGACTTTCTCATCACTTCTGTGATAAGACTGAGGCCAGCTGACTGCTTCCCTACACCCCATATTATGTCATTCAAATCATGCTTTGGACAGGAGGGGAGATAGATGGTAACCAGGAGGTGGCAGAGAGGGGACGGGATGGAAGGGTGGGAGAGCAGCATAGGATTTTTTCCCTGTGGATTCCATAAGAACGCTTGGACCTTGCTTCTGGAGTGTCCAGATGTCCAGGATATTAGGCACTGCAGAGTCCCTAAGATCCGTTTTCGTGATGTTCCATTGGACAACATTTTTAACTTCCTGAGAGAATCGGGATTTTCCGTCTGATATGAGTGAAAGCGTTACAGTTTGTCACTAAGAACAAGGTTGTTTTAAGGAATTTGGTTTTTGTTTTTATCTCATTAAATTAAATATTTTTATGTGTGGTTGATGTGGTTACTCCCACAACGCGGTTCCCGTCCTGGGTTGACCCTCGTGGTTG